>JAOTQQ010000079.1:29797993-29808315 GCA_026546715.1 Gallinago undulata
GACACCAGAAAGAAATTCTTTACAGTGAGGGTGGTGAGGCACTGGAACAGGTTGCCCAGGGAAGTTGTGGATGTCCCATCCCTGAAGGTGTTCAAGGCCAGGCTGGATGGGGCTTTGAGCAACCTGCTCTAGTGTGAGGTGTCCCTGCCCAGGGCAGGGGGGTTGGAACTCGATGATCTTTAAGGTCCCTTCCAACTCAAAAAAAAATAAATAAATTGCATGGTAGTCTGCTGGAGGGGGCTCAAATCGAGGGGAGCCTCTCAGTGCCAGTGTGCACCAGGTGGGGTGACTTCTGCACCACAGCGTGCCAACCACTTTCCACCACAAACCAGAAAATAATGAAAGGCAAAGAAGGCGGTCTATGAAAGGACTACAGAATTCCTCAGTGGGGTTATCTTTTCTCATGAACCAGCGCCTGCTGGTCAAACCTGAGAGGTGAGCCCTGCCGGCGACCCCTGCGCCCTTTATTCTGCGCTGCCAGCCCGTGTCCCTGTGGCTCCCAAGGGTGTTGAAACGAGCAAGGGAATGATCACCTTCAACCGGCCATGAGAATTCGGAGCCCTTTTATCCCCGACGGGAGGAAGGCAGCTCGTAGCCTTGGCTCTCTTGCCACAGGCTGAAAACCCGGCACCGTGTGAGGGGGAGGCAGGGGCCAGCCCGTGGTGTCCCGCCGGGCATCACAGCTGTTTCCTGCACTGCTTACACAAAAAAGGCTTTTCCCACAATAAATACTCCGAGGCATCCCACGACTTCCAGTAGGAATTATCTGAGTGTCAGGGAGGCGATTTCCCAAGACTTCGGTGACAACCTATTCGGGTCTGATACCAAAACACCCCTGAGCATGAGTGGGGCAGAGCTAACCCCCCTGTGGAGGGAGAGGCACCGGGGGGAAACCCGGCTACTGCCCAGCCGTGGGAAGGATCCTTCTGAGTAACCCGAAGTCCAGATTTCTGCGTGAAGGTTCCCATGGCAACCGCGCTGCAAAGATTAAATATTTAAAAATATGGAAGCGATGCTGGCGTGCGAGGCGAATGTAAGGACTTCAGACTGTCTCCCTGCTCCATCCTTGTGGCCAGGTTGTGGTCCACACTGGTGTCCTGCAGCCCTGCTGCTGCCACTGCCCTGCCCATTGCCCTGCCCATCATCCCTGCCCACAGCCTCCGGGGGGCACGTCTCCCCTCTCCCAACAAATTCCCGCAACAGAAACCGCAGGGCATGAGCCCAGCCCCTTCCAGCAGTTGCTCCTGTTGCCACCAGCGCTGCTTAGCAAAGGAGGGGGGAAAATGCAATTTCAATGAAGACCAAACCTTCCCCAGGCCTCTGCCCAGTGAAATGGCATCTGTGGAGATCTTCAGTGTCGTTCTTGAAAATTTGGGGCATGGGGAGCAGACTAAAGAGGACTGCTGGTTTGTCTTCATTTTGCAGCGCTGCTGCTGGAAAGCACTGCTAAGAGAAAAGCACATGGTCTGTGGGAACTCATCAGTTTAATGATATTTTGATGGAAAGTTTCTAATCCGCTAGAAACGAGTCATCTGTTTTGACTTCCTTGTTTTGTTTCTGACGTGCTGCTTTACTCGAAGGGCATCGCTCTGCTGGGGGTGGCACTGCTCACTGTGGTAAGACCCTTCTTCCAACTCAGATGTTATCCATCCAACAGAAAACCAAAAAATACCACTTACAGCAATGCAAAATCTTCACTGGGAGTTGCACATTTCGAGCTTAAGATAGTTGCCTCTTTTCTCATCAGTCAACATTAATTTACTGATAGAGCAATTGAGTAATCGTGGTAATAGTAAAGGAAGGTGGTGCCAGCATCCGTGAATCCTCAGAGAGGTACAGATGGCCTCACCAGATACAGTGGAGCTTTAACAACACCACAGTTTCAGCTCTCATTTCTGGAAAAGAAATATCTCATTTCTGAAATCACTGGAAAGTTAGGGAAGTTGAGTTTTTAATGGTACCCACCATACCTATATCCACGTTTAACATTTCAGCCTTGTCTCTAAGGTAAGGAAAAGTGAGGCTCATTAGAGCCCTTTTTCTAATTAGCTGCTGCAAACAGATTTTCTTTTATAAATGCCTGAATGTAAAGTTATTTGTGTACCTAATTTCTTTTTTATGTTACATTTATTTTTAAGTGTAATTCACTAAGGCTTAACATTTGTAATTCTTGCAGGGGCATTACAACCAACGATGCACATTTATTACAACCCCTTAAATTGCCGCTTTTTATTTCCATATGCTTTTGAATTGCTATTGAGCTTGTTTTGTGCTCTTCCCATCGTTAAAGTGTATTTTTTTATTGTACATAAATGGTAAATAATTGATACCTGCCATCTGGTGCTAATCATCCTGCCAGCCCTATGTCTCCACCCTGTCCTTTCACTCCTTAGTAGCTCTCCCCCATCAGCTCTTCTCCTTTCTTTCCCCGTTTTCTCCATGTTTTCACCCCTTTGCTCCCTGGAGGTGCTTGCAGTGATGCGGTGCTAAGAAACGCACTGCCCTTCACCTCTGCTCAGCCCAAACCCTCTTCTTCCTCCCTGATGCCTTTCAGGGAAGGTGATTTCCCTGGGGATGCTCATCCTACTCTCTCTGCCCAAGATCTCCCCATCCCATCGTCCGGCCAGTCCCATCACCCAGGGACCCCTGGAGACTCCCTGCCCTGATGCCTCTGGGCTTTGCTGTGTGATTCCTATGGTGCCCGTGTGCCTCGTTACCCTTCCAGAGGAGGCATCCTTGCCAGCATTTTCTCCTGCATACAGGACCCGCACGAGGTACCAACACCCAGCCGCAGTGCTGGGTTTCTGTCAGTACAGACTGTGCTGGAAAAAAGCAGCCAGGCATGACGGTGCTTAATGGCAGCAGAGTCCACGTGCTGGCAGCTCCAGAGAGAGGCGACAAGCCAGAAAGCCACGGTGACAAGGTGCAGCGACGGCCTCCTGCCCTGTCAAGGAACAACACGAAGTCCCTCCAACCCCTGTGGTTGCTCAGTGGTGAGTTAAAAGCCATGTGAGCTATGTATGCTAAAAACCACATTTGCAAAGTATCCTGTTGCCAAAGTCAAAGTAGGAAAAGCCCAGAGCCTACAACCACAGGGCACTTTCCATGGGTGAAGCAATTCCATCTCTTAGCCTGAGTTAAATATTTCCAGACATAGCACCCCCTCCTTGGAGGCAAATTCTTGGGATGGAGAATTTCTTTCTAAATGGATGAAAGTTTGGCAACGCTGTTTTATAATGGTTTTATAATGGAAATGCTGGGGAAAAATTAGTAGCTAGCATTATTACTTTCCCAGCTGATAATAAACAGCTTGTGCTGAGCAGATATGTGACCATCCGCGCTGAGCTAATTGTTGCTAAAATCCTAGGAGTTATAATTAGCCCCGGTGGGACACCTGGTGCTGCTAAGCTGAAGTTGGTGCCTCCCTGTTTGCAGGTGGGAGCTGCAGGGCAGGGCTGTGGACCAGCCCCCCGGGGGTGCAGACCCCACCGGGCAGTGCCAGCCCTGGAAGAGGGGAGGACAGGGGCGCTTGGGAATAAATGAGCCAGTGCCTCACCCCGTCCCCTCTTTCCCAGCCTTCCACGTGATGGCCGAAATGGACTGTTAATGAAAATTTTCCATTCTGCCCTTGGCAGAGCACAAGCTGTCCTGCTGCCTTTACCGCCTGTGGGACGAGGAGGTTTCAGGGTGCTGTACCTGTCCGTCTGTCCATCCTGAGCACTGTATGCCGGGCATAGATGTGCAACTGCTCCTCTTTGTCCTGGGCAGCATCATGGGTGTGTGGCTGCACGTGGTAGCTGGCCTCTCCAGCCACCCCCAGCACAGCCTTGACAGTGTCCCTGGGGATGGGGCAGAGGTGGCCTCGGTCGCCCAGTGGCGCAGGTACCAATGGCACCCCTGCGGGTGACGGGCTTTTTGCCTCTCCCTTAGTGCACAAGCGTGGGTAAGCCAGGCTGATCCTCCCGCTGGTCTCTGTGTGGCCGTGGTGGGTGCCAGCTTGTGGGGACCACCAGGGGATGAGGCTCTCTGGCAGCAAAGGAGCTGTGGGCAGGAGATGCAGGGGCAGCAGCGGGAGGTGGCAGAAGAAGGGGAGAAAGGTGGGAAAGGTCTGTGTCCTGAGTTAGACCAAGTTCTGTGAAGGGCAGGTCACTGCCAGCCGTGGGTCAGAAGCAGCAATCTTTGCCTCTGAATATTGAAGACCAACAGTCCTAGGAGACGGGACATATGCTGAAGGCTAAAGGCATCCCTCCGATGGACTGATGCCTGCAGCGTGCTCAGTCATGAACTCAGCTCCTTTCCATCCTGCCTGTATTTTAGCGCACAGGGAACAGCCCTACCGAGTGCGCCTCCAGCAACCAGCTCCCGGAGAGGTGCAGATGGGCTTCACTCTGTCCTGAAGCCCCCTTTTTTGGCAATCTTGTTTCACTGCTGGAGCAATCGATCAATAATTAAAACATGGGATAATTAAAATCTCATTAAAACCTTCTCTGAGTCCTCGCAGTGAAATATATCAGCTTCTCCACTAGCTACACCGCTCACCCTCCTACAGTGACACCCCCCAGGCATGGTGATCTAACCATGGCATCTTGCTGCTGCAGAGACCTGGAGACGGCAGCCTCCAGGAGCACCAGTCGCCAGCAGCTCCCTTTGGGTTCCTGATGCGCTTCCAGCATCGGTTGCATCATTTGCAGCATGGCTGCGTGTGGGGACGTGCTCATGTGCGTGCAGGCTTGCTTTTGTTTGGAAAACAGGGCAGTTCTAGCTACTTACAACCACCAGAAACCAAAAACCCCTGGTCCCCTCACACTGGAGCAATGCACCACCAGATATGAGCAAGAGTCACCATGGGAGTTCAAAAGCCAGTGGAATCCCACCACGACAGAGGAAGACTAAAGGCATTTTACCAGTTTGCTGCCAGGTAAAGTGGCATTGTAAGAGTTCAACCTGTAAGCTCGGCACATTTTTGTGTGTTCATAAATCTAGTGATGACAGTAAAATGGCAGTTTTCCTATAGAAAACACAGACTTTTTTTCCAGGCATCTAAATGTTAAAACACATCAAGCAGACTCTGAACTGAGAGTGCCCCCCTCCCCGCTCCCTCTGGAAGAGCCCCCCTGCACAGGGATGCTTTCCTGGGTGCATTCAGGCCTCTGAAACACTTTAGCTAAATGGCATTCATTAGTTCAGAGGAATTTCTTTAGAGAAAAAAGCCCTGTACTGGAGCCAGGCGCCACCAACGTGTGATTAATAGCAAGCGGTGGGGTCTGCACTCGCCAGTGAGGGGGGCAGAAATGCTCTTTCACTCCGAAATGTCTTTGGCACAAGTTTTGGCAGCTCCTTCTAAGCTTTTCCTGAAAACTAGCTGTCTTGCGGGATTAAAGAATGCTGCTGCCTCAACAGCTGTGCTTATGGGAGCAGGTGAGACGCAGCCCTGAGGTTGTCCAAGCAAGACAGTTCCCCACTGATGCTCGTGTTGGCTGTCAGACCACAGCCCAAGCATCCCCCAGGAATGCAGGGGAGTGAGCTGCAAGGCGGGGGGCTGCCACCCGCCTCCAGCTGCCCAGCCACTAGCCCATCCATGTGCCCCCCTGCTACGGAAGCCCGGGTTCCCCGGGGTCTCGTCTGCGCCGCCCCCCTGCAGCCTCTGCGTTCCTGCGGTCCACGAGCATCCAAAAAAACGGCTGCTGCTGCCAGGCCTGCCGGTGCCCAGAGCTGGCACCCAGTCTGTGCATGCATCCAACTGCTCCCACGCCCCCAGCGAGGCGTCGAGGCTGGCAGCGGTACCCGCCGGCTCGTAGTTGCAGGCGGGGGGTGGGGGTGGGGGGGGGAGAAGCGCGATGGCTCCCCCGGCCTGAATTTTCTCACTCACATCTCATGGGCTAATTATTATTGATTGACATTTTTGGAGTTTTCGGGGCACTTCAGGGTAAGAGCAGAGTGTGGGAAGAGGAATATGTTGACAACTTTTTTCACATAATCCTTTCCAGCCCCCTCATTTTTCAGCCAGCCATGGAACGTGTCCAAATATCTGGCATTTTAATGAAATTAAAAGCAAGCGGACCCAAACTCCCTTGAAAAATGCAAGAAAAAAACACAAACGTCTGTTTCCCTCCTCTCCAGCTCCTGTGCCGCATGGCTGGGATGGGTGTCCAAGGGGGCCTGGTGGTGATGTGGGGAGGCCGGCCTGGCCCTTGCTCCTGGCCCCACGCCAGGACATCTCCCCTGACCCTGTGGTGTGGCCCAGCCACCCTGCTCGGGTGCTCGGGTGGTGTTTGGTGTGAGCATCTTCCCTTCTCCCCGCAGCCACCAGGTCCTGCGATAAAGAGTATTGATATGACCATCCTCAGCCCAGGATGTGAGGAGCCACAGGGCATCCTCAGTCCTTTTCCAAGGGAGGGAAGCGGTGAGTTTGGTGCAGCCCCTCTGTGTGCTGAGCTGTCTTAAGCAAGGCTTTGAGAGATGTCGCTGCTGCTGTGTATTTACCCTAAGCCCCAAGTGAAACCCTGCCGGGAGCTACACCTCAGCACAGACTGCTCAGGATCCCCAGGGGGCTTAGCAGGCTTGTCAAAGGAAAAAAAAACAACAAAAAACTCTTTGTATTAATAAGCCACAATCTACTTTAGCTTAACTAACCTGAAACAAGCCATTTGTATTGCATGTACTATAAAGGTGCAGTTAAAGGTGATTATAAGGGATAAAGGATTGCATACTGGGTCCATGAGCATTGACACCTGCAACATCTACCTCAGTTGCTTTAAATGCATCTGCACAAGTTTATCCAGCGCTGCTGGAGGTACCTGTCATATTACCTTATATATGATGCAAACTAGTGTACAGTAAATACTTCAATAGTCAGCTGGATTTTAAACTGGCATCAAATTTTCCTTGGAAATGGCAACTCCGACTGCCTGCACGGTTGGGAGGCATCACTGCCTCCTCCCTGCCACGGCTGCTGGCACCGGGCACAGCCGGCACGGCCACGTCTCCGAAAGGCGCTCCTTTTGCTGGCTGATAGCGCCAAGGTACAATCCAGACACAGCTGGAGCTCTGGCTCCTGTGAGATATTCAAACCTCAGCCTGCAAACACATACTCTTTGTGTTTTCCCCGGGGCAGCTTGCTTAGCCTTTAGGCTTCCTGGGTTTTTGAATTGAGTCTGCCTTTTGAGTGGGAGTTTTAAGAAAAAAAAACCCCTAGCAGGTTGAAAGCAAAGGAGCCGGCTGTGCTGACTAACCATTTTGATTTAAAGAGAACGTGGGAAACACTGAGGGGAGAAGCGAAGCCTCTGCTTTGTGAGCAGCACATCAGCAGTCAGCGGCAGCCCGTGCTTAAAATGGATCCCAGTACCCGCTGCCCTCAGTTTAAGATTATTAATGTTACTTAACCTAAACAAGACCGGATGGGAGGATTTTGCCCCAGCACGCATTAGTGAGTCAGGAGAAAAACGAAATTCAGAAAAAATCCTCTTAGTCATTTTTATTGGGGGTAGATTTTAACATCTGAGTCTCAGCTGCCAATTTGCATGGATAATCTCAGATTAGCTTTAGTCCGTCCCTGGTTTATTGTTTCCTCCCCTCCTAAATAAATGCACTTTTGCAGTGACAAAGGAGGTGAACAATTCTTTAGGAGAACGGCTGTGACATCTAAATAGCAATGATAAAAAAAGTCCATCTAAAAGCGAGCAGCAGCCCGGTGCTTTTGGCTCCCCCCCTCTCACTATGCATTATTCATAGTAGACAACAGGACCAAATGTGTATGCTCCCTGTGCAATTACCAGGAGAACATATTCAAAGACATATGCTAGTGCCTCTTAGTGAAAGGAGATGTGCAAGTACCCATTATTTACTAGGCACTGTTATAAAATCTGCAAGTTTGACTCCAAGGTTGCAGCTTAATTGACTCCCCCTGGTAGCTCTTGTCATCCATCTAATTCAAGCCATGCGAAAGCCTGGTTGTTGTTTTGTGTGCGTACAATACGCTGGCTGCTTTGGCACACGCTGGTGGAAAAAATGTGGTTTGCATCAATTAGCCTTTTTTATAGCAAGAAGAGTGGCTGAATGACAGGGCATTGAGAAGTATACAAAACTTCAGCACTTCACTCAAAAACAAATCATCACCGAGGTCATCCCTGTTATTATCATGGCTGCCTTTGGCCCTGCTCCTCCCCAGCACAGAAGCCTCGATAAGTATCATCTGCTTGGCTTATTGCATTCTTGATCCAATAAATCTATTTCCTGTGAGAAAACCCTTCTGTGGGATTTGTTTAAACCACCCTCCCCAAATCCGCCTCTGCAAACTTCCTTCCTCTTCCTCCCACACCGGTTCTCTGTGTGCATAAGCTGCGAGGATCTCTGCACTGATTCCTTTCTGTATCCCCTTCCCAGGCAGGCAGTATCCTCTGTGCACATGGGAATAATTTCCCTCCAGTCATCCAGACCAGTCCAAGCTTTTTTTCTCCCCAAACTGCATCCCCCAGAGATGCATGCCCTTTTAGAAATGATGTGCTGACTGCTGGTGACATAGAGGCACCACCAAAAGCACCAGAGGAGGATGCTTTTCTCCATCCTCTTTCACAGTTGAGATGAAGAAATCTGAGGTTATTTATTTTTAATAGAGGCATTTGACATCAGTGGTACAACCACTCCTAGAATAGAGAGCCGTGTGAGGTATGGGGAGGCCAGGGGCTTATTATATAGGGTCTTATCTAGGGCCTTATCTAGGGCCATCCATCCCTATAACAGATGAAAAAACTTCCCTGGGTAGGGAGGTTGATGCTGACAGGCAGCACTGAGGCAGAGACTGAAATTAAAGAGAGCAGCAAAGTCCTTGTTGTGCCACCTTTGCCAGGTGCTGGCCTCTTTTAGGTGTCTGCTCTGGCCACGGAAGTTCTCTGCAGCAGCGCTGGGATCAGACATGACCAGGAGAAGCTTCATCACAAGCCGCTGAGGGATGTGCTGGGGCAGCCTCTGTGCTGGGAGCAGCAGCAGGGCCACCAGCAAAGCATTGCCCGTGTCACCCCTGCACCTTGTGGTGATTTATCCGTGGCTCCGCTCCCCTTCACCCCCCTGTTCAGCCTTGCACCAAACGGTGCTTCCCCCAGGCTGCCGTCTGTCAGGAGAGGCAGCCTCCGGCGATGCTGGCACGGCAGAGGCCAGGCAGCTCATGGCACCCAGCTCTTCCCAAGAGGGAGCCTGGAAAACACCAGCAGCAGAGGTGCTGAGGATGCGAAGGTGTGGAAAGGTGACACCTCTTTGCTTTTAAAGTGGGAATGCCCTAAAAAAAGAAGGTCAACAGTTCAGCCAAGTTTTGGGATGGCAGTATCGTACTGTTCCTTAGCCAGTCAAATAAACGTAAGGATGCGTATGGAAGCGCCGACCCCCATTTTGAATAAGAACCAATTCAATTAAATAGGCATATTTTGGAGGATGCATGTGAAAAGTGCACACTTTGTTTTTGAAGCAGCCCTGCTCTCTGCAGCAGGAGGTGAAGCGTTACTTCCAGCTTGCTTAGGCTGGGAGGAGCAACAGAAGCAGCGATCTGGTGTGCTCTCCTTCATGTAGACACGCTGCAGCAGCACCGCAAAAGGGAATTGACTTCACTGCAAATGAAGCAAGGCCTTAAGTGCTTTGTTGAACAGCAGCCGAGCTCTTTGGTAATGAGCAACAATGACAAAAGAAATAAAGAAGCAAGCTGTGATAGCCTGATGTGGTTGCAGCAGAGTAGCTGTTCCGATGGCTGCTGGTGTGTGAGATGACATGTGAATACAATCTATCTCCACACGCTGCTGCAGTCTTTCACCAGAGGCTAGTTTAAAAACCTTGAAGACTTGGCAATTAAGAGGATCTCTAATTGAAACAGAACAACGGTAGCATTTTAATTGCCATGCAACTCCCCTCCAGAGCATCGTGGTCTAGCAGAAACCCAAGGTCTCTACAAGCAGGTTTGTTTTTTTTTAAATCATACAGAAACCATGTCATGCATGTGCTTTGCCTCAAGAGCGTTTTGCACCTGTGGGGAAGGCATTAGTGACTCCACAACTCCAGGGCCACACGTAGGGGTAGAAAAGACAAGTTGCTTCAATTGGGTGACACTTGCACTGGAAACCATCGTGTTGGATGACAGGGAAACCAACTGCAAGCACCGGGCAATTTAAAATGCGTTAAAACATGCTCTGGAGCCCAGAGTTAGTTGAGCCTCCTTAAAACAAACCATTGGCTGCTAATGATTAGCAGTTGGACAGGGACAGGGGGTGTTGTGCAAACTGGGATGGTGGTGTTCTGATGTGCCCTAAGGCAGTGCTGCAGAACTTCAGGTCGCACCAAAG
>JAOTQQ010000079.1:29808415-29878357 GCA_026546715.1 Gallinago undulata
GGGTGTTGTGCAAACTGGGATGGTGGTGTTCTGATGTGCCCTAAGGCAGTGCTGCAGAACTTCAGGTCGCACCAAAGAGACGAACAGAATCAGAGGTCAGGATATTCCTTCCCATTATCCGGGTTATCCTTTTGTTTCGTTGCGTTCACGTGGAGCTCTTCAAGGAAGGGACATCCATTCCTCCTATAACTGGGAAGAGAAACATTCCAAGTAACGGAAACTTAGAGTGATAATAAATGGGATTAAAGCAGCAGTCTCACACCTGCACAGAGAAACTGTAAAGCTGCCTGGACGTGGACACTTCAGGGAAGGAGGGAGATGCTGGAGATACTGCGAGCAGTGCCAGTGTCCCCTGCGGCAGGTGCCAGGGCCCGTGCTGGGCAGGAGCCACTGGCAAATACATGTTGTAATATATTAATATACTTTTATAGTTCCTTTCATTTCCAAGAGCCCCAAGACATGCCACAGCAGATAATCCTGCTGATTAGCCAAATCAAAGCTTTCAGCAAAAACTGCTCACTATGTAGGGAGCTGCTCACTATGAAATCAGTGCATGGAAAGAGGGCTCTCCACAGCGAGCACTGCTGTTTCACAGCCCCCGTCCGCTTCCCATTTCAAGGTAAGTGGCACCCAAAGAGCGTTTGCGGTGTTGTTTTCCGCTGCTAATTATCTCCTGGTCCTGGGCTGGATGGCACTCCGGACATAAAAGACACCATCCCTTCCCTGGGGAGATGAGGACCAGTGCATGGAAGGAAAGCTCAGGCCAGGAGAGGAGGCTTCTGCCACGTAGTCTGTGTAAGATACCAAACCTGGGCTGAAGCTGCAAACACATTTTAGGAAGAAGCCTGCAAAAAATAGTAGAGCAGATGCCTGGCACAAGGTGGAGAGGAAACACAGAACAACAGATGAAGAATAAAGATCTCCTCTATCCAAAAGCTGTTCCAGGGATCTTAATCTAAAACCAGCTGAAGCCAAACCCCTCGCTGGGACCTTGGGATTTGCCCCTTATTTCTGCAGAAAACCCCAGTGCAGTGTCATGTGCTCCCGGCTGCAGTTGGGTTCTGCTGTGTGTTTCTTGGTCTTTGTCTTCCTCAAGGGGAAGCAGATGGCAACAGTGGTGTCGGGGGGAGCAGCACCCCCCAGGACCCCTGACACAGCCCCCCCCTTTGCAGCACCCATGTTGGGGCAGCACCAGGACCCTTGTTTTCATCCCCTCTAGCCCTAGTGGCACTGTGGTAGCCTGATGCTCCACTGCGGGAAGAACCCATTAGATAATTGCCTGTATCCCCTGCCAAGACAGGAGGTAGTCTCCTGACAGAGGCTGTAACAGATATTAAACATACTGCTCTTGATCTCAGCAAAAAAGGCCACTGGAGTAATTTTTTTTTTTTTTAACCCGCTAAGTAAAAGCTTTCTACCTAATATTAATAGGTTTTATCTGATGAAAACAGTGCATTCACCAGAGAAGGGCTTCTCTTTTTTTTCTCCCCCATTAAACTTTTGAAGAAATGTTTTAATTTTTTTAAGCTACCATTGATTTTTTTGTAAGCAAAAATGGACATGTTTAAGAAGAAAAAAAATCCATTTCATCATAAACCAAATTTCATATAGGAAAACGTTTCAACATACAATTTCCAGTTTTGTCTTGTCGCATCCTCCTTGCCCCATTGTTACATGGGTCAAAACGTCACTGGAGATTAATAAAGGTGCAAAAAAGTGATCTTGTTTCAGCAGCGATCAAAACTTTTACATTTCCTTCCAGACAGTTTTGTCTTGCTGCTTTCCTCATTGTCCGCCAGCCCAAGAGACTAATGCCCTCAGGTGGCCGCGGGTTGGTGCCAAACCCGCCAGGGCGAGCACGGCACCTTTTAGCCCTATGCACCTCCTGGCCTCATTAGCCCCAAATGATGTACAGCCAGGGCCGTGTAGGAGCTGGTCTCCAGCAGCCAGGGCTTCCCGCTGCCAGCTCGGCACCTCTGCCTGCAGCCTCGGGTGGATTCTGCAGTCGTCCCCGTTTGTTACCAACCGAAGGAAAAGAGGGAAAAGGTGAAAAGTGAGGAAGCAGGCTCCCGCATTGTTCGTCTCAGAAGGAGGGAGGGAAGCTGCTGTTACGGCCCGCAGGGGCACCGTCTGCCGTGAGTCAGCAACCAGCCAGATTTACTGCCGATTGATTAAATTAACATTTGTTATAAGCCAGGAAAGGGAGGAAGCAAGGAGGGGTGCGGGGAGAAATCCTCTTCATGGCTCTTGAATTATTGATGCTCTGGAAGGCAGCAGCGACACAAGCTGCGAGTCCCCACGCACGGGGACGGGGTGGGCTCCTGCAGGACCTCCTGTCCCCTGACAAATTATAGCGACCCAGGCTGGTACAGGGTGTGCAAGATGCGCTGCTCCAGAGGGCATCTTCCTCCCATTATATTTTGGCTAGGAGCTCTGTTTTCCCAAGCACGGTGTGACGGATGGTAGTCAAGCACTGCTGTGTTTCTAACGCCCTCCACTAGGTCTTCACTGATGGGCACGGGAGGGAGGGCAGGTTTGTGTGGGCAGGGGCGGGCAGGGCTGCCTTCCCTCTGCTCCCCGGGCAGGAAAAAAAACAACAAAACCAAACCCACAAGCTGAATTCCCACCAATTCGATGTGGTATTTTTTTCCTGGGTGCTGACAATGAATCTGGATGGAGTCAGGTGGATGCTCTTAGGTATCAGTGAAAGCTGCTTCTGCATGCAGCGCGTGCGACGAGAGGTGCTGATTTTGGGCACGGGCTCCTGTTGCTCCGTGGCTCAGTGCATGCCTGCCGGGGAGGAGGAGAAAACATGGTGGTACCGCCGAGAGATGGATTACATGAGCAGGCTGGACCTGCTGCGAGGGAACATCCACGCAAATCCAGGTGCAGTGAGGAGAAGGAAACATGGGTCTTTTGTTCTCCGGGCTCACGCTGGATTTCAGAGCCAACCAGCCCTGACACAAGACCATAGGCCTGACCACAGTGGCCATCTATCTGCAGAGTTGGTGGTCGACCTGAGCGAGAAATAAGGCAACTCTTCCATTTCTCCTACAGACCAACATCTTCTATGCAAACACCATCAGGATGTGTTTCCTTCCCCCCACCAGCCATAAGGTGATGATGCCATGAGCCCCTTGTCCCCCTAGAGGGTGACAGGCAAGAAGAACTCTCCCCACAGGGATGGGGACAGATGAGGGGGACACAGGAGAATGGAGGAAGGAAAGGAAGAGCCACCAAGGTACGAGGGCAGCAGCAAAGGTGGCTCCGGGAGTGGTCCCAAACCTTCCCAAAACCCAGCCACTGTGCCTTTGCAGGGCCCATGCTGGCCTGTGGGGGCTCCCTGGCCACCTGTAGCCCTGTGCAGCCCCCCCAGCCCTGCTGAGCCCCAGGCTGTTGTGCAGCTCCCCAGCATCAGCAGGGTGGCCAGCAGGCTTGTACTGGAGAATAAATTTAGGTATTTAAGCTTCTCGTTACAGTCAGCCATCAAATATTCATAGTAACAGATAAATGAGGAGAGGAGGGGTGAGCCTATTGCACAAGGGCTGAAAAGGGAAATAACTTTTTACAACCAGCCAATTAAGTTATAAATCTGGATACATCCAGGATTTATTTAACATGCTCTCTAGATGTAAGCACGCTGCACTCACCGGGGGAAGCCGCAGCTGCAAGTGAAGGCAGGAGGTGTGTGGTTTGTCCAGCCCTGGGATGAGTGTTGGAGGTGGTGGTAAGATGGGGGACGGGGGGTGTCGAGGAGGAGAGAACCCTGGTGTTGGGAGTACATGCAGAATTCTGTGAAAAAACTGAGGAAAGACCCCCTGCACAGCCTGCAAGGGGATACGGGGGTGCATGGCAGTGGGGGGATGGCAGCCGGGCTGATGCCCAGTGAGCTGGGGACACCAGGCAGGTCTCTCCCCTCTCACTTCCCAGCTTCATCCAGCCTGCAGGACGCTGAGGGCTCTGGTTGCTACCGCAGCACAAGATGAAGAAGGTAGCAAAAGCTGAGAGGTGGGCTCAGGCCTCTGAGCCCCTTCCCACAGGTGATGGAAGGGCCATTGCCCAAGGACTCTTTCCCACCACCACCACCAGCCGGGAGGCAAAAGACGTCTCTCCCCAACTCCGGCTGCGAGAAACAGCGCTGCCATTCTGTTTTGCAGTGTTGTGGATTGAAATATTGCAGGGAAAAAGCCACGTCCTTAACGTGAAGGGATGAGACGTAATGCTAGGGAGAGACCACATCTGCTGGCACCAGCCAGAAGACGCCCGGGCAGCCCCTAGGGCCCCGACTGCATTGCAGGGGTGGTTTGGGCTTCCCTTCCCCTCTGAGCAGCTGCTCAGCCTGAGGTCAACCTCCAGCGCCTGGAGAGACACCGGCAAGGAGCTGTTTCAGCAGATTTTCAGTTACTGGGGAGAGGGCGGCGCATGGAGGGAGCTGCCTGCTGCCCTCCTCCCTGAACGGGCACTGGCACCCAGCAGGCACACAGCAGCCCCACAGGTCATCAGCAGATTTTCCTCCATCGCTGATAGGAGAAGGTGTGGGTGGGATGGAAAGGTTGTTGTCTCACTGCACACCCCTTCCCCAGAGCCGTCTCACCAGCACTGCTCTCCCCCGGGGGGCTGCGGCCACTGCGGGGGCACTGGCTGCTGCAGGAGCCCTACAGCGAGGGGGGACCTTTGCAAAGCTTATTTCTGCACGAGGATTTTCCCTCAGCCGGGCCAGGATTTTCCTAACCCCCAAAGGCCCGGCGTTGTAAAGGTCAGGTCGTATCTCAGTAGTGCAGCGCATCCGGCAGGACAAGCGGACGCCTGGACCCCTCTCCCAGTGGCTGGTGCAGATTCCAGGACAACATCACCTCATGAAGCTCCAGGTTTTCTGCGTCCCAGGGAGCAGAGCCGGCAGGGAGGGCGGGAGGCACGCCAAGGAGAGTTCAGTCGCTGATGAAGTTTCCAGTCATATTCTATTTTAATGTTGAGATCCTCCATTTGTTCAATTCTTAAAGGTGACCCAAAAAGGAAAGTACAATTTGGGCTCATGCCCAGTGTGCGCCTCCCTGTGCTGAATAAAAAAGACTTGGAAGTAGGTATTTTTATAAAGCCACTTTTTGGCATTAGAAATGTGGATCCTTGCTTTACCTTAAGACTCTGGGAAGGCAAAAGGACTTACATATGTTACGGTGGCACAAATGATAACAATGTGAGCTGAGCGGCTGAGAGGTGACTGGAGCAGGCTGTTTGCTGTCCGGTGTTTGTGTTTGTTTTGTTATTAGCATCACTTCATTTCAACGGCTAACTGACATTTTGGATAAAAAGCCTTTGTTAAAGCCTCGGCATCCTTCCCTCTACTACAGTACGCTTTCCACAGCCTCATCCTCCATCTGCTTCAGCAAAACATATCGACTATCACTTCCATCAGCTAAAATAGCAAACAGGAAAAATCTTTAATAGCTTTTCCTCCTCCATGCCTTTTGTCATTCAGAAAAGATATCTATAAGACAGCAACACACAAAAGAAAAACCCAGTCCCAGGCCCCAGGTGCCCCCCGGGTGGCCCTGGCTGTGCTCTCTGCTCTTCCACGAGCCATGGGCAAAGGTGAGTGCTGTCCTCCTGGGAACACATCCCTTCCTCAGAACAGGCACCCCCTACACCCTGTTTTGGGGCAGAATTTTTAGCTTTTGTCTCATCAGAGGTTGCTGATATGAAGCCTGTACGTCCTTGTGTAGGCTTTTGTCTCCATCTACGTGCATGTCCTTGGAGCCGTACCCCTATCACCCCTGCACAGACACCCCCACCCCTCTCCTCTTGCCTTTCTCTTATTTCCAGAGCCACCGTGAAGAGCCGGGGTCATTTCTGACACTGGGTGTGTGCCTACACAATTGACAGTAAAAACTCTGAGGGAATTTAATCCCAAATAGAAATCCACTCCCCATGGGGCTGACACAGTTCTTTGGTGCCTTGAGGTTTTCCTTGCGATACCCCCATCTTTTCTATTCCTTGCTGCTGGGCCATGGCTACTGAAGAGCTTGCCCCTGGTCAGGCGGGAGCAGGGCAGTGGTGCGGGGCTGGGGATGCTGCTGCAGCTCTGCCTCTGCTGACTCACGCCGCCGGACGCTCCTTGCAAATCCCTCTCTTTCCTACGCCGCTGGAAAGGTACCAAGAGCATTAGCATTGCAAGCCCCATCTCTGCAAAATAAGACAGCCTGATCCCTGCAGCAGCTCCTGTTACAGCTCATGGCTCCCTTCCCTGTGTCCTCCAGCCACCCGTCTCACCCAGGTCAGGCTGCCTCCCTTCAGCGTGTGCGGCATGTACCATGTTCAAAGCAATATCCTCGGGCCTTCTCCATAAAAAGGCCTCCGGACCTGGTAAGCTGCTCCCATAGCTTGTTTGCAGCCTGTTGTCCCCCATCCTGTGCTCCTCTCTTCCTGCAAGCACAGTCATGGCTCCAGCCTGTTTGCTCATCCCATCCTGTGGCACTGCCTGGCCACAGTGTCGCTGGCACTGCCTGGCCACTCACTATGTCCATATAAGGACCAGACAGATGCCCAAGTGGCCTTCAGCAACACTAGAGACTTGGATGGTGGCCTTTTGTTGACACTCGTAAGCATGGGAGAGGCAAAGGCTGGCCTGCCCTGTGCCCTGCAAGGCTCACATCCCATGAGCTCCCCTTCCCTTCAGCCACAGGCAAGTGATTTATGTCCTCTGTGCCTCTCTTTCCCTTCCTGGGACCTAGACACGCATCCCTTCCTCTCCAGGCTCCTGACGATGGCTGTGTTTAAAGTCTGAGGTTCCTGGACACTATGGCAACGGGGCCATACAAATACTTAGGGCTGAGCCACACTTTGTTTGGGGTTTCTGGAGCTCTGGTGTGACTGATGAGCTTTCACCAGACCAAAACCATCTCGAGCAGGCTCTGCTGGGGCCAGGCTCCTCTTGACGTCAGTTGGATTTGGACTGGGGCCCATCTTTCAGAGGAGACGAAGCCAAAGCTGCTTCTAAACCGCACTGCTTCTGCTGACAGCAGCGAGGACAGAGCAGGGTGCAGGTCCACAGTGGCCCTGGCAGGGTTCTCCAAGGATGGAGCTTGACCAAATCAACTTGCTTCAGGTGGCAGGCCCCATCCAGCATGACAGACGCGTTGCTGGTACTACCACCTTGCCCCTGAGACCCCAGGACCCCTGCTGGACTGGACAGCAGACCTGACATACTCCCTGGCTTGTGAGCCCCATCTGTTGCTTGGGAAGACGAGGTTTCCTCTCTCCAGCTCCTCAAGCACCACCCATCATCCCTCCATGTCTTCCTTTCCAGCAAGGTTTCCTGAGGGAACAAGGCTACTGCTACCAGGCCCTGCTGACACCTGAGGACTGTGGGGGACTGAGAGGTTACAGGACCAGCCCCGGTCAGCATTCACAGCATTCAGCCCCGGAGACACCGGAGAGACCAACGGCAAGATCCCATGGTCCTGAAGAGGTCTCTGAGGTAATACTGCAAATGCCAAATCACCAGCAGTTCAGGCTGTCCCAGGGGGTCTCCCCCTTCCTGTTGAGCATCTAAGTGTCCCCCTTCCGGTCTCAATCCTTACTACTGTGTCAGAGACAAGCTGAAGGTCTATGGACAGAAAGCACTTCATTGCCCAACGCATCTCCTCCCCATCTCGCCCTCCCCGTGCCCCAGGGCTGAGCTGCTCCTGGGTCTGGCCCCTGTTCTCCAGGGTTTGGTTTATACTGGAGCCTCTCTGGGCTCTCCCTCACCCAGAGGTTCCTGGGGCTGCCAGGCCACCAGCCCATCCCTTGGGCTGCCAGAGGGGCAGCGGGTGGCCGGGAAGGACTCCTATCTTGCAGTGGGGAGCCCAGCATCAGTGTGTCATGGGAAGGGAGCACCTCTCTCCCAGCAAGGCAGCGTCCCCCGAGAGGCAAGCGTCCACATGCTTGGTGCTCGCTTTCGCTGTCCCCCAGCAGCAGGACCGCCCAGTGCACCCCAGTCCCCTGCCACCTGGGCAGAGACCATGCCAGCTGAAGTGTCCAGCAGTCTGGATCCAGCCAGGATAGGCACTCAGAGCTGGGCTTTTGGCAGGCTCCCCGTGCCCTGGGACAGGCAGAGCCTTTGCTGGTGCTCCAGCCCCACTGCTCCAGCTGCTTGGTATGAACCGGTGTTTGCCAAGGGGGCTGGTCTGGGCACGGCTTCTAGCTTTAGCTCTGGGCTTGCCACGTGCCCGGGGTCCCACTCCAGGCTGGAGGTTCCCGGGCAGGACAGCAGCGTAATTAACTGCTAATCCTCTTCCTCCCTGGATTTGTTCAGCTCCGCTAGGTCTCCCTGCTGCTGCTTCCAGGCATTTCATTGTCTCGGGGCTCCTTCCTGCTCACCCTCTTCTATCCCAGGGCTGCTCTCCAAATCCACCAAAGCCGCTTCTTGGGTCTTACACTAATTTTAACAAAGGATCTTCCTTACCCTGGGGATTTTGCTAGTGTCTCTGTCAAAGCTGCCTTTGAAAGCTTTGCTACTCATGCTCACTAATAATTTAGTGTTTGGCTTCTGCATGGCTTCCTACTGTTCTCCTGGCTCCACTGGTCTCCCTCCTGCTTCACTCATCTTCCTCCTCAAGCAGGTTGGGAGCAGGAACCAGTTAATATTTGATTTCCCCCATGACTGCTGTGACCGGGAGGCATAGGGGATCAGCAACAGCCACCGAAGGAGGGAGCATGAGCCCCCCTAGAGCTATTCGCAACCCTCCCAGATGTCTCACTTCACCGTCTTTGTGCCTTATGATGCCCTGTCCCCTCATCCCTCCCACATCCACCCCCCCAAGGTCTGTTCTCCCTGTTGATAATCCATTATCTACATTTAATGCCTCGCTGACGTCCTCCCCTTTGTCTGATGGTGAAACCCCAACCAGATGTGAAGCTTCTTCTGTTACTAATGGCAATGCAATAGCTGGTTGGAAAATGGGGAAACTGTTTTCATTAAATAAAAATTGAAACACTGGACTCATTTTAGTTCTTCAGGCCTCACAAAGGAACAGGTTTCGTTTGGCATCATTTCTGTCTTTCTTTTTACAGAAAATCACTCTTTGGAACTATGGCTCAGGAGATGGGTCTGTATTGTCAGTACTTGTGATGCTAAATGTTTCCTTTGTTGTCCCGGTCTAGTTACTGTTGCTCTCATGGTCCACTTTGCCTCTTTAAAAAAAAAGGGGAGTTAGAGAGGGGAGGAAAAATATGCAAATGCTCTGTTATGTGTTCAGACCTGAGAAAACTGAGGTCACTGGTAACATTTCCCAGAAACATGATTTCCCTCTGTGCTGAGCACGCCTGGGTGGATGCGTGGAGGAGCTCCAGGAAGGGGATGCAGTGTGACTGAGAGGAAGGTCCCTGGTTAAGTCCCAAACTGTGTTTTTATCATTTGGCATCATTTCCAGAGCGCTTCTGCAAACTTCCTTGCTGCTATAATAAGGTGTGAGGTTGTCCCCTAGTGCCACCCCCACTCAAAGTCACCCTCAGCCAAATTACTGTGAAGATGCAGCAGTGCCGGCTGCTACTCAGCGGCAGGGCTTTACAGCAGCAGTTGAGCTGCGGTGCCCAAACAAAGCCCTCGAGAGCCTGTAGACGGAGCCATGCCACACCGAGCCAGCCTGTGAATGGAGACTCGCGAGCTGGAGGGATGCAGATAAGGTGTCACCACGTGCCCCTTCCTGGCGAGCCACCACTAGCACAGACAGCACTTTGGGCTTGCATTTGGGCCACATGTGCTGGGACCTGCACCATCTTTTTTGCTGAGACGGGTGGTAAGAGGAGATCCTGGACTGCAGGACCAAATGTTTATTCCCATCACTACAGACGTGCCTATCTGTGCTTTTCCTTCAGATGCAAGCATTCATTTTTGCAGTTAGTCAGAAATTCACTGACAAATGCCAGCCTGGAACCTTTACTCTCCTGTTCAATGAACTGTCACTGAAGCAAAAAAGAAGATCTGCAAGGACATGCCTGGGCTCCTGGTGGATCTGCCCAGAGCCAGGATTTGAGGGGCCTCCCAGACTTAGTTGTGACATTCTTCCAGTTGAGGGGAAATCCATCTATTTTTTAAGTTTTGGTCTTATTCAGAAGGAGTTTTGCTTTTAATTTCTGGATATGATGGCATATTCTGTGAATTGGAAAGTCTGTGCACCAGCAAAGCTGTGTATTAGACCTGTGGAGGTTCTTCCGTCTTGTCACTTGGGATGAAAAATTTGAGGAACTTATTCAATACCCCAAAGAGTTGAAACAATAAACTGAATATGCAAACTGTGGCCACCCAAGGCGGCATGAACACCTGCACTGCCCAAGAGATTCCACGGGAGCTGGTGCAGCAAGGGCACTGCGTTACCACCATGAGATGGTCTGGGGCAGGAAGAGCAGGCAGAGAGAAAAGCTGTGAGGGATGGCTGTGGGGAAGCACGAGAGCAAGTGTCTGAAGGAGGCTGAGGAGAGGAGAAGAGACAGAGAGGTGTGGGACCATGCACCAGCAAAAACAGCCCTGGAGTCATGAGCAAAGACATTTTTCTCCATGTTTTTTCCAGATGCAAGGAAACGTTTCTTTATGAAGGTAAAGGTTGGCAGCAGAGGTGCTTCTTTTTTTTCTCCCTTTGACACTGTTTTCTCTTTTGAAGCCCTAGAGCCTGCCAGGCACTGCCTTTTCTGCTCACCACCACCAAGGAGAGGCAGCCATACAAGGTGTGACTGACCTCAATGAAGCTGCATGGCTCAAGACTTTTCACCTGGGGAGGAAAAAAGTTCTGGAAACATCTTTACCTAGATTTTACCCAGCTTTTACCCTGAAGCTGAAGGCAGCAGAACACAGTGAACACAGTGATGGGAACAACCAGGGCAGCCCCTCCTGGGCCTACCATCCTTCAGCCTCCCCCACCTTGGCTCACAGCTGTATTTTGCCCTTGAGAGCAGGGCTGGTGGGTCTCACAGGGTGACAGGCTCTGCTGAGTGCATGGTGTCAGCAGGAGATGCTCTCTGCTCTCCTCTCTTTTTTTCCCTTCCCATGTTTTGGTTTTTTGTTTTGTTTTTTTGTTTTCCTGGAAGCTTTTGCTGCCAAGGTGCCATCCCAGCCGTCAGGGGCAGAGCCGTCCTGTACGCAGAGGTGCCACCGGCACAGGATGCGTGCCAGGCATTGCTCCATCACTGTGGAGTGAAATAAAAGTAGGTCAGGAAACTAGGTTTGGCAGAGCTGGGGACTGGACTGTCACCTCACTTGCCACTGGCGTGGGAACGGAAAACTGCCAGCGCCAGACAGACAGTGGGCAGAGTGCCGGGGGGAGTGGGCAGCCCAAAGGCTGAAGATCTCCTGGGGGATGCTTCGGGTCTTGCAGATTCCCCAGCCACCAGCTGCATTCACCTGATTGATAACTGAAGCAAACTCCTGAGGCCCGGGTGAAGACGCTAATTGGAAATACCCACTGCCTCCACTGCCATGGCAAGACAGCTCTCCCCCAGCCAGTGTGATGCTCCTCTTCACCGGAGGGGTCTGCCACCCATCATGGATAGGGGAACAGAAACGACCACACGAGGCCCCCAAACACTTGACTTTGCCCTGTTAGTGAGCCAGAAAATCCCCCACGATGCTGTTGCCTCCTGCAGTAGAAGAAGCGCTCCTTTGTTTAAGGCTCCTTCTAATGGATGTGCTGCAGAGCCACCACATGCATTTCTGTGATGCCACTCTGAAAGTCCTCTCAATATTTGGGGACCTCAGTACACTGGGCTCCAGCACGGGACTGGGTCCGGGAAGCAGAGAGGATTTCTAACTGCTGAGGATTTTCATCAGGGGTCTGCAGGCAGAAGGGTTGGTGTTGGCACATGGTGGCTTTCTGGGAAGAGAAATTACCTCTATGATAAACCCCTCATAAGGGAGGGAAGATTCAGAGCTTGTGCCCTGCAAAGCAACTCAAACCTTGGAGACCCTGGCTGTATTTTGGCAAGCCGGGCCCTTCTGTGTCAAGCGGGGGTGGCAGTGGCTGGGGCTGGGCAGGGAGGAGCAGGACAAAGCCAGCACCTGGGGCAGGCAGTCAGAGAAATACGGACACGGTTGGCACCTATTGAAGACCTTGTCACACCAGCTGCCCCCCTTACCCGTGAGTCCCCCCGCTCAGCCGCCCGTGCAACTTTTCAGGGGCTAAAACCGGTGCCGCTCCCTCCTCGCTCCCGGCTAATTGCTTTAATGCATCCCGAGGCGCCCGCCCTGCCTCCCTCCCACCGGCGGCTCATCATTTATTCACAGGGCTGAAACCCCCCGAGCAGCGTCCCGCTGGCCGTCACGCTGCAGGGGGCTGATGCGGGGCGGCTGGCCGGCCATGGAGAAGGATGACATCATTTTTGTGCCAGGAGCGAGGCGCGCGGGGCCGGGGGAGAGGCTTAGCCCACTTATCTTCCGACGTACACCTACAATTTTCCCTTTCAATCTCCTTCCAATCTGGCTACTCCCACGTGAGTTACTAATATAGGACACGCAACGGGGCTTCTCCCCGCCTGGCCTATCCTCATCTATTTGACTAATTAGCTCAGTTTCGCTTGGGGGGGTGTGGGGATAGAGGGGGGGAGAGGGGAAGAAGGGGGAGGAGGGGGATTTGGTCCAAAATCCATCCTTCTGCTCCATCTTCCCTAAGCCCAGGCTGGTGGAGCTGAGCACAGCTCTGCTGATACCAGCCAGCAGGACCTGCTGTGAGGCTGGTGCTTGGTGGCTTTAATGGCATATCTAATGCCTTGCAAAACTGAGGGGCACATTGGCCCCTTCCTGCCCATGCTGCCAAAACACCTGCCCACAGCAGCAGCCCTGCAGGTGCTGGGGCAAGACTGCCCTTGCCCCAGGGAAATTATAGACCCTGGCCAGCCGGTAAAGCAGGGTGGGAGGGGAGGAAACAGCAGGAGGTTATTGATTTGTTTCCCTCCTGCCCCCACCTTGCAGCCTGTCCCCAAGGTGGATCAGGGACAGACAGAGGGTTTTGGGGGATGTGCCCCCCTGGGAGGAAGTCCCTGACCTCCCGGTGCCAGGACCCACCAGCACCAAAACTACCCGCAGCCGGACCCGTGGCACGTGAGCAGCTTTACGAGTTGTTCGGCGATGAACGAGTGGTTAATTACCATGTGCCACCGCTGTTAACCTCTGCAAATAAGTCTAATTATCACAGATTAATGAACAGAGCGCAGGCACATCTGAGGAGCCGTCGCTGAGGGTCTTTCCGGGGCCACATTTCATTATCTTTCTGAGCGCTGCCGTCCTGCCTCCCCTCATTGTCCCCCTCAGCCGAACACCCTACTGATGCTCCAGCTGGTCCCTGAGAAATGTGGCCCCACAGCTGCTACTGCAGCAGTGGAGAGGCCTGCAGTAGAGAAGTAGGGAGAAACCCCCAGGGTTTTGCCAGGGAAGGCACAAAATCAGGATCCCTGATGGCTCCTGTAGCAAGGTCCCCCACAGTGGACCTACAAGGATGCTCACGTATCAGGGCCATTTCCTCACACAGAGTTATGGGCAGCCCCATGATGTTTGGGTTGTGCCTGTCCCAGAGGCCCTAGCTCTTGCGGGTAAACAATCATCAGATGAGATCCTCCTATCTCATCTGGGAAAGAAAAAAATCAAATAGTAAAAAGCCTAAATAAGTATGTCATTAGCTCTTGTGGTCGCAGGGAGAAGCTCAAGCAAATCTCACAAGCTGAGAAAGCAGACAAAGGGAAAAAAGACCACGGTTATTGATTTTTTCTTTTTTTTTTAAAGCCTACTCCTTCCCCACCACCACCTTATGAGAGCCCGTGGCTGGTTGGAGGGGAGCCCTGGCTCCCGCCATGGGGCGGGCAGTGGTGCGGGCAGCCACCTCGCAGGGCACAGCTGCAGGACTGGGCCCAAGGTGGCAGGAATGGCAGAAGGTGGGGGACAGGATGGGATGCAGCCTCTAAGCGAGAAGCATTAATAAATGATAAGATTTTACGATCATGTCAGGAAAGCTTACACTTCCAGCATTAAAATAAATAATGAAACATTTTTTTTAGCTATTCTGGCTTATTTTCAGCACTTGCTGAATAGCTGATGCTTTGTTCTGGTTGCTTACCCAGCACTCAAGAGCATCCTTTCAGATCTGAACCAATTAGCCCATGCTCACCTCGACAAGCACCACTACAACACACGCACACAGCCACCGTACTGAGGCTCCAACCTCAGCAAATAGATGGAGCCTTTTTCTTGTTACCTTGGCTGAATTTAAGAAATTGCTAGCACTGTCTTCATGTGGTCTGACACCAGCAGGGGTTTGCCAGCGGACAAAGGAAATCCACACACAGGGACGTGCTGCCTTCTTTGCCACCAGCATCTTATTGCCCCACACAAGAGCCCGCTGGCCTCGGCCACACTGGGATCAAGCATGTCCCACTGCCTTCCTCGTGGTGGCTTTGCTGCCGAGCAGCACAAATGTGTCCCCAGCCTCAACACGCTGTCGCAGGGAGGAAATCAGCAGATGCAGAGGAAGCTGAATGGGCAAATGAATGTTAAAATAATTGGAGCTACCATTTCAGACTTGATGAATATGTTGCTCAAATTACAGCTCTGCCTCGAAAACAAAACAAAACAAAAGCCCCAATGAATGTAACATTAATTTAATAATAGTGAAACTTGTAAATAACGTAACACTCATTTAAATGGTTGTTCATGCAAGATCTCTTGAGAGGAGAGTAAGGGACTTTAGAATTTTGTGGCTGGGATGACACATGTTCTGAAAAATGTTAAGTTTTATTCATTGGGTCCCCCAAAAGCTGGTGGGGTGGTGGGGCTGAAGCAGTTGCAGGCAGCCCCCAACCCTGTCACCGGCCACACATGAGCCCCCTCCTCCTTGCTAGTCCCTTGGGTTTCCCCAGCACTGTCCCTCCTCTTGCCCAGGTGCTGGTGGCTCCTCTGGGAGCCCAGACCCAGTCCTGTCTCCCCCATCCCATGGACAGCTGAGCTGCAACACTCACACAGCTCTGACATCTCTCCTCCCTTCACTGCAACATTCTCTTCACCCTCTACCACGAGGTGGAATTTAATTCACAGAAAAAAAGAATCACAGTCCAGGGCCAAACTAGTATTCACCATCAAACCCAGACAAAACCAGAGCAGAGATACTCAACTTGACTCTTTGTCCCTTCCATTTTTTTAAGTTGCCCCCTTTTTTTTTTTTCTTTTACTGCTGTGAGAGCCCATTACCAGCATCTACAACTTCCTTTCACCAAGGACCTCTGGGTTTTTCCCTGCCTGCTTCCTCTGCTTTATTTATTGACATATTCAATAATTCAGAGAAATCTTATTTTAAATGCAGAGGGCAGAACTCACCCCCAGGTTTAAAAAACAAATCCTGTCACGTTTTGCAAACAGCCGCACACAGAAGGCAGACATCAAACATATATATCCAAATATGTAAATTCAAAGAATCAATAGATACACCATATTCTTTATTTTCATTTTTCATCTGGAAATAAAAGCTCATGTGTAACATTATCATAATATTGCTGTATTGATTTTCTTGCGGTAAGGAGCATCCTACAAAACGTGCCCCAGGAGTGAAGGTCAGTCTACTGCCATGAGGACTGTTCTTACATGACCAAAAATGCTTGACAGAGAGCTGATTTCCCTGGCTGGGATCTAACCTAGCCAAAGCAGCCTTCCTCCTCCTCCTCTACCCAGGAGGCACCTAAGTGCCAGCTAAGGGAAGCCCTTAGGCACAGGGCTTTCAGTGCAAGTCCCATGGTACCTGAGTGCTTCCCCAGCGAAGACCTGGTGACCCAGGGGCTGAAGCCTGCAGATCGGCACCCATCATTCATTTGCCCCCTGGTCTATATTGATCATGTGCACTAAATTTAATCTGCTCCAATATGCTATGTGGAAGGTTACCTCTTCTCTTTTATAGCCTGTACTATATTTATTTTTCACTTCTCCAGTGCCCATCGCATTACACGACCTCACAGCTGACCAGTGCTCTCCAGCCATCACCTGCCACGTGACTGCCCAGGTTTGTTTGTAGGTAATTGAGAAAGAAATGTAAAAGTGCCGAGATGATTAAGATATACAGAGCTGGTATCACCGGAAATGGGAAAAAGTAGCGAGCACTGAGTACGTATGAGAGAGCAGCCTGTGCTGTTTCATACTGACTCACCCAGGACCATTTGCCTCCAGATGATGCCAAAGGTAAAGAGGCTGCACTGCAAAACCGCTGAGCTGTGCCTCTGGGATTTCTTCATGCGTTATCATTTGCTGCTGTCGGTTATAAAATAAATGTGTACATCGATACAGTAGTGGTGAGCAAGTGTCTGTTTTGAAGAGATGTTGGCATTGTCTTATAAATGTCAGCAGCTGAACAGCAGCGAGCTCCGTCACCTGCTACCGCTTCTATCGCTTCCCTTTTATTAAAAATACATATTGACAATAAAAGCTCTGGCTTAAAAAAAAAAAAAAAAAAAAAGCTACTCCCTCCCCAGAAGAAAGACCTTGCTCTGCTCTTCTTGGAAAATCTTTAAACATGTGCCCTGCAAAATGACCTTACACATCTTCTCCCCTCCTGTGAATACCATTGAAGTAGGCTTTTAAAACCAGGCAGTAAAAAGTGAGGCTCCTGTAAGCGGTTTAATAGCGGTGCTTCTCACAGCTGCGACAGCAGCAAATGTTTGAGCTTTCTAAAATATTGCATTTTGTCCAAGCTGCCCAGCTCCTGGCCAGGCGGTGCCATGCCGTGCCATGCCATGCCGTGCAGGTGGCCCCTGCCCTGTCCCTGCGAGCACTGCAGTGGCACTGGGCACACACGGGGCTTGTGCCACAGGCAGCAGGGATGGGCACGCCTGATAGCAACGCCTGATGCTTCTTGCCAAAATTCAGGGACACTGAATGCAGAGTACTTTGCTACCCCTGGCAGGCAGGGGCCTGGCTGGAGTTGCTCCTGCAAGGCTTTTGCTCACTTCTCTGGGTGTAGGTGGTAAAATGAGGTTGGAAATTGGGCAAATCCACAGGGGATTTATCACAGCTGACCAAAGCTGTTACAGTTTTGCTATTATATCAGTTTAAGTTATTGTTTCCTTTTTGGTAGGTGGATTAATTTT
The DNA here is from genome assembly GCA_026546715.1 of Gallinago undulata. Lineage (NCBI taxonomy): Eukaryota > Metazoa > Chordata > Aves > Charadriiformes > Scolopacidae > Gallinago > Gallinago undulata. Next base: position 29,825,501 of record JAOTQQ010000079.1, read on the forward strand.
TAATTGAAAATTATTTTAAAAGTGGGAATCCCTTTCCTTTCTAAGTAATGTAAGAGAGAGAATTTAGAAAAGCATGCCGCAAAAGCAAATGGTCTTTATTTCAACAATCCCTGCCTAAAGCCTCACTATTTGAGTTTGTCTCTTTTTTTTCTGCTTTCCTTCACCAGGCACTTCAAGGAAGAAGGCCAGTGATGTTTTAGGAGGGCAGCTTGCTATATACAGCCCACTGGGCGCTTCAGAGACTCTCATGTATCTAGGGCTTGCACTGGAGATGCTGTTAAACAGACAATGGTCATGCCTGCGGTTTGCATCCCTCTACACCTCTGTTATCAGGGAACCAGGAAACTGCAAATCCCAACACCTTCACAGAAAATATGTTGTTCAGGAACATGAGCACATGAACACTGCCACATAAACGTCAATCACTTTGAATCTTAAACATCGGACATTTGTAAATTATCTGACTGCAAGTCAAATTGTTTTATGGTTAGAGGAGCATTTAATATACTATGAACAGTTTAAAGTTAGCATTTCGTATTCAAGGTGATTAATGGCACCATATTGTATTTCAATTACTATGAGATACTTCCCCGTAATAAACGATGACAATAATATTCACATTAAGTCAATAAAAAGCATCTTGAAAGTGTGATGTATAAGTGCCATTATCACAGCTCAATGTGAAAGCATCACACAACAAGTTAGCAACACTGATAACAGAGACCCCAGCACCCAAAGGCAGATGTTTGTGCAAGGCAGAGGTATTGCCCTCTAGGTCAGGAAGCCATACCAGCTTGCCCAATGCTTCTAGGTACAACTACATAAACTCCAGCCTGGGAGCTGATGAGATGGGGACTGCAAGCATGGACATCCTACAGTCATTTCCTAGGCACTTAGGGCTTGTAAGAGTTACACAACAGGCTGCTCCAAAGGCTTTCATTCTCTCTTTCTTTCACATGAAACCTCATTAGCTGAAAAGAGAAATTATTTTTGCTTATACTGTTTGAACCTGCTTGCTTGCTTTTTAATTGCTAACACTGATTTAACTTGAGTGCCCAAGAGCACACCAACTGGAAACAGCTGCTTTCCCCAGCCTCACACCTAGAATACAGTTGTATTCCCCATCAAGAAGTGGAAAACTGAAAAAATAAACAAATTCAAAACCGGGAAAATATTTCATTTCAATAAACAGTGAATTGCTTTTGTCTTGGCATCTTAATTTGTTTCATTTAACTAAAATAAAAAGACACTTGATTAGATGTTAAAACACAACTTCATATATCAAAAATTAGACACAGCATTAATCTAGAAAAAGATAATGATAAATTAATAACTGTTATGAACAGTGTATTTATAGGTAGCAGGAAATGTAGTAAAATGAAACAGTGGAAGTAAAACATTTTTGCATCATAATAGAAATGACAATTCTGTTTCTGTCAAAACAAGACATTCCACCATTATCAAAACAAAACGGAAAAGCCCAAATGATTCACTTTGACTTTCCTGTTGAAAACTATGTCCAGATTGGCACATTCTCATGAAATGTCTCATTTTCAAAAAAAGCTGCATGTTCTTCAGATGAAAATTCACTTCTGCAGGAGACCTTTGCAGCCACTCCTGCTGAAGTGCGTGGGAGAGCAGTTGCCCCTGGTCATGCTTGGCACCTCTGTCCCTCTGGTTAAGGATTCGGACCCCCTGCCTGAGACCTGCACACTCCCTGCACTCAGTGGAGGCTGGACTCAAGAGTCCTCCTGTTTCTTAGGTAAAACATAAGCAAGTTGTTCTCCCCACTCCGCAAAAAGCAAGACTCACCCTTTGGTGCTGCCACTAAGAAGCAAGGAGCAATGCACCAATAACTGGGTATTTCATAAAACTCTACAGGGACTTTTTCTTTAAAAAAAAAAAAAAAAAAGAAAGATAAGAGAGAGAGAGAAAATAAAACATTTTTCTTTTCAAGTCAGCTTTAATGCACCCGGTGCGGGGATTGCAGGAGAGCATGGAAATCTCGGAGAGAGCCATTATCTGTAGATCACTGCCCGGGCAGACCATAACGGCCTCTCCCGAGCTATTAGAGGCAATTGTTTCAATAAGCATTCCTCCTGCAATCAATGGCAAGACAAATGGCAAATCCCCTCCAGACTCCCACCCCTCTGGACTCCCACCAGTCCAGGGGAGGACATGGCCCTTGGGTTGCAGGTCTTGAGGGGATGGGAGCCCCCACCCTCGCTGCAGTAGAGGAGGAGGACCGTGCCATTGCTTGCCATGCAGGTGGGGGCTTGCCTAGCAGTGTGCTTCCCATGCAGCTGGAACCAGGGTGGCTTGTGCCCTTCCAAGGACAGCCAGCTGTAGCTGCCCACTCCAGCCATGGGCATACTCCTTCTGCATGGAGATGCCTCCACCAACATGCTCTGCAAAGCACTGCTGAGCTACCCAGTACCCTGCACCGTGACCACACAGCTGCAGCCCTGCACTACAGACTGCCTCTGCACTGTTTCATAAATCCCTGACATTATGACCAGTGGCTTTTATTAAAACAAACGCTTAGACAACCTAGACCTGGCTAGAGACCCCAGCACTGCCTCCTGCTGCCACAGCAACCAAGGACTGCGTTGGTCCTGCACAGACACATGGGGTGACCACGTGGGCTAAGCTGAGGACCACATTGTACTGAAACCCTCCCATGGTGCCTGCTCATTTCAGAGCTTGGAGGATCTTCAGCCAGTTTCCTCCAGCCAGCGAGTACTACACCTGGGGACATGCGCTGTGTCAGCCATAAGGACCAACCAACCGCAGTGACATCAATATAATTTTATTAACTGTCTACTCTGCTTTGAATGAGAAAATACCAGCTGCTTCAACAAGCCTGTATTTAAAGTTTTCTTTCCAAAGACAGCTTTATTTTGACTTTTCTACCAGCCTGTCCAAAGCAGTGACAAAACACATGTGACAAATACTGGGCCGTGTGCCCTGACACACACTCTGTCCAAGCCCAATTTAAAGTGGAAATTACCGGTACAAAACAAACGAACTTCCATAGTTTATCTGTCCTAATCCAATCAATGCTAATAATGTAGGTTACTAATAACAGTACATCGCTTTCTTCAACATAAATCAAACTTGTACTGCTTACTGTACAGCTGAGAGATGGAGGCCGATGTAGCAGTGAAATACAAGTTGAGTCTCCAGGTCAAGCCAGGCCATGCCCTGATCATACTGCTCCTTGCTTTTCAAGTTTCATATTATTCATTTCTTGAAACACATGCTCTTACTTAAGGCAATGGGAAATTTGCCATTGACTTCAAAGGGACCTGGAGCGAGCTCCTGCAGCAGTCGCTCTCTTTAAGGAGAAGGACTGTGCATCCTCAGTTTTGGCACAACACGAGCAATCCCGCTGGCTTACACTTAACACCACAAATGCTGGGTGAAAGTTTTTGCAGGATTACTCTACTAACTTTTATCATGGCAACTTATGAAAAACATGCAGGAATTCGTGCAGAATTCAGTGAACTGATTAATAAAAATTATTTAAAAAAAAAAAAGAAAAAGCATGCTGTAGTGGCTCTGTCCAGCCCATGCAAGCCCTTGTGACTCCCTTGTCAAAAACCCAGTGATGTCTTTGTGTGTTGCCATGGAGAAAAAAGTGATGTCATAGAGAGAGGAGGCCACTGAGCCTACTTGCCAGCTTCCAAGAATCTGCAAGAGTTTCTAGAGAGACACTCATCTCCCTATTCCTTCACCCCTCCAAGGCTCTGCCTCTGTCTCTCAGCTCCTGGTTTCAGAAATCAGCATGGATCCACCAGGCATGGCGGACAACTGTCTTCTGCATGGCAAAACTCTGGCAGGAATGATGACATCCAGAATCTCTACCCTCAGCCACCCACAAACCAGGTCTCAAGGCAGAGGGTTGCAGAACAAGATCTCCTCACCTGCCACTTCCCACCCATATGACCTCTTCATTTCTTTCCTCGGAAAGAACAACCTTCCAGCTCACCTTCTGCAGGTGTTTACCTCCTGTTAAAGAGGACAAAGGAGGCTGTATCGGTGACCTCCACTTTATAAAATTATTTCCCCCACCCCTTATAAAATAATCTCACAGCGTTTCCCTTGAACTTAATAGTAATAGCCAATTGCTCACTGGTGGCAGGAATTGCTACAAGTCAAAAAGGCAGTGCTGACAAACTGCTGGATACCCAGCTGAGCACTGCCCCAGAGGAAAGGACACTCAGCCAAACTCCCTCAAGTCAGCCAGGACTCTTCTCCAGCCGTGGAGGGCTCTGAGGGAGCAGGTACGATAGCCACATGCCGTCCCTATGCACTAATCCGCAATCTGAGAGGATATGGGGTTTATCCTATGTTCTGAATTGCTTTGTGACTTCAGGCTAAACTTTGCTTCTCTTGCTTTTAACCATTCGCTTCTCTTGCATTGTGTTGTGCAACTATCACCCACAGACAAATGGAGCATTGTGGTGCTACCGCCTTTATAAAACAAGCCAGGTATCCATCTGACCCAGCAATGCAGCATGCAACATGGGCTACAGACATATGAGATGCTCCTCTGAGTGCTGCTCGCACTATAGATAGACCCATGTAGAAATCAAAGCCAAGGAACAAAGGCTGTGGGGGGAGAAAGGCCCAAAGATCAACTCTCCCTCTTGAACAACATTTTCCTTTCAGCAGGCCACAGTCGCCCAGCAGAGAAGGGCTGAGTCCACAGAAAAGCTTGGTTGTGAGCGATTTTTTTTGCAGAGTATGTCTGCAGGACCTCGTTTAAAGGTCTGTCTTCAAGCAGAGTGAGGGCTGAGAGAGGGAGAAGCCCTGGAGGTGCAGCTGAAGATGAGATAGGAAGGGGCTGCCCAAGGGAAACGCTGTTTCAATCTTTTTTTGTACAACAGCAGTCCCTGAAGAAATCCTTTTTAGAGGGGGAAATGCTGTGGTACCCAGGTGACGCCCATGTGTGTCACGCCAGCAGAGCCCAGATAAACCAGAGCAGGGACCCCAGGGGGGGGTCGAGTTTGGCTCCAGCTGCTTTGTATGAAGCCTGGCCACTGCTGTGGGGTATGTACATGCTTGTGCCAAACGGGTATTTTATTTTTCATGCACCTCTGTTGGGGACCATGAAAAGCAGCAGGTGAGCACCTCCAAGATGCCTGCATGCACCCAGCACAAACTTGCTCTGGCAGGAGAGCTCAGAGCCTCAGCTTGCTTCCCTGCACTTCAGCATTTCCTTATTAATTCCCACATCCGTATTTGACTGCGAGAGCCACATCTTCAGCAGCTTCTTGTAAGGAACACAACTGAGAGAAACCCCAAGAGGATGTGAAAACAGCACAGTAAGAGAGTCTTGCAGCTTCCAGCCAAAGACAGGCTTTGCTTCAATGCACTGCTTTTCCTTCATCTGTGAAAAAATCTAGGGAACAAAACCCAGCAACACTGCTCTAACTCCTGCTTTCTGGAGAGCCCTCTCCTTACGGCAGGCACCAATTGTTGTGGGTGTTTGCTGCAGTGCTGCAGAAGAACTGTGCACCGCAAACCTCCCTTGTTGTGTGTCCTACCTGTGTTGCAATGCCAGGTCTTCTTAAAAGGGTTCTTGCTGGCTAGAGCAAAGACAAACCAAAGGTTTGTCCAGAGTAATGCATGTAATAACACAAGCCAGTCCCCATCTGCTGAACCACGCCAGCATCTTCCTACTCTGTTGTAAGGTTTCTTATAAATTAACCGAGTACAATCCAATTTGGTCATTAAAAGGCCACCAACCCAGAGATGCAACACAGAAACGTGTTTTTTTCATGTCTGTTGATGGCCGCACAGCATCTCCCAAGGCTCCTGGGACCCCATTCCAGGGCCACTCTCTCCAGCAGCATTGCTGCACTCCCAGCAGTAGCAGGCCAGGAGGGTCTACAAAGTGGACACCTCGGGTGGAAGCTGCAAAAGGCCAGCCTGAGTCCAAGACTCAAAAGTCCCCCTTGCAGCTCATTATTATTTATTATTTGTACTGTAGAAGTACCTGAGAGCCTACTAATATGATCAGAGACTTTTTATGTCAGATGCTGAACACTGACAGAATAGCAATGACAACTGTCCTTGCCAAGAGGTTCAGAAACATAAAGTTCACTTTGGGCAGAAGCGAGGAACTCAAAAGACAGCAGAGGGACAATTAGATCCAGATGAGTTCAGGGCTCTCGGTGCGACCCAAAGGAGATCTGATTTCCCACCAGTAACACTGGGGTTGCACCTATTGGTCTCTGGAAGCTTTGGCCCATCACCACACTGCTCTCCTGGGCAGCACTGCTTTGCATTCTGGATTTGAAAACTGGGAGACAGAGAACAATCCTAACGCGAACAGCCACAGCCGCAAGGTAAAAGTGATTACAAGAAATATGAAAACCCTACAGCATGTGAACAAACCACAGCAGATTAACACTCCTTCCCCAAAGTGGAAACTCAGTCCTGTTACGTGCTGCACTTGTGTGAGAAACTAGACATGCATTTTCAGGATGAGGGGTCAAAAGCCTCCAGGGCAGACCCCAATCAGGCTCCTTCAGCTATGGTTTCTAACCTTCCCTTGAAGCATCAGGCTTTGTTTTCTGTCTCAGTCCAGAGGACTGAGCTGAATAATATTTCTGCTGCAGGATGGCACGTCCTGCTTTCCCACATCTTCTGTGTCTGGCCAGTGATCAGCTTGCACAGTCCACTGAGACTCTTCAATGCCCTGAACTATGATTATGGGTTAAACCCAATCCTCCCTAATCCTGGAAGGTGCTCGTTAGCTGCTCTGCAATTAAACCCATTGCAATGCCCCAATTTGAAAGGGAAGGGGAGCCAAATGGTGCCTGTTTTTAGGAAGCAGGGGAGGCAAGGGAACTTGCTGCACCACACTGGTCCCCCTTTCCATTGCTGCAGATCTGGAGAGTGGCTTGTGGCTCATGGGAGGCCAAGAGGCTCCTCCATCCAGGCAGGCCCAGCATGGAGATGTCCCTACCCTGCTTCGCAGCATGTCCCACCCAGGCAGAGCCAAGCACTGTCAAGGGCGAAGGCTGCAAGCTACAGCAGGACGCTAGCATCCATGCTGCTCCCCAAGGTGGGGATGGGAAGGGAAACCACCTTCACGTCCTATGCCCTTGAGATGCTGTTTCTGGACTGCACCTGCCAGAATGAGGCATGAAATGCTGAACTACCCTCCAGGTCACTGAAATGCTGCTGCACGGGTATGGGATAAGGATGTAGGGCCAACAGTATAGGGCCTTTCTCCAGGAATCTGAGGTGTGAGAAGGCGGGAGGTACTCAAATGCAGAGGGAACAGGGGATGTCCAGTGCCTGCACGGAGATGCTTCATGCTGGAAAAGAAAGTTGTCTCTCTTTTGGCTGCTTGATGTTAATTGGAATTTTAGTTCTCATCAGCTGTGGACATGGACACAGATGCACAGACACATTAGAGTATGGGGAAGTGGCAACTCTGAACAGGAGGGTGGCTTCTGAGCTTTCCTGCTGCACCCCTGGCAGCCTCTTTCCAGCCACAACACCTGGCCATAAAACACCACGAGTCCTCCACTCCCCCAGCAATAGCTTTCTGCATCCACTCCCAGAGAGGGTGCAGCTGCAAATCCAAGCCTGCTCCATTGAGCTTCTTCCTCCCCTCTGCTCTTTGCAAGGCGCTACAACCAGTGGCAACATCAACCCTACCAATCTGCAGGCACAGCCTCCTCCTTTTCAGGAGGGACATTGACTGAAGAATCGACACCTCTGAACATTCCTGTCACAGGTTTTAAGCACAGGAAAGTTGTATTGACTCTTGATTTGAGATGGGGAAAGGGAGAGATGCAGCTGGCAGCCTAACATGCATATGTGATGGTAGAAGAAACCAATAGCTTAAACCCCTGGAGAAAGTGTTTTAGCACTTGTGTTGACTATGGAGACAACCACGGGCTTTAAAATGAGTCGCATGCAGAAAATCTCAGTGTAGCTGTTTTGTTGATACCAAAATGAGTATATCCAATGAAGTGTTTAAACTATAAATCGATACACTACTTGATTACTTTACAGCACCTTGTCACTACCCAAACCAGAGCAATGAACAAACCCAACACCCTAAAGTCCCCTGCAAATCAGCCTTCTCTTTTGGGTACCCCCTACACGCCCCTGAGCATTGCTCCTGAGGGCAGCAGGGCTGGAAGCATCAGAAGGGCAAGTGAACAGAGTGACCAAAATTGTGATTCTGCACACACCAGTGGCTTGCAGAGACCCAGCCAAGAGCAGGGGGCAATTCTGTGTTCCCAACCTGGAGAGTGCAGAAGAGGTTGTTGCCAGAGGTCCTGGGGCAGGCAATGAGAAATTCAAGCTCTTCCCAGAAAACAGTGAAGTCACCTCTTTCTCTAGAGGAATAGAAGGAACAAGGATATGTTTCCTTTCACTAGGACTAACCACTCTCATTGTCCCTTGACGCCAGGAATAGAACCCCTTTCTTTTTCCCAGATGCCAAGACCCATCGGCGCTACTGTACAACCAGCCATAGTACCTTCCTGCATCTTCCTGACATTTCAGCAAGTCACAGGAATGATGAAGTTTGGGGCTGGTCTAAAAAAATCCTCTCCCTGTCCAGGTTATTCTCTTTACCCATTACGGGAAAAACCTGTGCTATGGCTGAAATGCCCATCCCTGCGGGTCCAGCTTGCACCCTTTGCCTGAATTTTTGTGTAGTCCTTTGTGCCCTTGAGCCCAGCTGTGTAGCAGTGGGGGGGGTATTGCTCCTCCTCCACGCCTGATTGCATTGCTCTCTGTGATGGGTGGCGTGGTTGGGCCGGAGCAGGGAAAGTGGCTATCTGCCAAGAGTAAGGTCAATACAGCCTGGGAAACAAAAGGGAGCTGGGTAGAAAGTGTCTTCCCTTACCTCTGGGTTAGCATAGGTAGATGCTACCTCAGGTGCTGGACTGATAGCATTATATCCAGCATATCATCATATTCATTTTTTGTCTAGACTTTTCTACTTCTGCCAAGTGACAACCCAATTCTGCTTTCTCGACTGACCTCCAAAGCAGAATATCCAAGGCAATAAAAATGCAATGTCTGCCTGGAAACCACCCAGGCAAGCGGCCAGATCTGTAGCCCAGCTCTTCACCTCAAGGCTCACAGCCAAAATCCTGCCCTTAGACACAATTCCTCCTGAAGCCAGCCAGAGCAACAGACCAGCATCTGCTCACTAGATCTGGCCGTCAGCTACAGATGGGCACAGGCTGGGCTCTTTGCTGGTGTAAAGCAACTGAGCTCCACAACTGAGAACAACCTTCAACCTGAGGGCGGAAGAGTGGCTGTTCCTACAGGGCATGCATTCAGCAGAAAGTTCAAGATAAGACAGATAAGCAGAAAGACTTTAACTGACTCAAATGAGAGTTACTCAACAGCAAGCACAGGTGACTATCATGGCCAAGGGGACTCCTGGGCTGCCTGTATACACCAAGCTTTGCAATAAACTAGAGCACAACCAACCCACAGCTTCCACAGGCCAGGTCTCCTCTCACACCAGTGTTGGAAAGGAGCTCGGACATCAGAGCACTACATTTTCTACACATTAAAACAGTACTTATGCTAATCAAGGCCAGAAGCATAGCACCAAAATGTTTTTCAGCAACAGGAATTACAGAATTTGTAGAAAAAAAATAATTGTTTAATCAGCTTGCACCACAAACATTCCTGTGTTTGTCCTCTGTTTCCTTGCCTAGGTCAGAAAGCGCCTCTGCATATGCATACAGCCTTGTTCTGACAAGCTCTTCGGATAAACGCTTATCAAAAGCTTTTTCTGAAACAGGTATTTCTTTCATAACCCTCTTGGTACAGGAGCTGTGTTATGATAACCACGTCCTGCCTCTTTCCAGATCTGACCACCTTAATCCAGCTTTCTCCTCTCCCACCTTTTAAGTTTTCCCTTCCCAAGGTGATCAGGAAAGGCACTGCTTTGCCAGATCAAGGCATGCCTGGAATTGGTAACGATGGTCTGCAAGACCTCTCCAGCAGTGCTCACTGGGCTAAACCTTCCCTCTCACCTTCCTGGCTTTTCTGCTAAGCTAAAAGTGCTGGAGATGGCCCTGTTTGAGGCAGCCTACAGTTCCCTAGGTGAAGGCTGGGAGACAGGCATCATGTTCACAAAAGCACCTCACAGGAGACATCCACCTTCAAGCGAGCTGCCCCCAGACTGTCCAGAGCTGCAGCCTCCCATTAGCCATCCTGCTGCTTCTGCAATGCAAGCACCCAAATTAAAAGTGTTTTTGCAGAGGTGAGACCATTTTTTTTGAGAAAATTGTCAATGTTCAATCCCCCCTGATTACTGCAGCTCTTTCAGCAAGAGCTTCATTTCTCCCTTTCCCTCTAGATTTTGACTCCTCAAGCTAGAGTGCAGCATTCACTCTGCTTTATTCTAAAGTTATGGCAGTGTTGCTTGCCAACACCTACAAGAATTTGGGGTTGGAGCAGCCATCATCTGGGCTTTCTTTAGAGGTTTATCCTGAGCAGCTTTCTTCAAAATGGCTTTTGAAATTGTTTTCATGGAAAAGGCAATTTGTCTTCATCACCCAGAAAAAACCATACCACAAACTAATTAGCACAGATGAGTTTTGTTGCTTCATACTTTCACATCAATCTGAGCGGGACACCTGAGACGAGACCTGTGTGTACTAGTACTAGTGGCATCGCACCAATTTACACCAGCTGAGGCCTGACCCAGTCACTCTCGTCTGGTTACCAAAGAAAGACAATAGTGAGTGAAGCCATTTTAGTCACTTAAGGCAAGAAAAGTGTGATGCAGCTGCAATAAAACCAGATAGCTTAAAAACCTCTGGCAGCATCTGCTTGCCCCAATACTCAATCAGGATCACACTGCTGACAACCCACGGCAGAAGGTCACTGGGAGGGTGTCTGTCCAGCAGCCTGGTGGCTAAATATGGCCCTGATGGTGCAACCCCCAGTGCCTTCCAAATTTGAGAGCCACAAAGAGAAATATTTCTTTTATTACCAGACACCCCCAACCCCCATCATCTTTAAATGAGCACACTCAGTTCTGAAATCCTTCCAAAAGCAGAAATGCAACTGTGCCCAGTGCCAGAGCAAGTTTGGAGAAGCTCTGCACCACACTAACCATTTAAGGTCAAACAGCTCATTAGCCAACCCAAACTAGCACTCAGAAGAGGGCTCAGCTCACAGTCAAGCCTGGTTAAACACCACAATACAGGTCTTATTAAGCACACAAGCATTTCTGGAGATAGCCTGGCTGGATTAACACCCAGCACTGCCTCAGAAGCAGGGCTGCTGCCGTCTCCATGTGCAGGCACCAACCACCATGCGCTCCTCACACCACCTGCTCCTGCTCAGGGTATATTCCCACTCTACCTCCTTCCAACGCCCCCATCAGCTGTGCCTTTTCTCCTAACCATCTGTGGCTGAGGGGGGAAAAAAGCTCTTTCCCTGTCTGACCACCCTCAGCCCTTGGGGACTCGAGTGCTAGTGGCTGCTCGATAAGAACCGAGCGGCGCAGCCCCTTCCATCTCCATCCCCTCCAGTGCCGGCGGCGGGCAGAGGGGCAGCCCCCAGCCCGTTGCGGTTTAACGGCCGGCCCAGATTACAGCGCCACCCTCGCCCCCTCTCAGGGCGCCGCGCTCTACCACTGCCGCGCGCCTCGCCGCCCCCTTATATAGCGCCCTAAAAATAGCTCGCTGCGCCCCGCCCCGCGGGCCGCGGGGAGGAAGGCGAGACCCGCCCCGCCGGCCAATCGAGCGCCGCCGCCAGCTGAACGGCCCCGCCCCCCGCGCCCCGAGCGGCGCCGCCATTGGGCCACAGTGACTTCAGGCGTGCCGCGGACCCGCCCTCTCCGCCCCGCCGTTTACCCTACATGGTCACGCGCTGCCTGAGTGGGCTACGCGGCTGGGGGGGGGCCGGCCGTGAGGCGGCGGCAGCGGCGGCGGTGGTGGCGGGGGGGGCCGGGCCGGGTTTGCCGAGGGAGGGTGAGAGGAAAATGGGGAAGGGGGGGGGGAGGGGATGTGGTCTCCCGAAAATAAAGAGGGGAGGGGGCGGGGAGGGCGGGCGCGAGCGCGCATGGCCGCGGCGCGGTGCGCGGCGGCGGGGACGTGCCCCGGTGCGACGGCCGCGGGGTGCTCGGTGCGCGCCGGCGCCGCTCGTCCGCCTCGGCCCGGCCCCCGGCCCTCACCGTCCCTCCGCGCTGATCCTCTCTCTCTTTCTCTCTTTTTTTTAAAGTGTGACTGAAACAAAACAAAGCCAAAGGGACGCTGGATCTATCATTGGTTGATTTTCCTCCTTTTTTTTTTTTTTTATGATCAAAAACAACCCCCTACCCGAGCAAACAAACACACACAAAAGCAGAAAGGGTCTTGCTCAGCAGCAGCATGGATGTCTTGGCTAGTTATAGTATATTCCAGGAACTCCAGCTTGTCCACGACACCGGCTACTTCTCAGCTTTGCCATCCTTGGAAGAAAACTGGCAGCAGGTGAATCATTTAAATTACTCCTGTAAATCTCTTAAGCGCAGACAGGCAATGCATTGGGGCTGCGTTTCTGATTTTATTTTATTTTTGTTCTTTAATTCAGGGTTGGTTTTTTTTTCTGGTTTTTTTTTTTTTAATTTTTATTTCCGCATGGGTAGACCTTTAAATCTCTGTTTTTTTTTACCGTGACAAACTGAGCAGTCCATTCAAATCTGTCTGCCTTCAGTCCTTTCTGAGCACACCCGGCAGCACCTGAGATCCGGTGGCATTCTTTAGGGTTTTGTTTTTATGATGACTACTATTTTTATTTTATTTTTGAGCTTAGTTTTTTTTGTTGTTGTTGTTCCTTTAAACAAGGCTGATCACTTCCAGCCAGTGCTGACAACTGGCAGCTGGTGGAAACGGAATAGATCATTCTTATTTTCAGGTAATTAGTGTATGTCAATTAAAAATGTAGTTTAAATCAGAGATGGGGGGTGGGCAGGTGCATAGAAGCACTGGCAAAAGCATTTAGGCTAAATTTTGTAACTAGGGAGGTGACTTATTTTTCATTCTTTTTTTCTTTTCCGTTTTTTTTTTTTTTTTTTTTTTTAGAAGGTGGGGAGAAGTACATACTTCTTGCTGTATCTTAAAACAATGACGCCTTAGGCTGGTTCCAGTAAACCAGCGTGTTTTGAGGCACTGTAGGGTTAATAAGCAGACAGAATTAGGGTACTTTTAAAGATGGAAATCAAGTATAGTGAATACATTAAAAAGATGACTGGTGGCACGAATAAACAAGAACAAGGAGAAGAGTAGGTTACAGAGAAAAGAGTTGTATAAAATGAATTATGAGCCCAAATGCATAGATCTATAAATAGTTATCAGCTGGGATGCTGAAGAAAAAGGAAAGACAGGATTCCTCTTTATGGCAGGACACGGTGAGACAATCCTGGTTCTTGATGTGATTTTCTGGCAGAGGTGATACACCAGGTGAAATTCTGGAAACTAGTCTCTCTTTAAAAGAAAAAAAAATCCTCTGGTGTGTAGGAATAGTGGAGTGTGGCTGGGATGACATGTGGTGCTAATGCAGCGCACAGACCCATGGCACTGTTGGTGTGAAAATAATGACCCACTGGATTTCATCTTGCCAGCATTCACCTTAGTCTTGGCTAGCATAAGGGTAGTGTGTGTTAGGTTTCCAGTAAGTGAGAGCTTGGGACGTTAATTTAATTTTTCCTTGGAAGTGTGTGCGGGGAGAAATGTGGATGGAAAGGCTTCAGGGAAGCACTCGAGCTGTAGCTTTGTCATCCAGCTGGACCGGGGCTGGATCTTTAAAGGTTTACCCTAGTAAAACTGTTTTGGCTTCAGCTTCCTGTGGGTATGTGCACGCACATGAGAGGTTTATTGACAGCTACAGAGCAAACACATTCAGGTTTTAATTTGCAAAATGACCGATCCAACTTTGCTTTATCCTCTGAGGGGGAGGGGATGGTTTCTGTTATTAATGATCAGCTCGCACGTCCATGATGGTCACATCTGCTTTCCTTTTATATTTTTAACATGCTATTTAAAATGAAGAGGTTAATATAATTTCATTTAAAAAAATAATTTCATAGCATCGTTGTTGTTGGATCAGTTGCCTGTTCAGTTGCATATTAGTAACAGTCCAGACAGTCCAAAGCGAGATAATCTGTTGACATAGCCAGCATGCTTTAGGCAGTACTGTGTGTGATACTCTCTCTCCTGCTGCCGCCTTTTATGCGTGGAAGAGCAGCAGTTTGTTTTATACAGTACAATGTACCTACTCAAGCTCGCTGTTACTACTGCGAAATTTAAACTCACTCTCCTGGTTAAACCCCACTGATTCTCCACATATGTTTGAAAACAGAAGTTAAAAATAATTTATTACATTTTCCCTTATTTCCCCTCAAATTCTCCATCCAGTGCCTGATGTTTCATAAGACATCCTGTATTTACAGTTTGGTTTTATTCCGCTGTTGCTGCCTGGATTCTCTTTGTAAACAACGGGGAGCAAAACTGATGTATCAGTGGTGGAAGCAGCTGAAGCTGGCTGTACAGAGCATGCTGTCATGCAGGCTTGGCAGACCCACTGACACAGAGACCCCAATTTTATTCTTCTGAGTCACTTGCAAATATAGCCAGGTCTTGGGGATTTATTTATTTTAGGCAAACTGCAGCAACTCTCGGACAAGGGATGCGTGTGCATGTGTGTGTGTTTCTAAAGGTATACCTTTAGAATGGTCAGGCTGCAGTTCCAAGACCCCAGGGAAGATAGCTGACAGGGCAGTGATTCCTGCAGGAATCATCAGGATTGGGAAGCAGCAGCTTTAATTTTGAGTGAGGAGACTGATCTTGACTCTGCTCCCATGAAGAGCTCCAGTGCCATACCCAAGCTCCACAGAGCAGGGGTGCTTCTCCCAGCAGCAAAGCAGAGCTCTGGGAGATTACTTCAGTCTCTTAAAAGGGGGGAAGTAGTTGTGTGTGTCAAGAGCAGTCTTCCTTACCATGTTGTGAGAGCTCCATTTGTTTTGTCATTAGCAGCTACTAATGCTTGATGTGAAGAGGTTAGTCCGTGCCAGTTCCTGCTGCTGGAATGGTTTCTTACTGTGGTACTCTAAAAGATGCACTTGGAGCGCGCCTTGGGGTAAAAGTCTTGACACAAGTCCTCTCTTCCTTTTCTCCTGAGTCTGGACCACACTTTTGTAGCTGCTGGCTGAGGACTACGTAGCTGGGGCAGTTGCTCATATTTCCGATTGTGAAACCCTCATCGCTCACGCAGGGCACCGACGACGCAGGCAGGTTGCTAAATGCTTGCATGCAGTCAGCTGATCTTCTCTCCTTTTTTTCCTTCCCACTGCAAGAGAAACGTGAGCAAGTTTGCTAGCTGTGCTTTTGACAATTAGCATTGGAGTTGAATGAGAGCAACCCAGCAATATGTAAAAACAAGCAGATTTTGTGTAGGAAGAGATTGTAATCTCTTGTGTAGGTTTCTTTTTTAGGAGGAAAAAATACAAACAACCCCCCCCACTCCGCCTTGAACATAGTTTACATTGTAAAAGTGGAAGTACCTGAAATGGAAGCTGGAACTGAATCCATGATGTGTTTCATGTTATTTTAAATCGTATTGGGAAGGGAGGGCTTGGGTTTTAGGCAGCAAAAGCTTAGCTTCACTATGTCAGCTTTGGGTGCACTCCTTCAGGCAAAACCACTTTTGAGTTTAGGAAGGTTTTTTCTTGGAGTGGGGAGGTCAGGATCTAATGAGTAATTCCTGGCACAACTTCATCAGGAGAGAGAAAACTTTGTTTCATCTTTGTTTAGCTTTGCCAGGAGCATTGAGCTACTGTGTTACTGAGGGAAATTAAAGAAGAGGTGGGCTTTGTGGATTGGAAAAAGTACGGCATTTGCTGTACAAATTGGCTGGTATCTCAGCATCTGTGTGTTTCTGCCTGGCACTTCCTCCTAGCTGTGATTGAGCCGTCCTAGTTGCTCTCTGTCCCTGCGAGCTGACTCGGCAGTTCAGGAGCAGGGTGGGGGGAGATTTCAGCACCTGTATGGCTGCTGCGGTGCAGTGGGAGGACCTCTGGCCACATGCCTTGCTTGGGGGGTAGCTGTCTGATGTGGCATCCCCAAGATTGGAACCAGACTGCTGGGAGAGACAGCACGAGGCAGAAGAGTGCCTCCTTACGCTGCAGAGGAAGGAAGTGGGAAGGAGGCTGCTTTGGAGGGAGGCGACTGTGAGGAGCGTAGCTCGTGCAGCTGCACGTGGTCCCACTCTCAATGTGTCAGGCTGCAAAGAGGGGGAGAGCAATGCTGAGAACTGGGAAGGGCTGGACATGGGCTTTCAGTCTGTTCTTCCTGCTGGGCCTTCTCAATGTCATTTGGGGGGTCGTTAAAAGATTAGTGTGCAGAAGGCATCTTTTGTAGTCAGATATGTCTCTTCCTAGCGGTGACATTTCAAACTACCCCTATTATCCTTCTCCATAGGCCACTTGGAGGGCTCGACTCACCATCCTTGTGTGGAGAAGGAATATGATCAGGAGACATTTTGAGGCTCTCTTTGTATTCTGCGTGGGCCATAGTGCAGCCTCTGGCATGGCAATTCCCGTAATGTCAGAGCACAGGAGCACAAAGAGCAGGTAGATGCACGGGGTCACTGTGTGTTTAGCTGATGCAGGTATATAAAATCAGCAGGACTTAGGTGCCAAACCCTGGTTTATTCTAAAAGAGCTGGCCTTTCCCACATGTGTCATTGGGCAGAACAGGTCTAATTGGCTGGCAGAAGTAGAAATAGCATTATATTGTTTGCCTGATAACCATTGCCCGATAACATTTCCTCTTGCCTTGGCTGACCCTGTTGCTCTCAGCTGCAGCAAACAATGATCCTTCCAAGAGAGATGCACATTTCCTGTAAAACATAGGATCAAGGAAGCCTTTGTTTCACTCTTGACTCTGCTGTAGAGCCTTCTTTGCATATTTTTAATCAAGTCTACAAGCCTTAGTTTCCCCCTTTCTGAAGTGACTGATGACAATGGCACAGTCTTTGTGGAGCTGGGGGGTTGACTTTTGACCCATTCTGGCAAAGGGCTTTGAGATCCCTCTGCTGTGTGAGAGCAGAGAATCTCAAGGTGACTAATCTAGCAGAACTCTTACATCTTAATGCTGACTTCTGTTTGGCAGATAGGGTAATTTTCAGGCCTATAGGAAAAATTTCCACTGCTACCAGAAAGGAATAAATCACAGTGGAAAACATTCTTACGTACACATCATCTCCATTGTTCTAGTTTAATGGCATAGTTGGCCACTACATAAACTAAACCATCTCTCTTAATATTGCTATTTCATCTTGGTTCCAGTCACAGTGTAACACATTTCTTAAGTGCTTATAGTACATCATGCCTCTTGAGAATAACTTGCAGAAATGGTTGACTTCCAAGAACAGCCACATGTGTAATGTAGTGTATTTCAGACTCTGAGCACTGGTCCATTTATACCTGCAGGCTCTCTGCTTGATCCATGTGCTGAAAGCATAGTCCTATCACCTTACAGAGAAAGAGGGAGAAAGAGGAAAGACAAACTTGAAACGGCTGTCTCTATTGTTTCATAATTCCTTGATTACAGAATCTGTTGTTGTAAGTGATTATTTCTTGGCGTTGTGGAAGTGTAGAGCCCCGCAATCCACGTTACGTGTCTTAAATACCTGATTATGTGTGTGACTTGTGTCAAGTGATTTTGAAAGGAGGTAAATACTTTTAAGCAATGCATAATCATAATGAGGGTACTCAACTAGAAAATATTTTCTCTTACTTGTTTGAGACGCTTTAACCTCCTCTCCCCTAAGCTCACACATTTCTGTATGTCTAGTGACTAGGCAATGCATAGGTTAGAGTAAGCTACATAAAAATCATGATATTGCAGATGCTAGTCTGCAATGTGATACTTCCATGTGGAAATGGCAGAAGGTCTTCAATTCCAGGCAGTAATTTCACACTTAAGCTCTTCAGAGTGGAGGCAAATGGTATCTTCTGGGTATTGTTGTATTTTTTGAGGCCTTGTCAAATGACTCTCCACTGAGAAACATCCAGTGTGTTGCTTCTTCATTCTGCTCTGGGAAACGTTATAGGGAGGTGAGAAGGCAGTTGCTTCTGTTTGACTCTGTAGCTGCATATGAACAACCTTGATTGCAGTTGTCCTTATAAAATAAAGGGATTTTACTCCCTGTCTGAGCAGCATCAGTGTTCAGTACATTAAGCAATGGGGTAATAGTATACCTTGACTCCTATCAGGTTTGTGACATTCTGTACAGGGGAAAAAAATGTAGGGTTTTGATCACCATGCTCAAAACCTCATAAAAGGTTATTCACAGGCATATTGGTGGCAGTTTTCTTTTTTGGTGGTAAACTTGAATTCTGGAGAGTTAATAAAGGTGTTTTCAAGAATGGTGCTGAATTGCTCTTACTTTCCTTTCTGGTTTGCTGGACTCTGAAGTGCCTCCTGCCCATTCCCTTATGTGTTCCTCTACAATGCCCTCACCACTTCCAAACTCCCAGCAACACTCAGAAGCTGGGAATGCCATTTTTGTGGTGTCTTCCTGGCTCAAGTTGCAGGAATCACCCATCTGATTGCCAAATTTCCTCTCCCTAAAGGTTCTCTTTGTACTGTGGGTGCTTCTGCCTTGGTCCAGATGAATTTGGATTCACTTGAACTGCAGGGTTCGGCTGATTCTGTAGCAAATAAAATTAACAGCAAAAGAGCCTCCTCTCCTCCCAAATTTTCCTGGGTAGAGAACAGGTTTGGAATATAGATGTCACACAGGTATATTCCCCAGCCTGATGATGTTGAGCCCACCCAGTTGTCCTCCATCAGCTTCAGTCTTGAGAAGCATTACATGTGTTTTGACTGTCTTGAGTTTGGTGCTCTCTTGGCTGTGTCTCCTTCCCAGCATTGCCACTTTGAGTTAAAAAATCATGTGTCTGATTCCCAAAATGCTGAGATTGTCTTTAAAGTCACAGACTTTTTATTTTTTAATTTTATGTTCTTTTTACTTCCTTCTGAGCCACTGATGATTTGTTTTATTGTCTTTTATTCTCGAAAATAAAAAAGCTGGGATTTCCAACAGTTACTTGATTCCAGCAGCATTTAGAAAATGCCACTATTGTGGCATTTTGAGAGCCGGCAGTGCAGAGGTAGGTGTGTATGTCAGAAATAGCTCACGTATCGCTGTGTTCACCAGGTTGTATTTGCCATCCCTGCTCTGGCAGCAGCTGGCTGCCCGCCTCTTCAGGTTGTTAGGCTGCCTGTGAGAGCAGGGTTCATGTCTCTTTTCCCTTCTTAGAAGAAATCGTTTCAGCCTTTACACTCAAAGACAGTTAGACATCTTGGATTTCATCAGGACACCACTTTGCTACAAGATGAGTTGGCAGCTCTTTCGTTCTCATAGGGCTGCAGAGAGGATTCATATTGGAGGTTTGCGGTGCTCGGGCACAGGGGCTGAGGCAGGAGGGGGTTGCACTGGGTTATGGGGAGCTGGGCCCCCAGCCCCTCTGAAGCTGCTGGCCCGAATCCTGCCAGGGCAGCCGGCGGGTGCTGAAAGGGCAGGACAGCTCCTGCAGGGAGCCCTCGGCAAGGTTCAGCATTGCCTCTCTGAAAAATTAAAATAAGGATCCAGAAGGTAAGCTTAAATCCCCCTTCCCAGAGCTCTGTGTTGCCTTTGAGACAACCTGTGTGCAGCACTGATTTGACCTCTAGGTTTTTAACACCTCTAGGTGTTGAGTGTAGGAAGCTCGGACAGGAAGGCATGAATTTTTTTTGTTCAAAAGGTTTAACTTATCAGCTCTGATACATTAAGCTGCTCTGATGCTTTTAATCCTTTTAAAACCGGTACCTATCCTCTCCCTGTTCTTATATGTGAAGGATCCTGTCCAATCCAGAGCATTTCCGCTCAGTGCAACTGTGTGTTCATTACATGTGTTATTGTTTGGAGAGCTATTAAGATGCATGTGGTATACTTTACAATGTACGCTAAAGAATCTGAGTCATTTATGCACAGATTGCATATTAATACTTGCTAAAGGTCCAGCAGGCATACTCATTTAAGTGTCATAACAGTTTTGAACATGGTGCTTGTAGTCTGTGTCTCATATGTCCTAATCCTCTTGGTTATTTCCCAGCATTGTGGACCCGAGTGCAAAGGTGGCATTTAAATCATACGTGGGGGTCAACAGCTCCTACTCTGCAAGGGATAGAGAAGTAGGCAGTGACACAGGCAAGCCTGGGAGACAGTGTGATTGATGGGGAGGGTTGCGAAGGAGAAGGACGCTGGCTTGTGAGAGGCTCTTCTGAGACATTCCAATTAGTGTTCTGATTTACAAATACTGCCCTTAAACCTGCAGCCTCCCAAGGTCAGCTTTAAAGGGACACTGGCATAGATAGGGCTGACATTTGACTATGATGGACCTTTGTAAATGAACATGTTCTGACAGAGACAGTGTTCAATGGAAGTATCTCCATCTATATAATTAAAAAAACCCTGGAAGTGGGTTTTGTGTCTTTTGGACAGGATTGTCTTGCCCACCTGCTGCCTTTGCAGCTCTCATGCTGTAGCATTCTTCTTGTGTAACTGAAGTGACTGGAAATCAAAGTGAAAATGACTGTTTGTTTGGATTGTGCAGTGAGGAAAAATGCATATGGCATGACAAGTAAATTAGATTTTAAAAATGCTTTCACTACTAATAGGCTACTATGCTGTTAGGCATTTGGTTTTAATCCTGACTCTGGAGTGGCCAAAGTTCATTTTCGAGCATGAGGAAAGTTATTGGGTTTGTAAACATTTGCAATTTCTGCTGACTTGTCTTCACTCCAGCCGAGGAGGGGAATCAGCATTGTGCTGAATTGCTTTGTGCTGGTGGGGGTGAAGTAGAGGACTGCCTTTAATCGCCTGCCTTTATTCTCCACCAGGGCTGTATGGAAAACAAAGGTTCCAGTGAGCAAAGGCCATGGTGAAAAATGTTCAGTGGGTGGAAGGGTAGAAGGGGTGAGAGGCACCCCTGTCTGCTTGCTTTTCATACCCAAAATGGACATTTGCACATCGTAGCACTTAGCTGTGATTTTATAGACCCACATTTTAATTGCAGCTTTGCTTGATTCGGGTCTGCCCTTCCAGATTACATCTTGCATGTGTGAAATTTGAATGGATGACGTGGAGGCTCCAAAACCATGTATTCCAATAAAACTGTTTAGATTGGGCAACAATTTCTAGAAGTTTTCCTGAGGGTCTAGCCCTATGTTTGGTGTGAGAGACTCGGTCTGGCTAACATCTTCAGCTGTGTTGTCAATTCTAGCCTTCCAATTCAGAGCTTGTGCCCCTAAAACTCAATTTCTTTTTCCCAGCTGTTAGAAATTTGGCTAGTAAAATGTATCCAGACTCTCTATCCTGTGACTCTCTTGCATCTTGTGAGAACTGCAGCCACAACACTATGTGATGCCGTAAGGAATGTCAGGTTACTTCTGGTCTCTGACCTGGAAGCCTGCTCTCCCTCCCTCTAGGCAAGGTTCTGGCAAGGTGTGTTGGTGCATGAGATGCAAAAGAGTGGTGCAGTCATATGTTTTCTTAGTCTCTTTGCAACTGATGGTCACTCTTCTCTCTCTTCTGCTCAGCTGCTGCTGTCAAGATGCTGTGCCGGTTTGTAGGTGAGGAATCAGTGCACTCACACTCCCTTGGCACCTCTGGCTTACTGCTGGGTCTGAGGTGCCCCACATCCCAGGGTGTAAGGGCAAGGTGAGCGGCTTAGGGGCTTCGTTCTTTTCCTGTGGTTGCACAGTGGTTTGAATGGTGCCAGCCCTGCAGAGCTTGCTGCCTGCTTTGAACTGGTGAGAAGTATTAAATAATCCTGGTTTAGTTTTTTTTTTTTCTTTTCTTTCTTTTGGCTTCCCCTGTCAGCCTAGAAAATTTATGCTGCTCTGAAGAAAACATTCCACTCATCTGCAACCTACTACAGCTGCCATGTGAGTAATAAAGTATGGAAAGGAAGGGAGAAGGGAGAAGAAAGATGGGAGCTGGTGTTTCATATGGAAAGCATCAGCCCAGAAGTGGCTTTGTTTCTGACACGTGGACAGTAGAGAGGCTGCGTTTGCTGCTCAATGGAAAATCTGTGCTGGTTAAAAAAAACCTCCTGCATTAGTGACTAGATCAGATAGGGAGGGACTTTGGTGTCTCTTGCTTTTATTATTAAATTTGTCTGCATTTTAAAATAATGCAGACAAATAAGGTAGCAGCAGACAAAATGTAGGTAGAAGCAAAGGGCACTGGACTGACTTTATTTGAGAATGCAGATTATTGGGCAAAGTAGCTCTTTTCTGTTTCCATTTGCCGCTGCTGTCCTAGTTCATTCTGGTGGTGTCACAGCCCTCCCCCAACTGTTCATAAGCTGTGCCAGCACTGCAGAGTGGCTGTGAACATCTGAAGGTTGCTGTACATCAGTTTCTTAGCAAGGTGCATGTTCCTTCCATTTGTTTTGGTTTCTGATCTTTCAGGATAGTGTAAAGTCATGTTTGTAGCCTTTTCTGCACAGTCGAGGAAACCAGGAGCTTGGTTTTGGTCCTGAGAAAGGTGGTTCTCATATAACCAGCAGCCTCTGAGAGTTGTAGCCGTAAGAAACATATGAGGGTTGCAGTCAAATAATGAGAGTCAGGGGTATTTCTGTCTGATCAGACCATGCACAGGTGAAAGAAGCACACACAGTTTTGGAGGTCTCCAGTATCTTGGAGGAAGAGACAGACGGCTGTAAGGGCTGACGTGACCCAGTGAAAGAGCTTGTAAGGTGCTTCTCTTGAAGGTTTGAGAATTTCAGGGTAAATGGATGCCACCTGGGGTAGTTTCCTACTGTCTACTGCAGGAAAACAGTGTAGGTTTCTTTTATCAGCACATCCCTTCCCTCTCCTGTGATTTTAAAGTGAAAAGGAAGATTGTAGTGTACAGTGTTTGAAAACAGTAGGGCCTGGTTTAATCTGTTAAGGTTTTTTTTTCTAGAGGGAATGAATCTTTTGGTGTTTGATTGTATAGTTAAGGTCAGGAGATGCTTTGCTGTTTCCTTCACTGATTACAGGGTGAAACCTTACAGACACAGGCTGCAATCTCTTTCTCCAGTGCTTCCCTCGATGAAGATGTTTGCTTAAATTAGTGCCTCAGGAACCAGGGTGATTTTGGGGTTAAAGAAGGTAATGCCTTGCTCTGTTCAGTTTATATGCCTCCAGGACAGCCTGGTCCCATAGCACTACACTGTACTTCTGGGTTGGCTGCAAAGCTCATGCTCTCTCTTCAGGCAGCCCCGATTTTCTGCTCACTCGAGACAGTTTTGTGTTTTCTGAGAGTGACTCCGTTGTTTGAGGGATAACTGAAGAATACCAGTGCAGAGTTACTTTCTGTTGTGAAGGACTTGGTAAACTGGTGACTTTCCAGCATAGTTTCTCAGTGCCAAGAAGAATACCAGTAGGTAGTATTGGCTGCATTGGGATTTCTTTTTCTGACACAAGAAACTCATGTTACATTTCTTTGAAGAACACATTTGATGGAGAGCAACGAAAGGAAGGCATGGGTTGTGTCTTACTCCCTAATACCTCCAGCACATGTGACTTCCTGAAAATGCTGAATACCCATCTTCCAAGTCTTGAGTGCCTGTCAGGTGGATATCCTAGGTTGAAGACTCCTCCTCACTGGGATGGGCTCACATGGAGCATCTTCATGCAGTGAGAGCTATACCAGCTGCAGGGCCTGGTAATTCAGTCAGTGTTTTGTTTGAGCAAGCTGCATCTCTGGTCAGATGTTGTTGCATCGTGATTTAAGGAGGGAATTTCTGTCTCCCTTCCATTTCTTTAAGTAGGAAAGGTCAAGGAAACCTTTGACATTCAGTTCTGAATGTTTTTTCTTTTTGTAAATAGGAAGACTAGTACCCACATCATGTTGGGGATTTCTCATCAGTCAGTGAGTCAGATCCTAGGCTGATACAAACTGATGCAGATCTGCCAAAGTCACAGTGGTGATACGTAGATTTATACTGGCCCAGTGACCACAAAGTCATTTGACACCTTGCAGGAGAATGGTCTATACAAATCCCAGGTCTTGTCAGGATGTGGAATAAATATCAGGATGTGGGCAAAAACAGCACACCCATTTTAATGATTTGATTAAAACAATATTGCTGCTCTATGGCTCTCATAAATGTATTTCCACTGGTGTCAGGGGGAGGAGATATTCTCAAGTGCCATAATGAGAGAGTACATTTTTTAAAATGTTGCACAATAGGCTACTAAGTTGTGCTCTAGCTATATTGGTTTATTTCAGTTTTATAGTGAGCCTGGCCTTAGGCATCCTATAAATACCATTTCTCCCCCCCACCTTTAGCTAATAAATAATGGAAACTGTACCAGAAAGAAATTTTCTTTCTGTGAAAGAGTGGGAGGTCCTGAGCTGCCCTCTGTAAAACAAAGAATGTAGCATGATTTGTTTTCTTTGATTTTTCAAATGAAGAAAATGTGGGGGTGGGAGGGAAAGAGAAGATGTTTCTAAGCACTAAATGCACTCCCCCCAGTACTGCAAGGTAGGATGATGCCTGGTGTGGGCATTGCTTCCCCCAGGACAGTAATACCCATCTGTGAAATGAAGACAAATGACAGAGGTTTCTGAACAGTCTCAGTGCAGAGGAAGAAGGAAGGATCCCATTCTGATTTACCCCCAGGCTTTCATATCCAGCAGCGGAAACCAACCTGAAAGGGGGTGTAAATAAGTGTCTGAAGGAGCCCTTTGTGTAATTCAGTGGGCTGTGTTGTTCAGGGGTCAGACTAAATTATCAGAATGTCCCTTTTTGACCTTAAAATCTGCTTCTGTAAGTCAGTTCTCTTCCAGACTTTTTTGCTCTGTTTTAATGATCTCAAAAGCTGTAGTGTAAATGGAAGTCATGGCGGGTCCCTGCACATGCATGGGCAGCCAGACATGTTTGATTTCGAGGATCCATCACACGTGTAGCTTGTCAGGTTGAAAATGTGTCTGTCTCAGAGGAAAGACCAGGTTTGTGGAGGTGTGTGCTTCCTCCTGTGCTGACTAGAATCAAAAGTGAGCCCATGTCATGTCATGTCATGTACTGTCATGTCATGTCATGTCATGTAATGTCACAGAGGGTGTGTGTGGCTGCATTCTGACTGCAGTTTGGCCTCTAAGGTTAGAGGTGGGTCATGGAATATCTTGTGTTTAGCCGGGGGACTTGCTGGCTAATTTTGAAGGCAAATGAGGTTCAAGAGGAGGGTGCACATGATGGAAAGGCATTTTCAGTCATTGCCTTCATCCAGCAACAATAAACTCTGCATATAAGCAGATCTGGTCCAGAAACAAATAAACTTAGTAATCAACCCTGCTAGATCATGAAATTCTTCTGCCCAGGTGCTTTTTCTTATTGTATGCCTCAGTGGTGCTTTCCAGTCTCATTTGAAATCTACCTAGCATGAGGCCCTGCTTTCCTTGGAAGCATGTGCTAAAACCTAATTTAGGGGAGGAATGTCTAACAGCCTGTTCTCCCTCCTACTGGGGTCTAATTCCTCCCCCTCCCGTATTCTCTCTCTTCTTCATTAACAAGTCCATTGCTTTGTTTGGGCTCACCTGTTCATAGCTGCACAGTCAGTGACACTTTTTGCCATCTTCATCTATTTTAACTCTTTCCAGGATTTTGATCTGAATGTGAAATGAGACCCTTGCTTATTGACTCAAGTTTATAACACTGACTGTGGAACAGACATGATAAATAGTAATAAATGTGCATGTCCCTTTCAATTTTGTCATGCTTTCCATCTCTGTGTTCCTTCCAATTTTTCTGCATATCAGATGTTTGGAGTGTTATATTGGTCTTCTCTGTTTTTTATCTGTTCTAGGTCTCTTTTCAGCCTTACTGGATCTCTGCTTTGTGTTGAGTGTGAATGTTGTGTTGCTGTTTCTTCCATAAATGCATTAATGTGTCTTTTTCCAAACTCAATCTCAAGGATTTATTTCCTGCCCCTGTGTGGGTTTCTTTATATACTGCCTCTGCTGGCATCACAGAAAATTTCCTCCTTAAGTCCTTTTCCCTGCTTTTCTTCACAATGAAAGCTTTTTATCAGTTTCCTTAGTTTTCCGATTTGTTTTTATTAAGCATGTTTTTCTAGTGAGGGCTGCGATCCATCAAAGTAAATGGGAACAAAAAAATTATGCCAAATTTTTGTTTGTTTGTTTAACAAAACAGATCAGACTTTAAACAGGATAAAGTTAAATCGGTGCTGATGACTGACTTGATGGTAGCTGGTTCCAAGTGCTGGCTATTGACAGTGAGTCATGGAAGATCTCAGCATTGTAAAGAGCCTAAAAACACAAATACAACCATGGGGTTGAAAATCACGTGGCAGGGTTGCTGTGAGTTGCTGCGCTTTATTTGGGAAATAGTATCCACAGGATGGTTAGTAAGTTACTTGAAGACTAGTTTTGTGGTCGATGGGTGTGAGGTGGGTGTTTAACCTGTGTCATGATTAAAGGGTAAAGGCCCCTTGAATTTCAGTGCCCGCACAGTGTATCTCCACTTCCCTTCAGCAAAGGGAGCCGCTCTGATGAGGGCAGGGAGCAGGCCTGCCCAAAACGTGGTGTAGCCAGTAGCAACGTCCTGCTACTGTCCCTCTGGAGGGTTTCCCCCTCGGCTACCTCTGTGGTGGCTTCAAGCAGGGTGCTCTCCTGCCACTCTGGCTCCACTGCCTTAAAGGAGGATTTGCCAAAGTGGCTAGCATAAGGCAAAGGAGCTTGCCTGAGCCGGGGTTGGGGGGGCAGGAAGCATTAGTCACTCTGGACTGCAAGGCACTCTAGCTGGCTTGATGTGTCACTCTGGGCTCTGGAACTTCCTGCTGTGTTTTTCCTCTGTGCTGCTTTTAACCATCTCCACTCCTTAGAGTCAACTTGGGCTGCTTGCATGGCAAACCTGGTGTTTCAGAAGATGGGCAATTCCCTTTCCTTCCTGTATAGGAGGAAAGCTGCTCGCCCCACACAGAGTCTGCTGGGGTTGTAACAAAACAGTGGGGCCTCACCAGATAGCAATGAGGTGCACAGCTGGCTGTGGGCAGTGGCGCTGTGCTGGGTTTTGCATGGTTCTGCCTCTGTGAAAACTTCTCACAGGAACTGTCGTTTTTCCACCTTTTTTTCAGCATGCTCTTAGGCTGTGGGCATCTCTGAGGGGTTTTTGTGTGGAACACAAGGACTGTGAAGAAACAGGTCTTAAACCATGTGCTATTGCTAATGATCCTGGAGACCAGCATCTAAAAAGCCAAACATTTTAACAGAAATTAAGGAGTGAAAACAAAGAAGGGAGCTGCTACAATGAGGCACCATGTGGTACCATTCTTATGACTTGATGGTGTGATTGCACTGGTCTGCATCCTGGATGTATTCTTCCATCTAGTCACTTCCTGGAAGAGTTGAA
Organism: Gallinago undulata; assembly: GCA_026546715.1. Lineage (NCBI taxonomy): Eukaryota > Metazoa > Chordata > Aves > Charadriiformes > Scolopacidae > Gallinago > Gallinago undulata. The sequence continues at coordinate 29,852,964 of JAOTQQ010000079.1, forward strand.
AACAGAGGGGTATGCAGAAAATCCACTGTCCACACAGTTGATAATCAGTACAAAATTCAAAGTTCAGAAATAAAATATGAATGAGAAAATTGTGGGAAAGCAGCACTGTCTTTGCCTACCTCTATTTCAGTACCAGGGACTGTGCCACCAAATTTGTGAATTCTGGAACAGCAAAAATCCTTAGCAGTACCCCGTTAAATCAGAGGACCTGGTAGCTACAGTCCTGGAGGCATAACTTGCAAGCTGCCTTTTTGAAGCTCAAATTTTTCAAGAGCAATGACAAAGTGGTTTTGGCATAGAAAAATTTCATCTGTCCTTCATCCAAGATGCAGAAGTTTAGAGCATTCGGATGTCTGTTTGATTTGATGGTTGGGCTTTGAACAGATAAGATACTTCACAGCCATTCCCCTTAGAGAGCAGGGAAGTGGTAGCATTCCCATTTTACAGGCTGGGAAACTGGGATGCCCAAGCGCTCAGTTGTTGGAGAGAGGAAGTCAAGAGCAGAGCTTGAAAAGGATACCAGCTCCCTGACCTCCATTTTAATTAAATTATTTCTGCAATTGTCTTCGCTGGCATTTTAACTGGTGGAATGTCGTCTAGCAGAGGAATTTTTGGCTACAAACTTGACAGGAATACTTTTTGGGGCCAGATCCTTGCTTAGTGTAAATTGAGATGACTCCACTAGCTGCAGTTACAGCGCTAGTGATTTACTCCTCCCTCTGAGAATATGGGCCTGGTTTGCAGACAGTGGGCAGTGTCATATAATATGTTCTTTTTAATTTTAGTCTGTCTAGACACTTGCAGCACCCTTTTTTTTGGGGGGGGACACTTTGTGCCAGCAGCTCTGGAGCAGCACCACACTTCTGTGGTGTGAAAGGCTTAGCAGACACAGTGTGGAGGTGGCTTGATGTGCTCAAACTCAGCATTTCACCTCCCTGGTGACAGGTTTGGCTTTGATGTTTTTTGGTGGAGAGGTGGCAGAGGGGATTCAAGGCAGGATTTCTTTCCTGTGGAGAGGGAGAGTCTTTTTTCTTGTTTTTGACAATGTGTTGCCCCAGCTGAGTGCTGGAGAAAAGTGGCTGGTGCTGATGCAGCATTTCTGTGATAGTTTTTCTTTCCAGCAATGGATAACACACCTCTCTCTGTGGGTAAGAAGGTCTTTCTCCTGGTTTTAAAGGCCAGTTGCTGGTCTTGTGTTTATTGTCAGTCTTTCCTCCCATGCCATCAGTATTTACCACTCAGCTTTTAGCTTCTCTGCTATGTTTTCTTCCACGCTAAGTCACCTGGCATGTGTACCTCTCTAGCCTTCTTCAAACTCATCACGAGGCACACACAGGACCTGGTTTTTACAAAGCCCTCAGATTTGCTGGCTGTGGTTAAGCAGGTGGTTAGTGAGAACTGTTTTTCTTCCTCTTCCATTCTCTTGCCAATTCCCGAGCTAACTCACCAGGATTGTCTGTAACCATGTTTGTCAAGAGCCAAACACAGAAAGGCTGTGAATCTGGCTGGGGCTCAGGAGCAGCAGTGATATATGCCCTTTTACTGCCATTACTTCTGCTTGAATCTGAATTAGCTCAACCCCTAATCTTCCTAATCATTTTATAAAATTTGCTAATCATAAAGTCCTGCCTTCTGTTGTTAACCACCTACATTTATGTGTCTGTACCCAGCCCTCAAAAGGTAGGGTCTTCATGGCTGCAGAAAAAATCCTGGGGATAGGGATCCTAACGTTGTTAAAAGCAAAATTTCTGTTTGAGAAAACCATAAAGCACACACTATTTCTGAGATTCCACCTGAGCCTGATCAATACTAATGAAGCAGGGCTCTCCCAAAAAAGCAGCTTGCATGAAATGGGTAAGAGATTCTTTGTGCAATCTTAATGATTTTGAGAGCGACATTTCCCTCGTGAATTGCTGTAGGAGTTTGCACCCCTTCCCCCACAGTCAGCAGAGGCAAGAACATATGACTATCCTAATGTAAGGTAGCATAGTGTTAATAATGCTGCTGTATTGATCAAATTGGTCTGTTTTGTCACCAAGGACATCTGGGAGGATTTATTCTGACTCCTAATGCTGTGTCTCCTAAAGTGCATTTCCCAGTCCTTTCAGTAGGCGAAGGGTGTGTTGTGCTTTTTTTTCTCAGCCTGCAGGAGCGATGCTTTCAAAAGATTTCATGGTGTCCCAACCATCCACTGCCTCTATCATTTCAGCTCTTAGGGTTCCCACCTCACTCCCACTCAGAGCTGGACGTGTATCAAGTTCAAAAATGTGTTGCGGTGAGATCCAGTTGTTTGCCCTTGGAGAGTGCCTGGAGGAGCAGCCGCTGGCTGCTGGAATGTGGATAAACACAGGGTGACGGGAACAGGAGAGGCTTCCTCTTTGCTTAGAAAGTGAGCAAAACATCAGTAAGAAAGCAGTGTAGAAGCAAAAACACGTGCAGAGTGGTTTTGTTCCCTCCCCCCCTCCCAGGCTGATATTCATGACCTTGTTAAAAAGATCAGTCTGCTTCAGAGACTGCACGTGGTCATTTTTAAGTGTACGGAGAAACCAAATGTGGCTTTTATTTTTCCATCTGATAAATTGCCAATTGTAGGTTTTACTTACAGAACGCTTTGAGTAGTCTAAGGAGAACACGATCACCTTGATATTATATTTATGAGTGAAAGTGGTATGAGGCAAAGAAAGCTCTTAGCTCGCATGTAAAGAAGACTTTTAATGCAGTTTTTGCTTCCAGGAATGCCCTGTTACCCGTGGTGGGGCAGCGACACATTAGCAGGCTTGACAGAAGGACTGAAATGCCCAGGGTCACTCAGGGGCTCACAGGGGCAATTTGACATCATGTTTCTTTGACAGGTGTCATGATCTCGCTGCTGGGTAGTGACAGGACATCTGCAGAGCAGGGAACGGGTGGAGACATTTCAAATGGAGGAAACCCCCTGAACCTTGCTCTGGGGTGCCCTTAACAGAGCCCATGTATTCAGAAGTGCTGCGTTGTTTTCTGGAGGGGCAACTGAATCACAGGTCATGCCTGGAAAATTGTGTCCTGAACGTGTAGACTGCCAGTAGTGCCGGCTATAGCTAAAGCAGCACGCTTTGAGTGCATTTATCTCCGAGTCCCAGTTTGTAGACTGCTGGGAATGAAGCAGCCCTGGCCACCGCAAGGCATTTTGCCTTTCGCTTCAGCTCTGATATCATGCAACCGCTTGTGGAGCGGGGAAGCAGAGCTTGGGAAGCAGAGCCGGCTGGAGGCAAAGCAGCAAAGCGCTCCCAGGAATGTTCCCGGCGCAGCAGAGACTCAGCCTGTGGTCTCTTGTGTGGCTCCTCCTCTCCCTGCATAAAGGTTACCTTTGTATGTTTATAACCAAAATAAAATTGCGGCTCCTGAAAGCTATAATTTGTACTTAGGGGAACATAATGTTTGTGTTTAGCTATTGCAGGGATTGTACCAAAGCACGGTGACAGAGGTCTGGAAGTGTTTGGGATGATGATAGGTGGCAACACACTCTGCTTTGGCGGCTACCGAAAACAGCTTTAGTTAAGCAGTATAGATGATAAACAAAATGCCAGGGAGGACTGGTTGTACTGTGAGGAAGAGGACCCCTCTGCTGCAGTGGGAGAGGCTGTCCTTCCTCAGTTCCTGCTCTTCCCCTTCCCATAAACTGAGCCAAGAGTGCCTGGCTGCGGTCTTCCAAGCCATGACATTGGGGACTTCCATCCCTTCTCAGAAAAGACAATAGAGGGAAGAAGTGGTATACAGCCAACCCACAAAGGCAGGCTTATCTTGGGAGATGCTATATAGGCTTAAATAGATGTGGAAAAGGGAAATTGGGGAAAAGGGGACACTTAAGGTAAACTAACTACATTTTTTAAATGTCTGAGTTGGAAATGAGCCAGATAACTTGTCCACTGTTGGGATTATAATGACTACAATATGTTTCCTCTTTTCCTTGTTGGTAAGTGGATTTTTGTTTCCTTTCTGGAGAGTGGTGAGGGACTGCAGTTCCCTGCAGTGCACATCCAGTAGTGAGCTGGAGTGGTCTATGGCAATTTCATGGCTAAGGCTGCAGTGCTGTGAATGTGACATCTTCCAATTCCTGGCATCATCATTTGGGTCTTTTCATCTCAGGAAAAGATGCGTTGTTGAGTTTCATTTGGTTTAATCAAAGAGGATACTTAGGGCTGGGGCTGGAAAACCGAAGACCTCACAGGGAGCCTCTCTGCAACATGGGTGCAGGCAGACGGGATCCTAAAAGCCTTGCCAGGAGAGAGATGCCTTCATCTGGTATCATCTCCACAAGCTGATGCTGGGTGCTGTGTTCGGTGATGAACCAATTAATTTTAGGGGGAAAGACTTGAGACAGGGTTGGACATTTTTGCACAGTATTCTCCAATGCATTTCCAGGGTTATTTTGCTAGGAGAAAAGAAGGTTTAAGAGAGAGCATGAAAAGGGGCAGTGACTTGCTGTGACTGCAAGGCTTCTACCCAGGTAAAGAGTGTTGCTGAGGAGATGCAGCATGAAGAAACAAGGGATGGAGAGGGTGCTTGTAGGGAAGAGAAGCTGAAAAGAAGTCTCTCTGAGGTCCTGGAGCCAGACAGATTTCTGATCAGGGCTCAAACAGGTCCTATCCGATTGTCCACCCTCAGGAAGAGTAGAGCTTCTCCTGACCTTCGTTTGTGCTGATTCTTCATCACAGTCCCCAGCCTCTGCTCTTCACCAGTCTGGTTAGAGTAGTGGAGTACCACTCTTTGGGCCTTTCTGCATTGTAGTCTCTGCAGACTTGGTCTCTGCAGGTACCCGTACATGGAATTTCTATGAAGACATGTCATGATGGCTTATCATATAGTTAGCTACTCTAACAAAAGAGAGTCTTGTGCACAGAAACATCCTTGAATTAACCATGGTGGCTGCTTGGATGCTGGGAAGTCGCCGTGTCTTCCAGGAATACCAAAACGTCACATTCCTTCTAGGCTATTTTCTGGCTGCTCTGCTATTAATAACTTTGTCCTGAAATAGCACTTTCATATTGTAGCATATTAAAATCCATAACAACTGGGTGGGTGTCCACAGTCAACAGACTGCAGAAAGCAAGCCAGCACAAGACCCACGGTTGTGTAAATTGGCTCACAGAGGTGTGCTGACTCTGACCAGCTGGTGATCTGACTTGCTGAGCTTTCTCAACTCAATCAGTGGCAGGGCTCCTAATGGATCTCTCAGTTTCCCATGCCACGTTGCAGCCGGTAGCCATACAGCCCACTAGAAACTGCGCTGACACAAGACTGATCTTGTGATCCTTTCATGAGGATTGAGCAGTGCCTTAGACAGGTCTGACAGCACACCTTGAGATACTAATGATATCCACAAAAGGGCCTGCCAGATCTCCTTTTCGTTTGATCTAATGCATTTTGGGGATACAGGTCTCTTCAGATGCCTGTGGGCAGCTGCCTGGGTTGCTGCTGAGCAGCTGGGGTAATACGGGCAGGTGCTCTACGAATGTACTCTAGCAAATTGCTTTTAAAGAAGACCATGTGGCTTTTATCAGAGTGCATAGCAGCCCAAGTGCTCTGCCTGTGAGATTTGAGGCTGATCAAAATCCCTGGTGGCCAGAGTTTTGGAACGAGTGCCTTGGCAGAACAGTGTATAAAATAAAGGCAACGGAATAACACCTTTGGCTGTAAGGGAGCATCCTTTGAAGGGCATCAGCTTTTGAGTAAGAGGCAAGTTTATCTGCAGTGGGATATTCAAGTGTGATGGTTGTTTCTGACCATAAATGATGAAAACTCTGGCCTAGAAGTGGCAGAAACCAGTTTGTGAATACCTCCATGTGGACTGCCCAAATTAAAAAAAAAAAAAAAAAGAAGAAACAAATCCAAGTATCAGGATGTCTGAAGATGATGTTGTTTTTAAATTCTTCCCATTTTTCCATTTGGGTCACATTGTTCCTAATAAAACAGACAGGATTTGTAATACAGAATAACCATCTCCAGCCTTCAAAGAACATGTCAAATTCTGCTTCACGTAAGTCACAGAGTTAAATGGTGCTAATCAAGAGCAGAATTTCATGGAGTTTGTGTGTTGGCAAGGTCCTCAGCTGATGTAAACAGGAACCATGAAATCAGGGCTGCTCTGTGCTGATTTACCCCAGCTGAGAATCCGGTTGTGCTTCCCATTGCTTTGTTTCTAGTCTGAGGTTTTTTTTCTCAGTGCGACAGTGAAACTGAAGTCCGTTGTCTTCTCTTTTCCTTGCCCAGACTGGTGTATTTATCACCGTGGCACATGCATCTTCTTGCTCATGTAAGATAACAAATTGCCCAAATGATTAAAAAAAAAAAATCAAAGTAAAAAACAGCAAACAGCTTTTTGTAAATGTGCTCGAACAGTTGCTGTGCTCACGTTAAAGTGTAAACTTCAGCCAAACAGCCCACTGCTCCCTACGTGGCTGGAGGCAAGCTTTGGTCCTATATGTTTATTATCATTTAGAAATGGTATAAATGCTCTTTTATTCTTTTTTGTTCTGACCTTATTCTACAACACATTCCCCTCCTTCCTCCTGCTTCCTGTTTCCCAGACAGGTCCCCACCTCTTCCTCCCCACAGCCAAAAATAATACAAAAGAGAACATACAAAAGGTTTTTTGAGCCATGAGATGTGATAATGAATGTGCATCATGTACAGGGTAGATACAGTAGTCCCACTGCAAAAATGTTGAACACGCAAAGTCTACATAAGGAAATGCATGTTTTTGGGTTAGGAATTCAGTGTTATGGATCCTCTTGTTTAATGTGTTTGTAGGTCAGAGCAGAAGAGATGACTTGCAACCCAGGACTCTTATGAAATGTAGCCTATATTGAGTGTATTGATCACATCTCTTCTCCACATTTGATTTAATAAGCTAATAGTGAAGAATTGTGCTAATGAATATGCTGTTGCCTGTGAGTGTGAGAGCACAACTGGTGTATACATCTGTGTCAGCTGCTGAGGAGGAAATGTTAAGCTGTCTCTGGATGTTAGTGAAACATCTCTAAAGAATACGTTTTTTCATTCATGATCCTATCCAGAGTAATTACAAGGAATCCAATTCTGCTGTCTAACCCCGCTGCAATACTTTGTAAGGATGAATCTTAATTGAGGATCGAGACCTAAAATATTGTTCTGCTTTATACGTTCCACAGCCGTCAGCACTTGTTCTTGCATATCCATTTCCTGTGAGAAGTTTACCACACTCTGGGGCATGCTTTGAACATGGTCCTTTGATTTCAGCGGGAGCTGGGGCTGGCAATTCAAGGAGCTAATTGTGCCTTTTTGCTATTTATAATACTAAATTAAAGCTGCTTCCAAACTGGACGGCAACAGGTTAAATACACACTTGATGAAGTTTGGAGTAAAGTTTGCAGTGAGAGCCACTAGCCAGCTCACTCAAAGCCATCCAACTCTGCTATATAAATAAATGCTTTCTTCAAAAAGATTTTGAAACACACATTACATATATATTATTTCTCAAATGGTCATTTTATGGCTCTTTGCTGTCTGGATTGCATGGCTGCATAAGGGGCACGTGCTGGTGTACAAGCACAGATGGATTTTATCATATTTTGACTCTAAGACAATGGGCTGCCTGCACTTTTGAATTCTTGATTTGGCTATCCTTAATCCTTTGCTGACACTGATGCTGTTTTTTGTTGTTGTGACTGGTTGCAGATATTTTTTCTGTCTTTATTAAACAGTAAAAAAAAACACAAAAGGCCTCCAAAGCCCTGGTTCAGTGTTTGCAGATTTCTTTCATCCCTTTTTTTTTTCTAATCTAGATGCCTATCAAACGCTTAGCTGCAGTCCTTTGTTAAGTATCTCACAACCAGTGCACTGAAATTGTCTATGCTTAGAGCCCAAATAGCACAGATTTTTAGTGAACAAATTTGGCTTGTCCATTTAAAAGAATATTTGTTAGATAAGATATATTTCATCATCACTAAGTTTGGGAACAAATAATCATTTTGACTTCATGGTTAAAGTATAGGTTTGGACTTTTTTTCTGTTTGCATCATTTGTTTTACCACCAGTTTCTGCTGGTGAAAATTGCTAATTTATGGGAAAAATGGTTTTGATCCTTTGAGCTTTAGAGGCTGATTAAAGTCTTTGATAACCCTGGTTACATCATTCCCCAGAGCAACAGGAAAGCAGCTTATGATTCTGTCCTTTAAATAAATCCATAAATTTTTACATTAAAATGTATCTTTGCTGGATGTGGTTGAGGCTTCTGATTTCAACATCTTTTACGCTCTGAAGAAAAATGCCATGGAGAACATCCAGGGAGAAGGCTGTCCGGGTCATGGTGGGAGAGTTTTTGTTGAGAGTGATGTGCATGAATAACAGTGGATGGGCTGGTTTGACTAAATACTTTTCTTTACAGGTTGGTTCTTTGGGCTGAGATCAAGGGGGGAAATGGGCACAGGCCATTATTATTCTGAAGAAATTTACAAACAGAGGTTTGAGTCTTGTGTAGCGTAGTTAAGAGTTAATAGACTTTTCCATTGTGGACTCTGGTGGCTGGTGAAACCTATTCAGCTGTCGTTAGAGTAGACTAGTCTGACAGCTCAGGTGTATGGTGAAGTTACCACAGGAAAATAAGTCTCTGCGTATCAAATGATCTTTGCTGACTATGTGTGTGCCTGCTTTTTGCTCTTGGCAAAAGCCTGTTTGTTGAGTGTACGGTTAATTTGATTTGCTTCATATATACAAGGGATTAAGAACATGCATGCAGATATTTACCACAAGTTAGCTGTCATTGTCTTGTTGTTGTACCTGAAAAGTGGTTTTAGCTGTCTTTTTTTTTTTTTTCAATTAACTTTATAACACATAGGCAAGATGTGCTGGCATATACATTGCACACATTTTTAAAAAGGGTAGAAAGGAGGATCCTGGGAACTAGTGAACTGTCAGCCTCACCTCTCTGCCTGGGAAGATCATGGAACAGATCCTCCTAGAAGCTGTGCTAAGGCACATGGAGGACAGGGAAATGATTCAAGATAGCCAGTGTGGCTTCACCAGCTGCAAGTCCTGCCTGACCAACTGTCCTGGTTTGAGCAACATGGGATTAATTTCAGGAATTTTACTTTTCAGTAAGGTGTCTTCTAATGCTTGGGAAAACGGTATTTCTAGAAGACTCCAGTGTCTGAATTTGTGGAAAAAACTCACTTTATAGCCAACTATGGTATGTAGGTTTCAAGGTCTCAGTGTTTTCAAGCTAACCAGGTGGGGGGCAAGGAGGAGTGAGATCCAGGCACTTGATCCAAGCTGGCCAACAGGATTATTTCATACCATGAATGTCACATTCAATATAAATTAGCAAGTTTGATGAGGAGTTTTTCTCTTCTGTGATGGCTGCAGTCCTGAGAACTTCTTCCCCAGTGCCGAACCCCTGAGGCCTTCCCTTTCCCCTGAAGCTGTAGTGCTTGCAGTGTCTTACATTTGCTGTCCACTGCTGGGAGTGCACAGCTTTCTGCTGATTCAATTGGCTGAGTATAATCCCCGTATATCTTATATTGGTAGCAGGATCAATAATGGTTCTTTAGTGTTATTAATGTTAATTATTTAGTATAATTCTATTAAATCTATTTATATTTCAGCCCTCACGTTTCCTTTGTTTTCTCAATTCCCTTTCCTGGGTGGGGAGGGGTCATCAGATGATAGAATAATTGTCTAAATGACAGTAAATTGTTGTGGGTTCTTCAAACCATAACACCAACCTAGTGGCCTTCTATGGTGGAGTGGCTACATCAGTGGACAAGGGAAGAGTTATGGATGTTGTCTATCTAGACTTCTGTAAGGCCTTTGACACGATCCCCATCCCCCCCTCAACATCCTTCTCTCTAAATTGGAGAGGCATGGATTTGATGGGTGGACTCTTAAGTGGATGACAAATTGTTTGGATGGTTGCATCCAGAGGGTAGTGGTCAGCAACTCAATGTCCAGTCAATGACATAGATAGTGGAATAAAGTGCACCCACATCAAGTCTATGGATGACACCAAGCTGACATGCATTTGACACACCTGAGGGACAGGATGCCATCCAGAGGGACCTGGACAGGCTCAAGAAGTAGGCCCCTGGTATCAATATAGGCTGGGGGATGAAGGGATTGAGAGCAGCTCTGCTGACTTGGGGGTACTGCTGGGTGAAAAACTGGACATGAGTTGAGAAAGCGTGCTGGCAGCCTAGAAAGCTAACAGCATCCTGGGCTCCATCAAAAGAAGCATGACCAGCAGGTTGAAGAAGGTGATTCTCTCCCTCTCCTCCCCTCTGGTGAGACCCCATCTGGAGTACTGTGTTCAGCTCTGGAGTCCTCAGCACAGGAAGGATATGGATCTGTTGGAACAGGTCCAGAGGAGGGCCACAAAAATGATCAGAAGGATGGAGCACCTCTCCTTTGAAGACAGGCAGAGAAAGTTGGGGTTGTTCAGCCTGGAGAAAAGAAGATTCTAGTGAGACCTTATTGTGGCTTTTCAGTATTTTTTAGTAGGGCTTGTTGCAACAGTAGAAGGGGTAATGGTTTTAAACTATAAGAGGGAAGGTTTATGTTAGATATAAGGAAATTTTTTTTTACAATGAGAGTGGTGAAACACTGGCGCAGAGGTTGCCCAGAGAGGTGGTAGATGCCTCATCCCTGGTTCAGGGTCAGGTTGGACAGACTTCTGAGCAACCTGATCTTGTTGGAGATGTCCTTGCTCATTGCAGGGGGTTTGGACTAGACAACCTTTAAAGGTCTTTTCCAACTTAAGCTATTTTATGATTCTGTGACTAGGAGTTCAGTTAAACCCTTTGCAATAGACATGAATTGCTATTGCCTGAAACTTTTTCTTACTTTTGGTCATTTCAGGCTGTGGTTTTCCCATTTTTCCAAGTCTATTTTGCAAAACTACTTATTTTAATACTAAAATTCTGTTTATTTTATGCTGCCCCAAATGCTAAGCTTCTGATGTGCTGCAGCTTTTTGACAACTAGCAACTGCCCAGTAGAGGTTGCCAAGAGGAAAAGCTGGAGGTTTTGGCAGCTGGGTGGGAACAGATGACAATCCTGGAATAGATGGGCAAGAGTATTGGGTTTTGTTGTCATTCAGGAAGTAATGAAGGCTTTTGGCAGTGGGAAGAAGATGCATCTTTCAAACCTTGTTTTAGTGCTAAGGACAAAAATAGCATGGCATTGCAGGGAAGGCAGGTGAGTTTTGAATCTCTTATTCCTCTTAACTTCAGGGCTGCCCCATGATATCCAGTTCAATATCTGTCTCTGGCATCAGCCACACAAGTGCCACCGTAGCTCAAAGCTTTTGCTGTTCTGCTGAAGAATGAAATACTGGCACCAGGCACTGGACCCAGATCTGCTGTTTTTTTCTGAGCTTGAGTGAAATGACGTAGCACTGACCTTAGAAATATAGTTTTGGATTGCCTTCAGGTTGAGGATGCTTTCTGTTCTTTGCAGTTTTGAGACTTTCAGGATTATTTAAAGTTAGAGATGAGACCCCTATTTTGTGTGCCAGTGTAAAGCAATGGGGACATGATGGTGGTTGGAATTTGACCTTGACTACCGCGCATATAGTTCTGCTTTGCTCATATAAATTATGCTGCAAAGAAAATCATTTCAAGTATTGTAAACAGAACTAGTAGATCTAGGTGCTTGTCAACCACATTTGACATTTTCATTCTCTATCACAGCCTGATCTAAGTATCCAACTTCTTAATTAGGTTTTGGATCACTTCCAAGATCAGTGCTTGATGTCCAATTATATCTGCAGTAAAATGGTACTTAGAAGTAACTAGCACTTCCAGATAAGAACTTCTCATGATATGCTAGAAAAATTCAAAATCAAGATGTTATTAAATACTTCATCACCAATAAAACAAAGGAACCCAGTGAACATGTTGATAAGGTGCCTTCCCAGGTTTCTTGTCCTCAAATCATTTTAAGTGTTTGGCCTTTGTTTTACCCCTGACAGAACTTTACTGTTGCCACATTGTCCTGTCTTTAAGCTGTGCAAAATGCCCAGGAGTTTGAGTGCTGTAAAGACTTCCCAGCATAGGCAGAAGCTTCTGAAGGGTCCTGTGATTTTTTGAGCGCCTGTATGTATGGGTCAAATTCTGATAAACAGCATGGCTGCCAATTGAAACCAGTTGTTTGCAATTCATTGGACCAAGTTTAGATTTATATCCTGGGAACTGAGAGTTCATTCTGGGTCGTGAGTTGGAATTGGTTTTCTAGAGCTGTCTGGATCTGAACGCAGATGCCATACTTATGTCCCTGCAGAGGCCCCTGGCCAATGGGCACATCTTTCCCCCATCATTCTTTAAAGAGGAGATGGAGATATTGGATATCTATGCTCCCTTGAGGCTTGGCACATTGATGATTGTGATGGTCCCTGCTAGAGCCTTCCTGCTGGTTGCTCTTGGGGCACAGTGATCGAGGCAAACATCAGCATCATGAGTGGTGACTCCAGCTCCTTCATATCTGGATTTTGAATGTTCTGGATTGCACTTTAAGCTGGACAGCTGACAAGCACCTTAAAACTTAGGCTGTCTGAGCCAAACCGAGTATCTTCAAGTCTGTGAGGGATTGGAAAGTCTGGGGTTTGTCTTCTTGTTGCAGTTAGTAGGAAAACTGTCGTGATTTCTGCTGGCTGCAGCATTAGGTGAGTGCCAAGCTCTGCTGAAAATGGTACACGTGTATCACACCTCTACTATCAGAGACACAGGCTGGGTTTCTTTTGCATTGTATTTCATAGTGGTGAGCATACTTAACATGTTTGGTAAATAATATTTACCAGTAGGTAAGCTTTAGGTCAGGTCCAGAGGTAAGAATACAGGTAGATTAGAGGTCATACCTTTCTGAATTGATGGACATACTGAACACTGGATTTCCCTGGATTAGTGCTACTACAAATTCTGAAAGGACTAACAAGAAGCAGGTCCTTACCTGGCATAGGACAGAACATGTCTTGTACAGTCTGAAGCATTGGCATGTGGAAGTGTCATGGTGCACAGTTTACGTGTATTCTGCTGCTATATGTACCCCAGAGGCCAAGGTAATAGTATAAGTTGGGGAGTGAAGATGTGTTACGAGTTATTGGTGTGTAGGCAGGAAACAGTGTTTCTTGCAGGTGATAGAAATGTGCCTCTGTTGGGAAAGTGAGCCTTTTTGCGGTTGTATCCAAAATTGAAAAATCAGACCGAGGCCTCGTTAGGATTGTCTGCATGCCAGGCTGCCATCCTATTCTAGCTGACTTTCTGCAAGTAAATGGGGTCTTGTGAAGTCACATCCTATTATTTGTTAGCCATGAATCATCATTTGTTTTAACGGGCTAAATTGAGGAGCAAGGTGCAAGGAGAATAACTCTTGTTAGTCAGGGCAGATGGGTTGAAGTAGTGGGTCACTTTTTATCCCTAGCCTCCAAAACTGGCTTGGCAGCAAACATCAATCTTACGGATCTTCTTCTTGTGTTCCTGAAGAGAGCCATCTTCCTCTTCCCATTGCAATTTTTGAAATCTTCATTGCTATAAATCCTACAGGCACTGGGTAAGAAAGTTCAATACCCACCAAGTTGCCTGCAATGTAGCAACCGAAGGATAGTCAGACTTTGTCACCTGTGACATGTATTACATCCATTATTCAAAGCTCCCCCTCTCTTGCCTAAGTGGCTAAGGAGAAGCTGGACATCCAACAGAACTATGCCAAGAGCACAACAAGAGCAGCTCACTCCTGTCTTTGGTATCCTTGGACCATTTTCCTACCAGGCTGGTAGTGGAAGTAGGAGATCTACAGGGGTTCACCATCATTTGAATCCAGCAGTTTGGGTTCATATCTCTATGGATAGTGGTCATTATCCTGCTGCTCCCACACAAAATCGGTAGGTTTTGATGTGTTTGCTGGCAAATGACTTTGTGGAATGGAGATCAAAGAACTCTGCTGCCCCTTCTGATGGTCCGCTGGGCTGAGAGGGGACCTTGGTGCTCTCAGCCTGACTGGTTTCTCCAGGTCAGAGCTCAAGATGAGGAGGTGGGCTTAGTTGGCCTAAAAATTGTCTTGAAGAAAGCAGGCTGGTTTCAAAACCCTGCCTTTACCACTCCCTGGGTGATTTGGGCCAGGAGGAAGGAAGGTCGCATAAGGTACTTGGCAGAAGCTGGGAAGTGCATATAGGGGAAGACGCTTTTGTTTCTGCTGGCGACTGCCTGCTCTGGCAAATGCAGCAGCAGGTAGGGCCCTGTCAGGGGGTAAAGGAAGGGCTGTGGCTGTAACCCCTCCACAGGCTTTGTCTGCCATGCAGATTAGGTGGAGAGCTTTTCTGGCTCAGCGTTGCTAGGCTCTTCCCCCCTATTGACTTGGTGGAGAGGCTGAGGGGGGCAGGAGGGAGGGACTGCATTATATTGTTTCTTTGAGTTGGTTTTTTTTTCCCCCTCTATGGGGAGATGGGCTTGATCCACTGGTTTTGGATTTCAGAGGCAGAAGGCAAGACATGACCAGCTGGTGTCTTGAAATGGCACAGGTGCAATGGCTGCGGGAGGGGGGAGCCAGGAATAATTACAGGTTTCTGAAGCATCAGGCTTTGCCTGAAAAGGCCTCATCGAGAAACTGCTCTTTATGGAAAATTAATGGTGAAGCTGGAAAAAACTGTCAGGCCCACTATTGTTGTCATGGGGTAGTGATGCCTTAAAGGAGCAGCACCTCCTGCTTGCCTCCCCTCCACAGGCAGCCCGGAGCCAGAGCACAGCTTTCTGATCCTGCATCAATTGAAATTTCATGTCACTGTCATCAGATTTCACTGAATTTCACTGAAGTTTTTTAGTTGGAAGGGACCATAGAGATCATCTAGTCCAACTCCCCTGCTGAAGCAGGATTTAATGATTTAATGGCCTTCAGTCCCTGTCTCTTTGGTTTTTTTGGGTGTTCCCCCCTCCCCCCCTCCCCTTCCCCTTTCCATCCCTAATTTGTGATTACGCTTGCTCTTTCCCTTGGAAGCCTTTTATTTATTCAGCCCTTAAACCTGTTTCTGCCCCACTGGGTGAAGGCAAATTGCACGATATGGGGAATTCAAAAGTATCGCCTCTTTTGGTGAGGAGGGTTATTCCTGAAAGACTGTGGAGCACATTTGGAGTGCCCAAAACCTGTTAGGATTCATCTGGGGAGAGACCAGATCCCCAGCTAAAGCCATTTCTCACTGTCCCAGAAATGCACTTTAAAAAGAAAATGGAAAGGTTGCTTAAGGCAAGAGTGCTTATTGGTAGGTGTCCACCTCCAGGTCTGTGTGCAGACACATCATATATACAGTGTCATACCTGTGAAAATAAGCTACACGCTGAAGTATAACATATCTCTGTTGCCACTTCATCGCTTTTTGTCCAACTCCATCTCTACAGCTCAGGTCTATAATCAGCTATTATTTTAAAAACAAACAACAGGTAACTGTCTGAAAAATTCAGTTCTGAATTGCGAAAGTCATCCTAGCAAATCGTATCTGAAACCAGCAGTGCTACACTGAAAATAATAATTTTGAGTTAACTGATAGCTCCTAGAGAGCTGTGAGTGGGGCCTCTTTAGAATCCTGTTGATGGGACCTTTGTAACCAGAAGGCAGGAGTGTCTGTCTTTCCTTCGGTCATACAAAGATTTTATTTCTTGATCAGATGCTGGACTCTCCAGGTTGAGATGTAGGTGGGTTGTCAGCTCTCATAGGCTGAAAATTTTTACCTAAAGTCCCTTTCTTACTATCTCTGTTGAGGAGTAGTGTTTAGAGGTTTCTAAAATGTATTAGTTAGAATGTCTGTTTCTCCAAGTCCTGTAAAATTGCAGTGGTGATATTAAACCAGCTAGCCTTTCAGGCAACGAGAAATGAAAAACAGCACTAATAAACTCCATTAAAAGCTCCTCACACTACAGCAAACAGTTTTCTATAAACAATAAAAGTTTATAATGTTGGTTATGGAAACCACTGGGCAGCGTGATTGTGCCTGGAGGCTTTATTGGGGCTAGCTCAGGGCATCTCAAAATAAAGTTCATTCAAGTAGGAGGCTCACCACATCCTTGTGGTGATGATCACTGCTGTGGACATGCAGGAACATGTTTTTATGTGGCAGCCTCTTTGATTGCATCTTCACCTACTTTTTAATACGGTGCATGTGTGTGTTTGTGTGCAAGTCTGGTGTCCTCTACACAGGAAGCTCCATTTTACCAGATGTGCAAAACCCCTCTAAAACTGACAGTAGGTCCCCTTTTTCTGCCATATCTTTCCTTCTGTCAGGCCCTTTAAGCAAGCTGTGGTGTCACTGGAAGTTTGTCTCCTACCTTAAAATGCTACACTTCAGAATTGTGCTGTTTTAGGACAGCACAATTAGACTGGGCCCCAGCTAACTATGCTGAGTTAAATTTGGAGTGTAAGTTAACATTTGTGAAGGAAGAGGAAGCAGTTCTTTGGAGAGATGACTTTTTGTTTGTACGTGGCCAGGTGGTGGGGCCATTAGGTTAGTTTCATATGGAAGTGACTGCTGGCCAGATTACACTTAAATTGGGAGGGGCCCGGTATCCAAGGGACAATGTGCAGACTTTCATGAAAATGTAGTGGGTGCTTTTGGTTATTGTATCTTCACTTCTACCATAATATCCACTACCGTACATGGATATTCTCATACTCTGTCTCGGAGAAGCATCAAACAAGTGCCAGATCCTCATGCCTCCCAGTATGTGACCACCTCACAAGAAGGTGCTGGTGTGCATGAGCGCTGTCTCTGAAGGGCTCTGGATAATGTTGTTCTCCTGCCCTAGGTGGGAGTTATGCTGTAATCTCTTTCTAACAGTCGTTTCTCTCCCTCCTCTCTCCCTTCCCCTCCTGCAGACATGCCTGGAGTTGGAGCGATACCTTCAGACCGAACCACGGAAGATCTCTGAGACCTTTGGTGAGGATTTGGACTGCTTCCTACATGCCTCCTCAGCCCCAGATGCAGAGGACAATATCCGACGGCTGGACCCCATCCTTTTACCAGTGGAAACGAGTACATGTGACAAAAGCGCCAACATGGACATTATCCTCTCACGGGACAAGCTGCTGTCTGAGACGTGCCTCAGTTTGCAGTCCACCAGCTCTTCCACAGAAGGCTACACAGCTGTCAACCAGGCCCAACTCAATGCAGTAACCTCATTAACACCCCCTTCCTCTCCGGAGCTCAGCCGCCACCTTGTAAAAACCTCACAAACTCTCTCAGCAGTGGATGGCACTGTGACATTGAAATTAGTGGCCAAGAAAACTTCACTCAGCTCTGTGAAAGTGGGTGTAGCAACAGCAACCGCAGGGACAATAAAAAGCGGGCAAAGTGACAGTGAACAAGGAGGTACAGGGGCAGAAGCATCCCCAGAAAACAAGAAGAGGGTTCATCGCTGTCAATTTAATGGGTGCCGGAAGGTTTATACAAAGAGTTCCCACTTAAAGGCTCACCAGAGGACTCATACAGGTACTTGTGTAGGATGCTTCTCTCATCTTGTCCTCCTACCACATAACTGTAACCATCTCCTTTTATTCTCATTTAGAAAAGAAAAAAAAAATCTCTTCTGAAAGTCCAAGCTTCTATCTATGAAAGAGGGCAATGGAAAAATACAGTGGGCCAGCAAATGTATCCATTATTCACTAGAATGGAGGAGTTCACCATCTACCATTAACCTGTTGGGGTTTCATATGTCTTATGGGGCTTGATGCAGAATAATTTTAGGATACCTAACGGATGTAGATGCATCATTCATATTAAAACTGTGGGCATGCCAGTCTGGGTTTTGGGCAATCAGTTCCTCAAGACAACTTTAAAAATATGAATTTTAGTCAAGTGTTAATTGCTTCAAATAGAAAATAGGACGAGTGGGTTTTGTTGCCTTTTGTGGCGGGGAAAGAGAAAAATGTATTTCAGATCTGACATATGCAGTTTAGGGATAACGTGTGCATGAGAAAGCGTGTGTGTAGGTGCAGATGTTTAGGTACATAGATGCACATACCCTTAAGATACTCATGATCTTGGACCTCTCTGATGATAAAATACAGTGAGAACAAATGAAAGAACGAAATAAGTTTGAATGGATTAATATAGGTAGAGAGTGAATAGGATGCATGGGAAGATGTCAGGCTGTTATTGTGGGTAATGTTTACTAATGTTGCATATAAGCTCCACTGCATAAGCTTCTTGAAGCATTCCAAATGGGCTTAGGTTTGGCTGTTGAGGATCCCCACTCTCCTGTCAGTTGTTCATAGTCCCCAGTAGTGTTTCGGCTGGTATTCATTGGCAGTAATAGCTGTGCAGCTCGCTCACGTTGCTGCTTTGTTCTAAGCTTCACATGTGATGAGAGATGATAAATTCCCATTAGCACTGCCTTATCATGTGATTATTCTTGTTTCCAGAGGGATTGCTCTAATCAGTTTTCTCAATTTTACTGTAAAATGTGTGGTCTCTTACGATAACTGCACATTTAATTCATGATCTTATCATGCAGGCAGATTCCTAGAAACGAGGTTGTTCTTGCAAGGTAGAAAATAACATGTTGGACCAGTGCAGTAAATCAAACGAATGTGCGGATTGTTAAGAGAGCTGCATCCATCAAATACTAGGCAGCCCCATAAAAGTTACATGGTCTGAAGTATAAATCATATTAAGACATAAAAGGCATTGGTTTTGATCTTTTTATATGGGCTTTCTAGTGCTTTTACTGGGTATCGCCACCTTGCCAGGAGTGACCTCACTTGTGATCCAGCGATTTGAAAGCCAGTGAAAGTAGTGCAGTTGTTTTAAAATCACAGCAACGTGGTCAGGAGGTCCTTGTAGTGCTGCTGCTGCTGTGTGGCTGGCCCCTGCTGGGGCTATGCAGGGGGATGTCCCAGCCAAGGTGGTGGGTGGCAGGGCAGCTGGTAGCAGGGCTCCCATGAAGGCACAAATGCAGAGCATGAGGGCTGTTGATGCAGCGGTCTGGTCTGTTCAGATGTGACCTCTCTGTTCCTCCTTGAGCTGGAAGTGGTGGGTCTTCTACAGCTCTTCCTGAAGTTAGTCAGGGATGTGCCACGGTCATCTGGAAAGTGTGAGTGAACTTGTGGAGTTTTTCTGGTTTTGTCACCCAGCAGGTGGGGATGTGGACAAGGAGTCCTGAAAACACACTTGCAAAACCCACTACTCATTTCAACACCTTCCCCCTTTAGAGTCAAAATCTTGCATGATTTTGCATGCCTTTGAACCCAGCCTTAGGTCTGGTTGAATTTTGTATATCTGAGGTCAAAACCTTTTCCCTTGTAACATCAGTGTGTGAAATCTTATGTTTTACAATTATTCCATGACAAGAAATATTTCTCACTGGCCTTGTGATACTTCCATTGAATAGCCTTAGCCTGTGCATAGTGCCATTGATGGTATGAGTCTGCCCATCCACAGTAGTGCTCAACATTGTGAGATAGGCAAGTCCACATTTGCTGGCAGATGGGGAAGACCTGTATCAGATGGTGGGACTGCAGCTGCTGAAGTGCAGTGCCTGCAGCTCCCACTCCCAGCACCTCACCTAGTGGGTTCAGCTACCCCTCTGATCTTGCTAGTTAAACCATTTACTAGTTTAAGGGAGTGTTCCTGTTTCCAATCCACCAAGTCCTAAGCAGATAGAGATAGCATAGGTTGTTAGGAAAGCAGGAAGGCAAAAGATAAGAGGTAAAAAGAAAAGTAAAACCTGGATGAGGAACTCTCCTGTCTTTGCAGCCATATAACCACCCTCTACCCAACCACATCCTAGCTGTGCTTAGCTGTGTAGAAAGCGTGGTTTCATTTTGCAATGAGGAGTGGAAGCACCCTTCTTGTTCAAATATATCTTTGATGCAGAACCTGGGAGTAGGTAGGCACCTGGCTCCCATTTTTCTCCACAGAAAGCAGATTGTCTTAATACCTTTGAACATCTTGTGAGCAATCTTAGTGAACTGAGAAGAGTGTGGTAGGCTTATCTTACTAGCTTACTTGAGTCTGTAGCACAAAGTCTTTCGTACCCCTTCATCACGCTTCAGTGCGCTGTTCCCTTAAAAATCACTGACCACTGGATATCTTAAATCAGAGCTGGTATAATCAAGACATTAAATCTGTTCACACTGACTTCTGGAGGGGATTTCCCCGCAGGGAGCTCCTGCCTCTGGTAAAAGAGAGGGAGAGGAATAGCTATGGAAATTTGGTACTGAATTATAAATGGCAGGGTTGCCTCCTTTCCCGTGCACACCTTCAGGTCTAGGAACAAGGAGTCCTTTTCTCCATCAGTGCTTTGTTTTTTTCATGCCATGAGCTGAGTGTGCTGCGGGTTACAAATGCACCCAGCAGTGCCAATGGCTAGTAGCCACTTGGCTTAGTCAGTGGCTGAGCCAGAGGGTCTGAAATGATTGCGAGATATTTTCCTTTGGCTGGTAGCTTGTTAGTATGTCATGCAAGAACAGTCTGCCAGTGTAGGCTCTGTGTAAGAGGGTGTGAGCGCCCTGACAGACAAAGAGCTCTCAGTGTGGGGTACACTGAGAGGCAGGGAGGCAGATGCAGTCTGGTCACCCAACTTGCACGCGCGAAGTCCACTTGCTGGATCAAAGGGATTTACTGCAGTGCATGAAAACAAGAAAACCATGGGCTGGGGAGCTGGGGGGTGGAAGGCAACGGAAGGAGGTTGCATTCCTTTCGTTCATATGTAAGGCTGACCAGACCAGACACTGGCTGACGTTCCTCACTGCTGTGTGATGAGCCAGGCTGGGCTGGAGGCAATACAGACTGATAGCAGCTTGCTAGATTGCAGCCGATCTCCTCTTGGGGCTTTACTTCGCCGATGGAGCCCAGAGACAGTCAGCCCCCACATTGTACTTGGTGCTGTGCAAGCTTCTCTTGTTATTCTCCTGCATCTCATCTGTAGGAGAATCAGGGCAGCTCTGTCAGGCCCATCAGTGGTTGAACTGGTTATGAAACCACCTTCTGGATGACCTTTGGAGAGGGAAAAACAATCATCTGTGTGGGAGAGAATTTAATCTGGAAGGAAAAGGGAAAAACATTGTCTGGATGGAAAGGGAAATGAAAATATTTGACTGAATTCAAAGTAAGCTGGGGCATCTAAAGCAAAGGGTGTGTAAAAGAGCTAAGAACAGTGGTGGGTCTGACTGTCAGAGAGCAGCAAAGAAGCCACTCAGGGGAGAAAGAGCGGCTGGAACTGTGAACAGGAGGAAAAGGTGAGCTGTAGATTTGGAAAGACCATGCTGCCAATGAGGTAAGAAGGTCTAAAGAAAGACCCACCAGGACTGGCATGGTAATCCAGCCCTAGCACATTCTCTCACGCTTATTCATGGAGCAACATCGATGCAAACAATGACATTTTGTCTCTTTTGAGAGACAGAAATTTTCATCCAGCCTTCACACGTGTATGGAGATGAATCGCCAATGTAATGGAGAGTGGGAAGAGAAGGGATTAGAATGAGCCAAAACCCATGTATAGTCATTAGTACTTCCTAAATTAGGAAACAGGATATTGCTGGTGAGTGTCTGGATGCAAATAAGTCAAAGGGTGAGCTGGCCTGTGACCTATGGGAAGATTAATCATGGGATGTCACTGCGACTCCCAGATCAAAGACCTCTGGAGGAGATTTCTATCTCCTGACAAAGCCATTCACATCAGCCTTCCTTGCAGCAATGTACAGGGGAAGGTATGAGATGGCGTGGGTGCTTTCTGCCTAGAGATAAAGCATCAGGTATAAACTGACCAGGAAATCTTAAGATTGCGATAGTGATAAAAAATGACCCTTAGGGGTTTCTGCTGGGGTTTGCATTTTATGAGTATTAGAAGGTTTGGAGTTTTTTTCTTTATCCATCTAAAACCGGGATCGGATACAACCCGAGCTCATGTCTGAGAAACAGCAGTTGGGCACTTCACGTCTATATTTAGTTTTCTAAAGCTTAAAACAAGTGAGAAATACCAGTGAAAATAGATGTTACAAGTCTACATGCAATCTTAAGATAGCACTTAAATAAGTGGACTTTGTTTCACATTGTCAGGACATCTTATTTTAAATTATATAGTTCTTTGATCCAAAGTGCTGGGTGAGAGTAAGTAAAACAAACAAATCCACCCTGCAGGAAAACAAATTACTACATTTGCAAGAAAAAGATGAGAGACACAAGAGTATTAGAAAGAGCATTAATGAACAGGGAGGTTTTTAAAACAACAGAGAAAAGCTTTTCCAAAAGTGTTAGAGATAGAAGAGGAAACATCCAGAATTTGGAAACGATCAGAAAAGACCAAACTAAGGAGAGTAGGCTGGATGATAGGTAAGGATAGCACAAAATAAAGGAATAATAGACTGTGTCAGTGATACCACATGAATAGGAAGCTGCATTGCTGTATTGTGTTTGTGCAGTAGCACCTGTGAACAGACAGCCAGTGAAGAGAAAGAAAAAGCAAATAGCCAAGCACAGCACCAATTCTGCAGGATGCAAGATATTGAATAATGGCTTAGGGAAGAGTGTTTGGGAGAACAGTATAGGTAGCACAGGCGAAATGAAAACCAAAGCCCGAGATTTTTTGTTGTTGTAGCGAGCCCCCAGCTCTGTCTGCAGGGCTGCAACCCAGCAAGGGGACACGGAAGGACATGGAGCATGCTGAAGTGTCTGTGGCAGCAGCAGAAGGAATGGGTGAATTTGCCTCTGGAAATAAGAGCAAGGGAATTGAGGGAGGAGGGGTGTGTGAGGAAGACCTTCATTCAGGCTGGGTTTGTTTTGGGATACAGCTGCATTGCCAATTTGGAAAGACATGTTACATGTCGGGTTGGGGTTTTTTGAAGTTTATTGGGTAAAAGCATAACAAGAGTTTATAAAAGCTGATTAAAATAAGCCACACTAGATCATGAGCTCTTAAAAAAATTCTGGTTTTGAAGCCTTTTAGCCATTTGGCAAGTTTGGAGGGGAGTGTTGTGATTTCACTCTGGATGGCCAGATCTTCACTGCTTCACTTCATTACATTCATTACAGTGAGAGCTTATGCTGAGGAAACGAGCTTTGTGAACTTCCCAGGCAGCAGGAGGACAGGCCCTGCCAAAAGCAGCCCTTGCCATTTAAAACACCGGTGGTGTTCATCCATTGCTTAGTTGCCAATACCTGAATCCTCAGTTCTGTGTTTCTACTCCATCATTTACCAAATCAATAGCACAGGACAGTTTTTCTGTTTGGGTTTGAAAATACAAATAGGTATTGTTTGGTTTTTTGCCATGTGAGATGATTTTTGGCACAAGGGAGATCTAGAAAGTGATGTTTGCTGTCTGTTCAGCAGCTGCAGGAGGGAGAGTGCAGGCTCCTCCAAGTGTTATGGCAGGCTGCCTTAGTAAGGCATGGAGGACCCATCTCTAGATTGTCATCTAGTGTTTTCTTTATACCCCTCCACCTCCTGAGCCCCCGTGAATCACTCAGCAAGGGGGCAAATGACAGATCACAGAGAAAGACTCAAAAGAAAACCCCTCAACTTCTGCCAATTTCCCTTTGTGTTGCTGCTGTCCCACGCTGGATACAAATTACAGGTTAATTACAAGAAGCTATGATTTCCTTGTCCATTTGTCCAAAACACCGGCACTTCTGAAGTACTAGAGGTCACACCAGGCGTGAACCAGAGATGTATGCTCAGAGATGCTGGTTTAGGCTAGGTGGGCTTGCTGGATGAGAAGGGCATGAGAGGCTTAGACAGCTGAAGCATTCTGGGCAGCAAAAGCCAAGTGTGTTATCTCTTGTCTCAAAAGCAGGTGCCAAGTTTAGGCTTTTCCTAAGCACGGTGTAGGCATCTGAGTCTGGGTCACATCTGGCCAAGCAACCTGGAGCCTGGATGGTCTTCTCCTAATCCAGAGCCTGCCTTTCACATCCCATGCGGATACAGTCCCGCACCCCTACATACCAGGAGCAGCAACTTGCAAGCAGGAGCAGATGAACTGCAAGGCTTCGTGGAAGTTGACCTAAAGGCAGCAGACCTAAGTACAGCGTCCATGCTTCTCCCAAGGGTGATGGTGTCCCAGAAAACCCCATGGGCACCATGGTGTAGGTGGTGCCAGGTATAGCAGAGACCAGCTGCAGGTACGGAGACCAGCTAGGCCTGCGTTAGCACTGGCAATAATGGCTGAAAAAATGTACTTAAAGATAGCTAAAGGGCAAGCTTACGATGCAGAGAATACAGGGTGGATTTAAATAATAAAATTGCCTCTTTCTGTTTTGCTAGAATTCAGGAGAACATGTATTTGTGTCTTCAGAAAACTTCTGCCTAACACCACTCTCAAAAGCCAGTTGTTTACCATGTCAAGCAGTGAATGGTGATGTGCTGCAGTAGATTGAAATGAATGAGAGACAAGGACATCAAATACGGGCAGTTTAAAGACCAGTGCAGCCATTTTAGAAAGGGGAGGACAAAATACTGTGTGGGACCTGCTTTATCCACAGGTCTCTGAGAGTGTCCAAAACCTTTGTGTCACTGCAGAATGAAAATCTTCCCATAGGTCAATTTTATACATGATAAAAAGGCTTACTAAGAATGAAAAGCCTTTAAAACATTGCAGGCCAGTTCACAATCCCAGCAGTCCCCATTTGTAGATAGGCACCCAAGTGTTGTGTTGGGTGGATTTGCTCCTGAAGGTGTCTGGCCTTCAAAACCTGAGACTGAAAGCTGGGCCTGCAAAAACTGAACGCTGAAAAAACATTTGCAGGCGTGCTAGCTAAGCTAAGGAGAACTAGCATGTGTTTCAAGATAAAAGCTGATCCCCAGCTGAGTTCTGAAAGAGAGGTGTCCGCAGTGTATGGCAGTGCACATTCAGAGGCTTAGAGGGGATTTGTTCCTTCCTCTTGTACGTCTGGATTCTTACCACCGACAGAGAGAAACTTAATGGATTAGTTGGACAATTTTGCAATGTCATTCACGCTTTTTATGATGACCATAAGCGATCATTAGTGCACTAGAAGCTTATATTAGTTCTTGGAAATGAACGTTATAAAAATACAGGCATGCACATCTTTTGTTCAATATGTAATTGCATGGAACTGTATTATGGTTAATTTTGCATAAACTTCTATTTGGATGTCTTCTTGTTGGTCACCTGTAACTTTGCAGAGCTTTTCCTTCTTCAGAGTGAAATTTTCCACATTTGGTCTTTCTCCAGCATGGTTACTGTTTGTTATTTTAGAAGTTGGAGAAAAAATATTTTGGTTTTGAGGAGAATGTGGCATGTGTGTTGGGGAGGGGCAGGGAGAAAAGACCTGTCCTCAGTGCAACAAGTTTAGCTAAAAACTTGGCCTATGTAATGGAAAATAGTCTTCAAGTAGAAGACTTCTATCTGTGAATATCTGGGTAAAAATTAAGTTGAATGTACTAAGCT
>JAOTQQ010000079.1:29878457-30039161 GCA_026546715.1 Gallinago undulata
CGACAAACCAATAATCTTGGGCACTAGAGCATGCCCTGAAGAACCATGTCGATACGTTTCTTAAATACCTCCATGGAGAGGTATTTAATTTAATGGAAAATAGTCTTCAAGTAGAAGACTTCTATCTGTGAATATCTGGGTAAAAATTAAGTTGAATGTACTAAGCTATGATCTGTTTTAAACTGACTTCAATATGAGTGTGGTACATGTGATACAATATTTTCATTAATTCTTTGCAAAACTCATAGAATCCGAAAGATGATTCTTTTCCTGGGCTTTGTTTGGTTTTGAATGTGTGTTAGGAAACACATTTCATACAGAAAACTTCTTTGTTTTTTAAAATTTTCTCCCTGAAGATGGAGCGTCACCCGGCATTCATAGTACATTTGTGTCCTCTTTCAGTTACACTAATCTGTCAGCATGAGTGACCTGGGTGATTTCCAACCGGATGCTTGTTACCTCCCTTACAGCTAAGGATGGGTAGTCATTGTGCCTTTTCCAAAATCCAGATGAGTAAACTTCCAGCCAGTAAAATTAATTTGTCTTTACTTGCTGCCTTGTGCTCTTGAGACCAGGCTGCTTAGTTCACCAAGGTTTACCCACCAGCGTTGCCAAGACCTTTTTACCAAGCCCTGCTCAGCAAGAGGCAGCGAGGAGCTCCCACACCGCTGGGTGCCTCCAGCCCCAGGAGAGAGAGAAAGCACCAGGGAGGATGGGATCTTACTCAGAAACCTGCCTGCCTGACACTGTGTAGGTAGCCCTGCCCTGACACCAGGGCAACCTTCACTGCGAGAACTTGGCAGTGTGTTTTTTAAGCCCAAACTCAGTTTCCCTTCTGCCTCCATCCCCAAATCAAATCCAATATATGAATGAATGAAAGCATCCTGGGTCGTCTTCTGTTTTCTTTTTGTTGTTGACAAAACTGGGAAACAGAAAGGAATGTATTTTCTTTTTGTCTTGTTTTATTCCTGTGCTGTCTCTGCGAGTATGCATTTTTTTTTGTCATCTTTCTACAATTTTTCAATGACAAAAAGGAGAAAATTAACTGACACATAAGAGGTGAAAAACATCAGCACTGTAATAATTTAAATAAGCAAAAACCCCACGATCATTAGCAAAAATATTGTGCAAAACCATTTTAAATGTTAGCATTTGGAAAAAAAGGGTGTCCATTCCTCTTAATCTTAATGGTCCCTGATACATTGTTCTTATATTTTGCCTGGAATATTTGTCTGGAATTTCTCAAAAACTCTTGGCCTGAAATGTGGGCATCCAAAGAGCACATCTTTGGTGCGCTGAGCCAGATTTTGTAAATATGTGCCATGTCCCATAAAGGGCTGTCTTCATTGTTCACCTTCTAAGATAACTTACAAAAAAAAACAAAGGGAAAAAATATATTTCAGGGTCCTGGAAAAATCTGACCCAGTGAACTGCTGAATTTTTCTCCTTTTTCATCTGTTACTTCTGCCGCTGCTGCCTTGCCTTGCATCTTTGAGCTCACAGAGCTCCACTGAATCTGAAACTAAAAGCCCTTATTAGAGGAGATTTTTTTTAAAGTTCTTACCTCTCCTCTGGGGACCGAAGTAATGGCAGCTTGAAGCAGCGGAGAATGTATAATTAGGGCAAGCAGCGATGCCTCGCGTGATGGGGAGAAACAGGAGGAGAGGAGGGGAAGTGCGCAACAGCCTGGCGTGCACAGGCTGTTACTAGGAGACCCCGGCACGAAATGCATGAGATGCAGGGTGCTAATGGGCCAGCCTGCTGCCTGGGTACCAGCCCGACCTGCTGCACAGCTGCTTCTGCCCTCCTGTTGCCAAGCAACTCCATCCTTATTTTTTTCTCTTTTTTTTTTTTTTATTTTTTTTTTTTATTTTCCTTCCCTCCTCATTCACTCATTCTGGAGGCTTAATTGGGTAGTTTTGCTGCTGGTGTTGCTGCCGGGCCCCTGCCTGGGCCTGCTGCTCAGCTGCTGTCCCCAGGGCCGGGGGCTGGGGAAGGATGTACTGGCAATTAATGGGGCAGAAGCATGGGTTGCGCGCCCAGGCTGGCGCCAGCATCTGTCCCCCAGCCCTGCTCCCTGCCAGCCGGGAGCTTCCTCTGGAGAGGAGCTGTGGAATAGGGGTTTGAAAGGGGAACGGTGTTTCAAAGGCTTTATCGCTCTCAATGGGAGTCTTGCATAGAGCTGGGGATATAAAGTGTGCCACGTTCTTCCCCACCTCCAGTGCTCGGCATGTATGGCAACGGGCATTTGTTAAATGTAGAGTAGAAAATGGAAAATTTCCATTTCTTTGAATGTTGCTACATGCTTTGCTTTTCTCTGCTTTTCAGCTAGGCAAGTGGGCTTTGTGGATGTGAGTTAGGTGCTTGTGTGTGCATAAACCATAATGCTGCAAAAATTCATTCCTTTTTGTGTACTGAATGGTTACATGCCGCAGACTGCTGCTGGCTCTGTAGACAAGCTTTGGCAGGGCCCTTAGGGACTAATCCGGAGCTTTGAAGTTTGTAGAAAGACTGATTGGACATTGGGTCTGGTTCTTAACCTCTTTTCCCCCATCTCTAATATAGACATAATCAGAGCCATCTCTCTGTAAGGGCACTGCTGACCTATTTGTATGAAAGGAGCTGTACATCGTTCATGGAAATGTACTGCTTTTACACTTGATCATCCCTGCCCATCTAAAAATAGGTACAACCTTCTCACATTGTGTATTTCACAATCCTGTCACATTCCTCTTCTGCCCTGCACTGTCTCCTGCCAGCTTTTCTCTTGTGCTTTGTCACCCTTTCAAAGGCTTTTCCATCCTTATAGCAGGTGGCAAAACTGTGAATAAAATGCCTTTTTTATTTTCTCTTTTTTCTGTTTTCTGTGGCTCATTGGTGAGCCACTTAAGCACTGTCCACTGCCCCCCCCCCTTACATTCCTTTGTAATAATAAAAATAATAATAATTAGGCTTTCCATTCTCCAACAAAAATCAATTAGGAGTATATTGAGGAATGAAAGGCTCAGAAAAGTGTCTGAGATTGATTTTTGTAATTAGTTTTACTGGTTGATGGGTTGCATGCACATATGCTTAGATGTTAGCATTGATCTCCAGAGGATGTGTGTATTAAATAGCCTGCTCTTCCTTTTTGCTAAAGAAATGAACTTATTAATCTTAGAAAGAGGGTGATGTGGTTGAGTGCTGAACTGCAGCTGCTCACTAGCTTTTCAGTAACCTCACCAGCAGAGCAGCTGCTCGAGCCACGTAATGGTAACTCGCTTAATCTGCTGTGAAAGTGGGGGGGATTTAACAAGCAGCAGGTCTTGGGCTACTCTGCTTGTGTGTCTCCTATTTGGCAAAGTGTGTGTATGTAATGGGGGAGCACAGGCATGGGTGTTAAGGAGACCTGTCTGGTTAGATTTCCTTTTTTCAGGAGTCCTGAAAACTGAATGTCCTTCTGCAGCATGCTGCTATTAAATGTCACGTAGCTCTTTCCATAGGAGGAGAGGAGTGACCGGTAACATTTTCTGTTGTGCCATGTGCTGATGTTGAGCTAATTAGAAGAATTATGGCTCGGCTTCATTGGTATGCCATGTATGTAGCTTGTAAAGCTCTCAGGGACCCTTGGAGATGAAGAGTGCAACATAAATATAAAATATTGTTAATGTGATGTTCCACATTAGGCATCCCATTGTGCTGTGGCAGACTTTCGTAATAAAACGCAAAGCAAATACAAATGTCTGCCTGGCATTTCTGTGCAAAGCGATCTTGGGGGGCTGCTTCTCACCAAATAATGCATCGGCTTTTGGCATTTCTGAGCGACTTGCGTCTGCATCAGTGACACCCCGGTGGGCAGTGGCCTCTGAAGGATGCCTTGGGTCATCCCACAGTGACACTGCTGCTTGCTGCAATGGCATGGTCCCAGTCACCAGCCCAGGAACAACAGGTCCCAAAAGGATTTCTCAGAAAGGGTGGCGAACAAAGTTATTAAAACACTCTCTTAAAAAGCCAGTGGGACTACTTGATTCTTCACACATTTCTTTGCATGGATCAGGCCCCCAGAGCTTTCTTATAGAAGAAATCCAGGAGAGAAATCTTCCATTTAATTCCTTTTTCAGTTGTAATTTGCAGTTTGCCTGGTTCTCCAGGAACACCAGTCTTGGAGCAAGCATAGCTAAAGCTGTCTTTCAAGACCTGTTTTTAGACATCGAGTCTTTTAGAACTAGTTTCATTTTGAATAATTTTTAAATCACAGATTTTAAAAAGGAAGGAAATGTTTTGGTTTTCTTTCATAAACCTTTTTTTTTTTTGATCCTGAAACTATATGTAAATAATTCACGGTGGATTAGAACACATGGTGATTTTTCAGGGTGTTTCTCTTGTTTTCTTGAAGACACTTTTGCTTGCTAGTTTTGTGTTGTTACCTAACATGATATTAAGGAGCTCTTAAAACATAGTACAACACATGTCTTTTTTGAATGGCCTTCAAAATGTGCATACAGACAGTATTTGGGATTTTTTTTCCCCTCAGCTTCTTTAAGCATTTTTTGGCTAAAACGGTCATACTGACAAAAAGACTCTCATGAGCATACCACATTTTAGCATGGAGAGATACCAGCAAGGATTTTGGCTCTGATTTCTCCTCTTTACTTTCTAGGGTTGGTTTGTCTTACTGAAGTTTATTGTAGGATTGGAAACTTAAACTTACTTGATTGTTTTACTAAGTGTACTGTAATCAACGTATGTTTGTGCTGTGGTTTTTAAGGTGGGGTGCATCAGAGGAACAAGGAAATAGATACAGATGGACAATCATAATATCTTTGTTTACTTTTAATTCTGCAAAGATACAGGGTGAAACTCAAGCCTTCATGGGCATTTCTCCAACTACTTTGATGGAGCCAGGATTTCACCCCACAGCATTGCCAACTTGTGTGATCTTATCATGTGCATCCCAAAATCCAGAGGGTTTTATTCTTGAAGTCCACACTTTTGAAATTCAGGGAGTAGATAGCAAACTCCTTTCTCTGTATTTCATAATAAATGTTTCTAGCCTGCAGGACTGCAAAGAGAAGTTTAAAATCATGACCGTAGGTTATCTACAAAGCAGAAGGCAAATGATCTCTAAATATTACTGTTTTCTTCTTTAAAATCTCATTATTTCTATGGGAGACTGGACTTTTAACTTTTTAACCCTTGGGTTTGGCAATAAATAATGCAGATATAAGATGCATAATATGCCCAGGGTCCTTTGTGTGCTGTAGTTTTGCGATCATGACAGTGTCCTCAGCTGATCTCAGTTATGTACCTCTGCGTCCTGTAACCTAATGTTTCTGCTAATTGCTCTGTTGAAACTGCCACTGTGAGATGTCTGTAGTGAAGCTGCCGTAGTCCTCGTACAAAAGAAATATCATTGTGACCTAGAGGTTGCCTGCAGGATGTAGGTGGCAAGGACAGAGGGTCTCTGGATTTTGAGACCCCCTGTGTTTTGTCAGGGAATATTTATTGTGAGGGTTTGTATAAGGTTTGCAATCTAAGTATGCGTTGGAGAGAAAACCTGATGTTCTCTGTTTTGTGCCTAGAGAGCAAAGAGCTCCCTGCAGCTGAGCTGCTTGCCTAGCCCCTTGTACCATCAAAGGAGAGAAATTCACCTCCAATTCCAGTCCAACTGGGGTCTGAAGTGCCATACTCTGCACATGTCTTTGCCCCTTCATTAACTTGAAAAAGAGCCATAAGTGGCTATTTCAGACCATGGCTTTCAACTTGCATGAGACAAAACTCGCCAAGAGGGCCCAAGGCTGGAAAATGAAGGGAGAAATCCCAAGGACCATTGCTATCAGTCATATTTTGCTGAGAGCCTGGTATGTGTTTACCATAGTAGTGTTGCTGGGATTGTATGCTTGGCTCTTTCATATTTTCAAATGATAAATTTTTGGCTTTCAAGAGAAAGCTATACTAACCATTTGTTTATTTTTATAACTAGGTGCCTAATATTTAGAGTCTTGCATTTATTTGTCTTAGTCACCAAAGGAATAGTGACCTGATTTCAGGGCTGCCAAAGTCTGATGGATTTTTGTTATGACTCATACATTCTAGTTTCACTATTGCATGTTTCCCAAAAATTTGCAAAGGTCTCTGTCTTCCAGTTACCAGATTGGACCAGGCTAGATGAAATAAAGAGGATGGAGGGCCAGACGGTACTGAAGTGTGCTTTGGAGGTACTTTTAGAAGAAGACCTAGGTTGTGTGAGGTGCCATGAAAAGAAGTGGAAGCCTATTCCACAGACATCCCAGACTCGGGGTATGAAAATACACTCCAGGAAGGTTAAAAGATTAAAATAGGTTATGGACCTCAGGACAGAGCCATGATGAAGAGGGCTGCTTCACAGAAGTATGCAGTCATGGTGGACTGAAACCCTAAAACTTATCTGAAGGGCTAATAGTGTTGCTGTACCACTAACTTTTCTGATGGTAAGGTCCTTCTAGATCAGTAGGTTTCAGCACAGCTCTGTGCCCTTGCAGGCATATGCAGGCTGCTTCTTGGGGATCTTCAGCAGACAGCCAAGGATGTGTCTATGTGTGCATTTTCTGGTGGTCAGGAGTCCCCTTTTGAGGTGAGCCTTCTGATTACCCCCATTCACTGTGCTTTGGTTCAGCCTGGCTGGAGCACATAGAAGGTTTGGATGGCCTGTCCTGGGAGGTGCTCTGCAAGTGCACTGCTGGCACACTTCACCTACAGATGGGTTCAGGCCACAGGACCAGGCTGTGGCTAGCCAGAAATAACGCCCTTCAAATGCATGCGGTATGAATGTCGGGTCCTACATACCCACTGTTTCACAAAGCAGCTGGCCTTTACTGTGCTGCAGTGCTCTCTAATGCATGGCTGCCCAAGGAAAGGAGCGTGGTCAGAAAGCCTGAAATCACTAGGTAGCAGTCTCCACCTCCCAGGGAAAAAATTAGAAAGCAAGCCACTGTTCTGGGTTGGTTCTAGAAGATTTTCTGTAAGCAAATGGTACATTGTTTTAACACTAGTGCTCATCTCAGAAAATTGCATAATTTATTGCTTGGATGTATGTCTGCATTGCTGGCTGCCTGCCTTTCCAGGTGCCTTTGTGGATGTGTGAAAGCTGAACTGACTGCACGGTGTGGAGCATGTTCTGAACTGAAACAGCTGAGTATTTAACAGCTGCCCGTATGGGTATCGGCTTCTTTTCAGATGTGCATTGGCTCCTCCGTTGAGTGCATTTGTATAAATGTGGGTGTATGGGTTTGTTTAAGCACTGCAAAGGTCCTTGTGTTGAATAAAGGTGACTTAAGGAGTAGAGCTTACTTCCTGGGGAGTGGCTCACAGGCATGAGTTTTAAGTGCGGTTATTAATTTTGAGGAATTACAGCCTGAAAAAAATCAGCGTGGCACAGCTCTGTGCTGTTCCTATTTTTAATTGGATTTTGAAGCTCATAATTAATTTGTTAAAAAGGGAGAGATCCTAGCCCTGTAGGAGTGGAAGTTTTGCCACTGCCTTCAGCAGAGGAGGATTTCACCATCGTATCTTTTTATTCTCACTAATCCTCTGCAACAACAGAAAAGCAGCCTGGCACGTGGAAAGGATCCTTCCCATTTCTTCTCCCTGCCATTGCCAGTAGTGAGGTAGGAGGACTCTTCCCCCCTTCTCCATGTCCATGCTTCCTATGTATGTGCATCTCGGCAAGATAAGCTTTCATTTCATCTTTGGGTGAGGTGAAAGCAGCCACTAAAGAAGCAATTTGTTCTTAGTCTTCACGTGGAGAGATACAGAGGTCTCCCTTCTCCGGCCCTCTCATGTTTTTGAGTAGCTGCAGGAGGGCAGGAAATCTAACCTCCTTGAGGTCTCTGGGTCAAGGAGCCGTCTGACATGGCTTTAAAGGTCATCGTGCTCCTTTGCATTTATCTTGTGCCACACGGAGCACTGTATGCCAGCATGCTGTCTGGAGCACAAAGAGGTTCTGTCTGACATTTTGTGGCACAGCGCTTGGGTTACAGAGGAAAAGCATCTGAAAACAAAACTCGGCTCAGGGCTGTGCAAGGCCGCACCAGGAGCACTTGAGAGAGGAGCCCCTGCAGCAAGTAACAGAGATATGTGACATCCCATGGGTTTACCAGTAATCTTGCTTGGCATTTCTGTCTCTCATAACCTATATATAGCACTATACGTTTTCAAAGCTCTTGACAAACGTTAACAAACCAAACTCAGCTTCAGTCCTAATAGCCCTTGTTCCACAAAAAGCCCAGGATGTTTTTCCTTCACCCTTTTGCTCTGTAGGCAGCTGTATCCTTCAGACTGGCTGTACCCGCTAGATCTGGCTGAGCAGTCATCTTCTGCATTTGCTTTGCAGCGTGTGTAGCAACATGCACTGCAAGACAGTTTGTCTGCCTTGCTGTCTGCACTCTAGGGTAGGCACTAGAGAGCGTCAGAGAACCGAGGAAGCTGAATTACCATTGAGGCTTGTTTACTGACAGCTTTTAAAAATAATGCATGAACTGTTCAGACAAAGACGGTGTGCCATCGTAGACATGACCAGGGCTGGGGAAATCCCTTTCCTCTGAGAGGGGAGAGCAAATGCAGTGTGCCAGGTAGGGTGTCAAGGGCTGGGAGGGGGAGAGCACTGCAGCAACTGCAACTCTAGCATCTAGGGCCAGCACTGGTGATGGTGCTTGAATTACACTCGAGTAACCAGCACAGAAACAGGACACCAGCACTTGGCTCACTAACAAGAAGTTTCTTGCCTTTTTCTTCTTTTTTTTTTTTTTTTTTCTGAAAAAATTAATCTCCTATTAAAAGGAGAAAAGAACAAACGGCAAGTCTGCAGAGATGACCAGGCAGGCACAATCTAAGTGGGGTGGCGTTATTGTTGGCTCAGTCCATTGCCCTGCTGGGCATTTTCCCGTGGTGTACTGCAGCACACGACAGAGACATCCAGGCTGCCCTTTCTGCATTCGGGGACTGGGGGACAAATGAATATTTTGGCGAAGTCTTGCTGGCTGCTGTCCCCTCTTCATTGCTTCACCCCAGTGTGTCCTTTCATTGAGCTACTAAGCCAAAGAATCTTCTCAGAGGTCAGTAAAATGGTTCAACTCCAGTTAACATCTAAGCCCACTCTGCTGGTCTGTCTGGGGCGGATGACCAGACCAGCAGAGCTGCCTGTGCAGTAAGAAGTCCACAAAAACTCACTCGCCAGAGAACACCTTTTTTTTTTTTTTTTTCATGTATTTTGATGCAATTCCCTTGCCCTCTTCACTTTTCTTGCTCTTTTGACTTCTCCAGTTTGTCACCTTGAAATACATGGGTCTCCCATAAGCACATCCACTTCTTTACTTGCTGAATAGACATGCTAAATATAGAAATCTGTGTCTCTGCACTGAGAAATTTGCTGTGGCCAAGTGATTGGTTCACATGACTGGCACAGAGAGGTCACACGGCCTGAAACTTCAGTTTGGTCAGTGGTGGGATTTTTAAGATCACCTTCTTAGCAATTTTAAGAACAAGTAAATAAGTAATCATCCCTTCTCTGTTTATAATTCCCAGCTTAGAAGCTTGGTAGTGAAAGTGGTTTCTTGTCTGTGTTTTTTCTTAACTCCCTCCTCTTCTAAAGCATCCATACAGTGCTGACTGCGTGGGGAATAGTGACATGCAGTTTATGTCAGAGGAGATGCACTGGAGCATTTGTTCTGGGGGGAGATGATAAATTTGCATGCACGCGAATACATGTGCTCTGCCTAAGGAAAGGGGAGGCATGAGACCTTTTAATTCTCCATCAGAAGGTGTTAATGACTCCACAGATGTTACACCATGGCAGACTGATCCACAGAGACTGGTGTGCATTAGAAGATAGGTAAACTTGAACACAGCAGACCAGAATCTCTCCTGTCTTATCACTGCACCATTTCACTGCCTTCAGTGGTATGGTTAATATTTTGGGGCAGAGTAATAGCTGATAAAGGTGTAGTGCAAAAAGTCTGAAGGATCAGCTGGTTTCTAGAAGAAAATATTTCTCCTCTCATTGTCCTGATGTATAATTGAACCAAGGAACAGTTTTTCTTGTCAGAAGCAACTAAAGATGCAGTCCTACGGGGCAGTGGGCATGAAAGCTTGAGAGGAACCGATGTGAGTCTTGCCATATGAGGGGTAAAGGATCACTCTGGTGACCATTTGGTGGTGGTCACTCTGGAGTGGCACACACCTGCTATGTGTTAAGGTGTTAGTACAGA
Source organism: Gallinago undulata (assembly GCA_026546715.1). Classification (NCBI taxonomy): domain Eukaryota; kingdom Metazoa; phylum Chordata; class Aves; order Charadriiformes; family Scolopacidae; genus Gallinago; species Gallinago undulata. Next base: position 29,888,681 of record JAOTQQ010000079.1, read on the forward strand.
CACTCACAGCTACCACAGTAATTCATCTGGCAAGGGTAGAGTGACCTGAAAAGCTGCCTGAAAATTGGACACACATCAGGACAGGAAATCTGGGATGTTCTAAGGGCTTCTTTGAAGAGTAGTCAACTGGTTTAGTTAGAAGTGGGAAATAAGTATATCCAAGAATTTTAGCAGTAAAATTTGGGCTGGATCCATCCTCGGTACAATGCATCCTAAGCCCTAAGTTATCTCCATGCCACACTGGCCATGAGTTGTGTGACGGGCTAACCTGCTTGAGTGGGACAGAGGCAAGGTGGGAGGACACAGGGCTTGCAAATTGAGTGCTCAGTAATCCTGATGCCACGTTGACTGTTCTCTCCTCCCCTCTGCAGGTGAGAAGCCTTACAAGTGCTCGTGGGAAGGGTGCGAGTGGCGTTTTGCACGGAGTGACGAGCTCACGAGGCATTACAGAAAGCACACGGGTGCAAAGCCCTTTAAATGCAACCATTGTGACAGGTAATGCAGCCTCCTAACACGGTGTTCTAGTAACATGTGGACTTTGTGAGTGGCATGGAGCCACTGGCTACTCAAGACAAGAGACCTGGCTCCCAGCAGAGGGGCCCTTTCTGGCCTCCTGTCCCACTGCTTTGATCCCCAAGCCATGGAGGGACCCTCCACTCTGCCCCTGTCCTGTCTGCCTCAGTGGCCCAGCAGAGGGGAAATACTTCCTAACAACCTGAGCTGTTTCCTTTCCATAGCACAGAAAAAGATGTGCAACCAGGTGTAGATCTGACTGAAAGCTGGTGGTATCTGTTGTGAGCACAGAATTTGGTCCATAGAGCAGCTGTTCTTAATATTCTTGAAGCACAGAAGAAGTCCAGAGGGACCTAAACCACTTCAGTGATGGACTTCTCAATAAAGCTTCTGCAGAGCTTTCCATCTCCTGGTGCCCTTACAGCATCAGAGCTCCCTCTGCATGCTCTGCTTTGAGGACTACACCAAGCATCATCTGTGGCTCCCACCGTTTTGGCAGGGTGGTCTGCAGAAGCTGATGTGCCCCACATGGGTGTACAATTGGGGGATGGGGACTGTGTGTGGCTGTTGTGTCACAAATCTATAGGAAATGTCTAGGACAAAAGCACTTAATTTCTGTTTGATCATTGTCTTCTCTTACCAATGAGTTCAGGGCTCCATTCTTCCCCAGATGAAACAGGGGAGAGTCAATGAAAGACAGCAAAGGGCTTCATTTTCAAAAGTACAGGAGTGATTTAGACACATCTGACAATTCATGTTCATGGGGTTGTTTTGTGTGGGATCAGTGATCTCTGCACATTCCTGCTAATTAGTGAATCTTCCTACAGTTTTAAATCTCACCCTTGACATCTATTTGATGTGGGAAATACTCTGCACTTTCATTTGCATGCGCCCAGATTTAAAAGCTTGACAGATGCCCAGAGCCAGGGTTCCTGAAGAGCCAATCATGTAACAGTTTTCCTCTGGGTACTCAGAAATGAGGGGCCAGTTATTGCCTGGTGAGCTGAGCACCCAGCAGCTCCCAGTGGCAGCCAAAATTGCTGCCATTCTCTGCTGATTCCTTTTTGCAGTCCTCGTCTGAAAAATCTGGTCGTCCTTGCTTGGTGCTGAGCAATTTTGAAAGCCAGGTTCTTTGAATTTAGAAACAAAACCAAAAGAAACCCCTCCTCCCTGTCCCCAGTTCCAACTGATAAGAAATTAGGGTGGAGCAAAAGCAATTACCCCTGTAATGACTTGACAGCACTGACAGGATCGAACAATGAGCGCTTCTCCCCCTTGCACCCCCCCTCCACTGGAGGTTGGCAGTGCCCTGGGTGAAACCTGGATCCACTATTGAGTAATCAAATAATGTGCTTGCATCTGAACATGTTATCCAGCTAATCCTATTTATATGTATTTTTAAAAGAGGCTTAAGAAAATTACCCATCTTTTTAATGCAGCAGTAAGGTTCTCTGCTCTGATAAGGAAACGTTTTGTAATACAATAAAGGCTCTAGGAAGCCTCTGGGTACAGCAGACCAGCAGAGAACATGCATGGAGAGAGGATGTGTGGGAAATAAACAAGGGACCCCATCCTTTTATGGGAAGGAAATTCGATCATTTTCACATCCTGCCTTTCCAAGAGCTTCATCTCCTTGAGTGCTTTTCACTCCTTGTCTCCCCTCTTTCCGCCCCCCTTCCCCCACAGAGGGCTTCCTCTTGGATTATCTTTTGTTTTATCCCTGGATTATCTTTTTTTTCCTCAGAATGAGGGACAGGATAAGCGAAGTAGGGACTTCTGGAGTTCTGCTTTTGTATAAGCACATCTGTGAAGGAGAAAGGTTACGTTCCCTGTTTTAAATGTAAGGCATTGCCTTTCTCCTTTCTTTTGTCTGAAGAACAAACTAACCATCCTGGCCTCACAAACACACACACACATACACACAAAGCCCCGGGGCTTCTGTGTCAGGACCGACAATATTTTTAACAGACACATAAAGAAATACAGTTTTGAACTCCTCAGTCTCTTTCAGCCCTTTGCTAAGGATTCATTCTTCTCTCTCTATGTATTGTCCCTTCCTACCTAGGTTTTTTTCTTTGGCAGCCAACTCAAGTCACTGAAGTTGAGAGATACATTCCTGCAATAATCTAATGCGTTTTCTGCTCTTCATCTGAATCTGTAGATGAAGGGAAAATATTTATTAGTAAGTTAAGAGTGCTGGGGATTGTGCACTGTTGAACTCCATGCACATAACATCTGTGTGTGGTGGTAGGAAACAGATATGTCTTTAGTCTCCCAGTCACTTGTTGCAAGCTTGTGGAGTGACAGTGCCTGTTCTTCTTTTGGCCCACTCTGCTATACCACTATTTTTCTTTCTTTTCTCATTCACAGATCTCTCTACTCCCACTGATTACAGATGTCACCTCAAGCAAGCACTGAAACATGTGCCTAAATCTGTCCTTAACTATTTAGGCAGACTTTTAATGTTAAAGATGCTCCTTCCTGAGCTCAGGTTCCCAGCTGGCAAGTTTTTCTATATTTGAACTGCTACCTTTTATTGCATCCACCATTATTGACAGAGTTTTGGTCACTTACTTGAGATATCCTGGCTGCTAAACTTTAAAGTAGCCTTTTGAGCTACTTTTAACAACACTGATGTAGCACACAACATATGTCTGCTGTTGTTCAGAGGTGAGGGCCATACCTTGGCAATCAGAACATGAAAGTGGTGTTTAAAATAGCAAAGAACAGGAATGTTGTGCGTACAGTCTGGCTGCAGTTTTCTTTCCAGGCTGTTTTCAGATGTGTTTGTCTCTGACCGTCTGGCCAACGTCAAAGGGGTATTAATGTTCTCTGCGTACAGGTCAATTTTAAAACAAAAGAGATAAGAAGACATTATTGTCTTCTCCTGCTGCCCCAGTCCTATCTCAATACCACACAGCCCACAGATCACATTGCTGCTTATAGCTGGCAGACTACCACTGGTTTGAGTAGCACCATATGTACTGCAAATGGTGTGTGGTTTGGTGGCAGCGGGGGAGAAAGGAGAATCAGCTAAAGTGGTGCGGAAGGCAGTGTACAAGTCCCTAGTGCCTTCCAGACTCCAGGGATATGCTGGTTATTAGCATTCCCCAGGAATTACGCTCTTCAGAAGCACAGGCTAAGGTTGTGTTCCTCAGACAGTGCAAGCCCCCAGTCCTCCAAGGGGAAGAGGGTGACAGGGTAGTGGCACTCGCTTGTTCTGCATAAATATGTGTTTAGGAGATGGCAGCTTAGTGCCAGACTATTGGGGTATATATTCCTCTGTGTGTGTGTGGGCACGTGCGCGCATGTGGTTTCCTTTCTGACAGCAAGCTAAGAGCACACTTAGCTGGAATGAACACTTCCCACAGTGGAGAATCCACAGCTGGCAAGAAAGATGGCTGAGCAATATATTCTGTTCTCATTGTAGTTACCTTCCCTCTTCTCAGTGGCTTCAGTGCTGAGCAGTGCTGTGTTGCTAAGGAGATAGATCAAAAAGAGAAAGGAAAGAATCATATTTGGGAGCAGGGAGCTTATGCATCACACATCACTGTGTGGCTTTCAAAATTAGAGTATCTTAGTCCAGCATAAACTGTCCTTTTTAGGAAGAGCTGGACTTGGAGGGGGATGATAGGGAAGATTGTAATGGGCCCACCTATAATGTGCAGAGCTGGTCTGGAACTGGAAGAGGTGTAGAGCCAGAGGTGTGAAGCAAGGTCTTATCTCATGGGCAGGACTAGAGACCACTAAGCTGCTGTTTCTTAATTCGTGAAGAAAGGAGTTTCCCTGGGGAGCCTCTTCCACTGCTGTCTCTAGTTCCAGCCAGGAAAAAAATGTGTCTGCTATCAATAGCTTTTTTTGGCAGTATGTTTTAGCTGCAAAATTTTGTAGAGTCTGTTTTACTGCTGAAAATAAATGTCCGCATCCACCAGATTTACCAAGAGATAGAACTAACCAAATTAGTCAGCAGGAGAATGTGAAGAATTAGTATTGTACCATTTTATTAGCTATAAATTAGCAAATATGGTACCATTTTAATAGTTATAAAAATATTATAGAGCTGAAAAATATACTAGATGCTAATACCATGGTTATTGATGTGAAACAATGTCTTGAGTCCATATTTTTAACAGACCTTGCTGTGCTGTGATTCAGCACACTTTTTCCTGTGTTGCATCTGTAATAAAGACAATCGGGGAGGAATAGCCATGCATGGGTGGTGGTCTTATGACTAGTCCTAGACTGAAGTGCCAGCTGGTGCATGTCTTTTTGGCAGCCACTCAAGCTGTTGCTTTTTTTTGGCAGCCCTTGTAGCCAGCGCATGCTGCTTTCTCAGTTTAGACTGACGAGAGAGATGTTGGTCCAAGGGTACATTTTGGCACCCCAGGGCTAGAAAATTCTAGCTGTGCTGAGCCTGCTGTGTTGAAAGCCAAGTGTCCATTGTCAGATTTGCGTCTGTCTTGCTGTGCTTCATGTAGAAGCTTGGAGGAATGCAACCTCCATCCTAGTTTGAAGTCTTTCTTCTTAATTTTTGCCACTCTGAAGGTATTAAGTCCCTTGAAAGCTGCTACAAATCAGTAAAGAACAGCTGACAAGCAGAGCTATGCTGAACCACTGAAGATGAGTATCTAGCTTTTCTTGCAAAGTTCCCTTCTTATGAAGTTTCTTTGTCTTAAAAATTCTCCTCTCAGTCACTCATCTCTGCATGTAGATGCAGATAGATTGCTCATGTAGGGGAATACTGCCAACAGAATAGAAAAGATCCCCTAACTATTTAAAATCTCTTCATTTTTATAGTTCTTTCTCGCCCTTGCTCTGTTTAGGGTGTTTGTCCTCTGGGTGTTTGCCTTTAGATTGAGTGTTCTTTTTTTATCTTTAGGTCGTGGCTTTTTTTACTGAATAGTTCAATTTGTTCTTTTACCTTCTGTTTGAAAAATACGAAATACTCAACTACTGCTTTTTTTGAAATACGGTCAGTGCCCATGTATGAGCTATCCAGGTTCTCACAATAACCCATTTGGATATTCTTCAGACCACTAATGGTGGCTCTCTTATACTCTAAATCTGTGGAGCAGGCAAGTCAGTTCTGGAAGTAGCTTTTCATGGTGCCCTTGGAGCCTACAAAACCAGTTTACTCAAAAGCCACAGTTATGTGGGGATTGTGTGATATTTATAATAGATGGGTTTTGCTATTAGTGAAAATAAATAAGCCATTGTCTTATGGCTTTGAGTGGAAAGAAGGCAAGCCAAGATTCACAGGGAACTTGGAATCCTCCCGCTTTTTAGTGCTTAGTTTGAAGTATCTAGTAGAAGTTTAATTTTTGAGAGTGTTTGAATCCTACCGCTCTAACAATCAAGCTCCATTTTAGGACTCTGAGGTAGGCAGCCAGAACCACTGCCCGCTTATCCTGTGGTTTGCTCACTGGTGCCGTATGTATCTTTAATGACACTGTGATGGTGGATGTGAAGCGGGTTGGTGCTTTCAATCCCATTTCTAATGGGTATGAAGTCTAAAAAAATTTTCTTGCTTACTGGCAGTCTTGATAAAATGGGGTCTTTATTGAATGACAGGGAAGAAAAGCACTTGTCCTACTGAGAACTTATTCCCCTTTTCACTATGACAATATCTTGGTGGTGTGAAGTGCCTGGATTTGGGCTGCTGTTTCTGCTGCTGAGAGTGCCCTGGAGCATGTCTACTACAAAGCAACTGTTCTAGAATAGTAATTCCTGATTAACTCTTTGTGGGGTTGCTCTTCTCCTGGAGTGTGTTTGAGAATCATAACCCACTTCCCAAGTGGATTAAGTCATTTCATAAGGCAGCAGTCATAAGCCTTTAGAGAGAGAGTTAATCAAGAATAGATGCTTAATTTCAAATTCATGCCCTACCTTATTCTCAATTAACTGCATGTTTAGACCAGTCCTTAGACTCAACTAGTTCTCTAGGGTTGCCACACTAAGTCCGTCTCATCAGCATCCCTCTGCATGTTCAGAATGTCAAAACATTACATTTTCTTATGAGATGGAGAAAAATGGCTTTTTCATTAAAGAACAGAAGTTGAAAGCTGAAGTCCTGGCATTTTTTCCTGGTTTTACCACACTTCTTATGTGATTTACAGTTTCCTTGCCTTCTCTGTCTCTCAATGTTCACTCTTACAAAATAGGCATGATACCTTATCTTCTCTCAACATCCGTCAGAGAGGTCACATTCATCAATATCCACATATTACCACACAGATTCCCAGCAGAGAGAAAGGGAAAGATACGTAGCCTGACAAATTGTCGGTCTCCAAACTCTGACCCAGCTTTCCGTCCAGTTTGGAGTTAGAAATGAGAATTTAGCTTTCAAAAGTGTCATTGTACTTTGGTACAATGCAGGTACTGGGCACTTGAGTAAAGTGGTGGTTTTTTAAGCATATGTTGCTGAGTACTTGAGCAAAACTGACTTGGTTTATTTTATTTTTTTTATATGCACACACACGCTTACATTAAATATTTGATTTTGTACTATAGGTGCATAGTTGAGCACTCTTCCCTGACATTTGACTCTGTGAAAGAAGAGAAAGGAGAAGAGTAGTGTATTTAGCTACCAAAGAGCCAGAATAGCTGGCTGTCTGTGGTCACAGAGGTCAATCACACAGGGTTTGGTAGGGATCCATGGATAATCTGAGGAATGTCTCTAAATCTGGATATATATTTCCTCCTGTACATAAGGAGGAAGGAGCAGGAGTCCTGTTTTCCCAAATGCTGTATTTATTTCGTTTCCCAATTGCTTTATTTTGCAGGTGTTTTTCCAGGTCTGATCACCTCGCCCTCCACATGAAGAGACACATCTAAATATCAGTCATGGCATGGATGTCGTCTGAGCTAAGTGTTGTGAGAAGAAAGTGGAACTCAAGTTACAACGCGCTGCCTTGCAGGAGAAGGGAACTTGGTCACGTGTAATCCTCTGTACAGAGACCACACTCTCGCACTGTCATGCACCCAGATATACTTCAATACGTACATCGGTTCTTTATGCCTTGCCCCAGCTGGATGGGAGAAGATGCAGGCGAGGAAATGGTATAGATGTGAAGTCAATAAGAAGGAACGTTTGCTTACAGTACTTCATCCCTCTTGGATTTGTTTCCTGGTTTTGCCAGCAAAAATCAAAGAAAATGGAGGAAGCTTACCTGCAGGTGGACGGCAGTAGGAGGGGCTTATTTAACTTGCTTCTCAGTGCAACTCAATAGGATAATATGTCGTCTTGAAGTTGCATATTTGTAGCACTAACTTTCTTTTTAAATAGATGGGGGGAAACAATGACCTAGAAAACCAAATCCCAGTTTGGTAGCCAAAATTAACCTCTTGGTTCATTTGTTCTTTGTCTGAGAATTCCTAATGTTCAGTGCGTCAGACTTCTCACAGACACTTTGACCTGTCTTGGTTTTGGTTCTTCTTCCTAGAACTGAGCTACTGAGATCCTTTTAAGTCAATACCAGTGGCCTTAATGGCAGTAGACTGTGGAGTGACACTTGTGACACAAATATCCTCTTTTGGCCTGAGTTTATGTAGACTTAACGGAGGACTATATTTTTGTTTGTTGTTTTTATTTTAATTTTTGTTTTGGCTATTGCACAACATATGCACTAGGGACTCTGGAAGCTGCTGCCATGATGGCTAAGTGGCCAAGGGATAAACCCCTGAGAAACAGCACCTAATATCTCTGTAGGCCTCACCGTATTGCCATAGCTAGGACTTCTTGTTTATTTGTTGAACAAAAAACTTTAAAAGCTTACTTGGAAGCTTAAACATTTTTTTTCTCTTTTCTCCACGAACAAGTGATCTTCAGAACTCCTTGTCTTCACCTGGATATCAATCTGGGACTGGCCACACAGGCATGACTACAGGATTCCTTCCACATCATGTGAGCATGTTAGCCACAACCCACAACGACTTAATGATGAATTATGTTGCTTTTTCTTGCTGTTCTTCTATTAACCAATCTAAAACATTAGACTTTTGTTTGCGTAAAGAGCACCTGCAGACATTTTAATTTAAAGCCAATGTTTGTTGAGCATCTTACACACAAAAAAACAAAGCCAAGCCAAAAATCCTGCTCCAGTCTTTGAGCAGGAAATCAAGAACCTCTTCCAAGTACAATGGCTTCATTCAGCATTAGCCTTTTAAAGAAATTATCAAAGTCCTCCTTTTCCATTCATCAAGTTGATGCTGTAGCCCACTCCTATATGAAAAAGATGTAACAGTGTGAACGGTGAAGGAAGGGTTGGATTTTACATCCAGCAGTGAGGCTTTTCCAGATGATTGGTCTAAAGTATTACTAACCTAGAGGTCCATTTTGGCCTACTGTGTGAAACATCAAGGAGAAGTGGAGGTCTCATGCTCACCCTTCAGTCCTATTGATAATTTGATTTTGTTTGCTCAAAGTGGATTAAAGTCTTCATTACAAAAGAAAAACAAAAAAATGTATCTTATCCTAACTTGCATTTGAAACTATTTGGCACTGGCCCTGACTCCAAAGACTGCATTTAGGACCATAAAAATGGCCTATGCAAGCAGGCAGGTGGTCATTAGTTTGTATATTTTGTATATTCTGGGACCATCCCTTCAAGATGTGTCTAGAAATGAAACAAAATGGCGTGTGGTCCACAAATGGTTGCTGCTCTTTTATACTGTATTAGCCAACTGCCCTTCTTTGACTGTTTTGACTCATTGACTGTTAACTATTTCCCTTAATTTATGTTTTGAGAGGTAAAACTGTACTCTTAGGGGAAAAAAGAACAAACAAGAAACTCGACAGGTGTTTAAGAGCCGTCACCGTGATCCTTGGCACTTGAATTCTCAGCCTTTTGCAAACTTTGATTCCAGTGAGAGAGTGAATTTAGTCAAAAGATGCTGTTTTTCCTCACAGTTTTCACAAAACACTGTGACTGTCAACTGAACACTTTGGGGACAGGGGGGAAATACGATGTCTGGCCCATATGGCATGAAATATGGACCAAAATCCAACCATCTTTTAGGGACAATGATGTAACATTTGTGGTAAAAGCATGAGAGAGAGCGAGAGAGAGCGGGGGAAAGAAAAAAAACAAGGAGAGAGAGAAGGAAAACTGAGTTTATTCCAAAGATTTTAAAGTAACCGTACTCTGTATGTGTATATATATATGCTTATATATATGTATACATTTAAAAATTGCGGAGCACTGCTTGCTGACAATCTCGTATTTCTCTACTTCTGTGTTTGCATACTTTTTATGGTCATTCCACCCAACTGTTCCACTGGGACTGAGGGCCCTAGAATCCAGTTTGTGTTGGAATATATAGAGCATCCTGCTAGATGCCTAGTGGGTACTGAAACCTCAGCTGTGTGAAACTGTAGAGCATCCAATCAGTGCATTAGGTTAAAAAAAGGATAAGAAAATCTTAGAATTTCCTTATTGTAGTGTCCTAAAGTGTGTGCTCTCAAACCCACCACTATGATATTCATTGGCTGTGAACCTGCATAAATATTCTCCTTTGACCTCTAAACACAGTTGCCTTTGGGCATGCTATCAGTAGTCTACAAACCTTTGTTATTGACAGTTTACCTACCAGACTCTATTTAAAATGGAAGAAATCAAGCAAGACTGTTTATTTACTTCCAGTTGTCATTTATGGTCTTGTTGACATCTTATTTAAATATGGCAGAACAAGGGCCCCATGGAAAAAAAACATGCTGAAATGTCTGATTATTTTATTCTAGAGGCAGGCCTACATCTAAATCATGGATCCAAATAGCATAAAAAACATAGAGAAAAAGGGGATAAGAGACAACCAGATTTCAGATTTCTCAGGCTCTCTCTGTAGCAGGTCTTGAACTCTGAAGCCAAATTTTGGGCTTTAGGACCATCTCTTCTGTTTGTTAAGGGAGGTATTTTTCACCTGTATATGTGGTGTACTCAGTCAATCTCTGGACTTCAGTTTTTGGGTGTTCATATGCAAGTGTCTTAGTCATTGCTAAAGTTGTGAACCATAGCTGGTATTTTGTAGAAGTCTCCATGTTGGAACCATGTAATTAGCGACACATTCCAGGATCTGTTTTTCACAATGACACGTTTTGTTTCTTTGCAGATATTTTAAGATGTACACTTCAAACTTGTGTAATCTGTTAGAGCTAGATCCTTTTTAGGCCCGTGTCTCCTTGCTAGAATTACACAGTTGGCCTCTATTTGTAAACTATGAATAGAAGCAGACTAATGAAGAAAGGCTAATACTCTCTGAAAGGCTTCTTGGAAGCAAACCCGTAAATAGATGATTTGGTAGCAGTTGAGGAGTGAGTTATCCAGCTGTACAAAGGAGAAACTTAATGTTGTTTCCTCATGCTAGATGTATGCCTATTTTCAAAAGAGAAGCCTTTATAAGAAAGTCAGATTGTGGTTTCCAAGGCCGTGGAACTGTAGGATGAGAACAAATTGAGACAAAAGTCTCACTAAAATAGTGTACACAGAGGAAGCAACTAAAACAAATGTGAGTTTTTGTGAATAGCTAAATAATATTTTGCAGCACAGCAGTCAATCATAGAATCATGCAGGTGGGAAGGGGCCTCCAGAGGCCATCTTGGCCAACCTCCAACTAGAGCAGGTTGCTCAGGGACATATCCAGCTGAGTTTTAAATATCTCCAAGGATGGAAAATGTGCAATATCTGTGCAAGCTGATCCAATATTTGGCCACCATTACGGTAAAAAAAAACAAACAAAAAAACCAAACCCAAACCAAACCCTAAAAAATCTGTGTGTCAAGTAAGAATTTTCCATATTCCAACTTTTTTCATTGCCTCTTCTACTGTGTACCTTCAAAAAGAGTTTGGCTTCTTCTCTATACCCTCTCTTAGGTATTTGTAGACAACAATAATATCTACCCTTACCCTTCTTTTTTGAGTGTTAAAACATGTCTCTCAGCCTCTCTTCATCCATCACATGCTCCAGAACCTGAGCTCCTTGATTGCTCTCTGCTAGACTCGCCCCAGTATGTCAATAATTTTCTTGTAGTGGGGAGACCAAAAGGAGACACAATATTCTAGATCAAGGTGTACTTCATATGTTACAATGTTGATATAGTTTATTTATTCTGGATTTTTCCATTATCTGAGACAAGCTATACCCTATGACAAGATTCTATTTTGAAAATTGTCTTATAACCAGTATAAAAATGTTTCTAATCAGATTTGCTGAATCTATATATAAAAATATGCTTATAGAAATATGCTTTCTATACTGCTGGCTTGAGGCTTGGCAAGCAAAATTCTGACATAATCATTGCTGGATGTTTTACCTTAACCTAAAAAAATGTATTGTTGCAGTCATACTACATCAAATATTAAGAAACATTATTGTGTATTTTAGTCACTTTTTACAAAACAGCACTTCGGTTCATCTTTGCTTGGTTTTCCCCTTAGGAGATAAAGAGCAACCTATAATATCACATGTGTTTTATAAAGATTGGTCTAACAGAAAAGGGGATTCCAGAGTCCAGAGTATTTTTCATTATCCTGGAGTTGTTGTTTTTCGATAGCAAGTACTCAGTCTAGAAAATTATATTATCTGGATAAATTGGCAAATGAGGAAAAGAAAGGGCTGAAATCCTGGATTCTTTCAATGTCTTGGACAGGCCCTGAGCAGTCTGATCTAACTCAACTGTTTTTTAAACAGAGGGTTGACCTCCAGAGGTACCTTCCAACGTTAATTTTCCTGTGTTTCTGTGATTGATTCATTTCAAAGCTCTCTCTGATTAAGTGTGTACTGGTTCTAGTTCTTCCCAGTCTTGTGCATTCTTGATGAAGGAGACATAGAGAGGAAGAAATCTTAAAAAAACCCCAAATCTTTAGCAAGCCAGTTTGAAGCAATATCATACCATGAAATGTGCCACAGCTGCAGGGACCAACCAGATATTATGGAAACAAGTTTGTTAGCCTGGAAGACCCATACGTTGTCTCAAAAATGTTTTCCAGGACCTGAAATCTAGGCCAACGTAAATTTCTACAAAGGTAAACAATAAATTTTCCCTTTGTTTTCATTCATTCTTATTTTCCCCATACTTTTTGGAAATGGGTTTACTATTTTTTTTAGGCTAGCACATTTTCACTTAATATGTGGAAAGCACTAACAAACACAGATGGGGAAGAAGAACCTGAATGCAATAGCCACCAGGTCCTTGCTTTTGCAACTGTTTTAATTTCAGGTGTAAAAAGATACCTAATCACTAGGGTATGTGGCTAAAATGGAGTTGATTAATATGGTAGTTGTAGTGACTGAGTGTATCTTATCTATGACCTTTCTGGTATCTGCAGAATCAGGCTTTCTCTCTCATTTTTACCTGGCCCTAGACAATTTGGGTTTTTTAGCTGTCTCCAACACAAAGGTTGCTCCTTCTATTTAACTTAGTTTGTTTATCTATGTATAAAAGAGGTCATAATTGGTGCTTTTGACAAAACTGATGAAAATCAACATTACTTAAGTGTTTCCTTTTATCTGCCTGTTCCCTTAATGTGTGTCAGTCTTTAAATTAAAAAAAAAAGGAAAAAATTGTAAATAATTTAATGTTTCTAGGCCAGCACCCAGTGGATCAAGGGCTTTTATTCTTGATTTTATTCAGGACTTGGCACATCCTGTCATTCCATGCAGTAAGACTGTTTTTAAGCTTTTGTATCCTGGGTGACACCTCTAACCCATCTCTCTTTTAAAGTACTTTCTGGTAATTTTGGATAGAATGGCACTTGCAAACATCCCCACATACCAAGAACAACAAAAAATGTGTGACGATAACTATTTAACTCTGTCTTGAGAAATGAAAATTATTACCTCCCAGAGTATTACAACTACTCATTGACAAGTCTTGCCTATCTTTCATCAGCGTTAAATCTACGCCTTCTTGAACGATCATTTCCAGATCAAGCTTGAATATTCTTCTTCCTTTTGTCACATTTGTATCTCTTTTTATTGATAGTTTAGGGATGATGCCTGCAGTCTTTCTCCTCCACAGCTCTACACTGGCTTCAGTGGCAAGATTTAGCATTGTAAGAACTGTAGGATCTGGCCCACCAGGTACTACGGTTTGTCTTGTAAAGCTAAGACTTTCCTCCTCCCTTAGAGGAAGAAGTCCAAGATATACTTGTGCTATATAAGTTATATATATAATGATATATTTGTATATATAAATTATATACATAAAAATGTGGAGATGAGAGGGCAGGCTGCCTTTATCACCTCAAGAATGGATTTCCTTACCTGAAAACTTTCAAATGCAGGTGTCATTTTTCAAACAGGGTTTTATAGTTTTCCTTAATGCTTGTTAATGGCATTTTTGCTGTAATAATTAAAGTTGGAACTCTTCGCGATTTTCAAGATGAAAGCTTTGATGATTTTTTTAAGTGCTTTGGTCCTAACTTCTATATACTGCCAGAAAACAGGTTCTCCACCCTGTCTCTGTGTGGATGTGGATGTACAACAGTATCCCGTATATACCTACACAGAAGAGGAAACTGAGCTACTGACTTACAGTTTGTAGTAGCCAACTGTGCCTATTGCTTTGATTTAGGGAGGGCACTTGCTGTTGCCACTGCATTTTAGGAATCATGTCAGCTTCTGTAGGAAAGTTTTCAACGATGCTGGGAAATATATGTTGCTGTGTACTGTGAATGAGTAGGCTGCAAATTTGGGGGTTTGGGAGGGGAGGTGGGAAGGGAGGGGTACGAGGGCTTAGCATGTACACACTAAAAGTGAACTAGAATGGACGGAAAGGTGACATTTTTAGCCTTTATTGTTGGGCTCTCGGGGAAATGAAAAGCTACCATGCAGCCCCTAGAAGGCCTGATGGCTGAAGGGCTGATCTTTATATTTTGCAACATACTTTTTACCTGTCGCTCTCTATTTTAAACCCCAGGCCTGTCAGATTCTAGAAATAGATCAAAACACTGGTTTAAACACTAATTTGTTACGAAGGCCATGTCTCTACCAGGGAAGTTGCCCTACTTTAAAATATCGGTCTAGTTAAGATCACTGTTTAGCTGCACCTATTACTTGATTGCCTGGATTGAGTTTGCATTGGTGTCCTTTGCAGTTAAACTAAAGTGTAAGAAATGCTTCAACCAATTAAGATACCTCTACAGGAAGGTTCTTGCACCAATTTAAGTACCTGGTTTTGAAATCACTGCATATAAACCATGACAGCTTTTCTCTTAGAAACAAGGCCTTAGTTTAGCATGTCTACTACTTTCTAGTTGAAAAAATAATAATGCAGGCTGAGAATTTTTTTTCTTTGCAAAATGTCCTGTTTTCTTTCTTGTCCTTGGAAACATTTCTTGCTCTCTACTACACATTAGATTTTTGTTTGGAGAATTTTTTTTAGCAACAACAACAAAAAAGTATGAATGCTCCCTATTTAAGGAAAAAAAAAAACAACATTGCTTGAAGGACTTTCATTTTGCACTATAATTTTTCTTTTACCAGATGTGTCTGACAAGTGCATTTTGGAGATGCCCTCGGTCACGTTCTCTCAGGCCTACTCTGGTATTTCTAATATATCACAGAAGTACCCAATCTTGTAGCCCTCAGTTCTGCCTTTTTTTGACATTTTATTTTTTTTAAGCTTTTTATATATATATATATATAAATATATTACTTTGTCAGTTTTTTTGCTGTACAAAAAGTCTTAAGATTTAAAAATATTATTTGTATTATATGATGGTGGTATGTTAATGTTACAAAATTATTAATGAAGAAAAAATTTATTTTTGTTACTGGTCTGTTTCATAATTCTTTTTTAAATTGGTATATTGTAAGATATCTATGCAAAAATGTTATGTGACGCATTTTTATTTAAGAATGTAATATGTGTAATAAACAGTAGAATGTGTTTGGCCCGACAGTGTTTAGTGTGCCTCGTATATTATTTCTTCGTGAAAACTTCCGTGAATGGTAAAATGGCTTTATGAATATCAGTTAATGCCATGTTTCTGTAAACAGTTATTGACATAAAATACATAAATTCTAAGTATGCTTTAGCTTATCAGAATCACATTTTTGGATTAAAATAATTCCTTTAAAAAATATATTTTATAACAGTTCAAGTGTTGCTTATAACAGTTCAAGTGTTGCTTATATTTGTGCTGTATCATATGTTGCTTTTGGAAAAGATGCTCACCGAGGAAATTCTTATTCTTAAAAGCTCACCAGATTTCCATCTGGCTTGTAATACTACTTCTGTTGGAGTCAGTGACTTCTGTTATTTGACACTTTACACTGGTTGAAGATTTCAGCCAGTTTTATTTTCGTAAAACACACAGAGAACACTTGCATTGCGTTTTCCATACCTCGCTTTAAAACATTTGTCAGTCCATGGTCAAAATAGGACTAGACTTTGAGGCTCCTGAGCACTAGTTGCTATACTGTTGTGTGTGCATCAGGCTGTCTTGCAGGAGTGCTGTATTTTTCTCTTTCCTCTGCCTCAGTCATTTAGTCTTCTTCTTTAATGTCTGCAAAATTGCAAGCACAATTGAATCTACCTGGATGCTTAAGTACTAAAAATGTATTTAGGCAGTAAAAACAGTCATTCTGAGCACAATTACTTTGCAGTGTTGTGGCATAAAATGGAATTACTTTTTCAAGTCAGGCCAGTGTCACTTCAGGTTTTTGCTGTCCTGTGCCCACACACTGCAGCAGCTTCAGTGGGCGCTGCATCTGAACAACCTATAGGGCTCATCTGATGCAAATGTGCTAGCTTTTATTCCTGGGACAACATACCTCACTTGTCCTGTTGGGAGACCTGCTGGGACTGTTTATGTCAGACAGACGGAAGGTAGGACATCTGCATCTAGAAGCCAGATGACAATTCTAACCTACTCATTTATGCTCCCTCTGTAGCTAATGAAGAGAGACATATCCAGAAGTGACTCACTCCAGGGGATGAGTTGAATGCAAAAGGAGCTGAGGTGGTGTCATGCATTTCTGGAAAGCCTCGTGGTAAGTTGGAAGAAAAAAGTTCCAGTGATGTCCATGGCTGTCCTGGTCACTCAGGTGGTACCAGATGTTTGATGATGGTTATAATTTATAGTCTTTGGGTGTATGTTAATGAACAGCTCTTGAACACTGGAAAAGGACTCAGCAGAGGTCGAAATTTTGGGCTTGTGTTCCAAATCGTCAAAACTGCACAGTGCTCTGGTTTCTTCAGCATGGCAGTGATACCTTGGTGTCATTCTTATGGAGCCGTTGTGGTTTGGACTGGGCTGGCCACTGAATCAAAGTGGTGAGGCAGTCAATCATCTGAGGTTTTGGGATCCTACTATGAAAATACGAGGCTGAAAAAAATGGTCTCTTTGTTATAGATTGAATTATTTGTGTGATGTAGGTATGAATGGAGTTACGTTAGGAATTCTTTTTGCAAATAGAATTTTGACTTTATAGCTTTTTTCTTGAAAAGACAAGGTCCAAGTTCTTCACTTTCTTTTTCCTTGAAAACTTCTGGAAGCTGTTATATGTCTATTGGTCTAGACAAAGATAATTCTAGTGTAAATTAGTATTCTATTCCCCACCTGTGAGAGGGACTTGAGAGCTCTGCAACAGCCTTTCAAAGGAAACTTTGGGAGAGCACAGCTGATTTTTTGGCCTGTGTTCAACTGGAATGAATTGGAGAGAGGATTATCAATTGCACATAAACATACAACCAGTTTGTCTTCCAGGAACTTTGAGAAAATACAATGTTTCACTATCGTACACTTCCTCTTAGAAGCAGGTAGGTTATTAGTCCACAGGAATAACTGTCAGATGCTTCCCAGGGCTGGGGGTCAGGGAAAAGAGATGCTGTGAAAGAACTCCTTCTCTCTGAAATTGTTCAGGTAGCACACAGTCATGCTCCTTGGGCAACTCCCACTGTTGGGGTGCGGAGTTCTCTAAGGAAAGAAAAGACAAATTTATTCACTTCTAGGGTTAGACTGAGTATTGCCATCTTATTGAGCTCGTCTGCTGCAAACTGCGAGCTTTGTGTGACTTTTTGGACATAGTTCCTCTCTTTCAAATGCATCTTGGCTGAAGCAGAGAGGGGCTGAGGAGACCTCACCCCTTCCTCAGGCCATAGGAGGTTGGGGGAGCTCAGAGCTGCCTGGGCACGACTCCACAACATGGGGCTGCCTGGTGGGCAGCTGACTCAAACAGAGGGGGTTGCTGAATGCAGAGACCCCATTCCTAAGAAGTTAGGTGCTGCGCCCAGGCCCCACCACAGCAGAGCCTGAGCTAGGAGACAGGGTGAAATGGTGTCCCTCCAGCCCTGGAGGCAGCAGTCTGCTAGCCTTTGGAGAGCAGGGACAGAGGCAGGGGGCCTTTCTGGCCGCCATGCTGAGGGGAGGCACAGGGCCCCTCAAAATGGCGCCTCTCCACCTTCAGGTCTCCCGGCAGCAGCCGGCCTATCTTCTCAGGCACCTTTTGGAATCGACTGCAAGCCCTGCTCAATGGCTGAGCAACTGGAAATGGTGGCAGCAACAGCAGGAGGTTTAAGGTTGAAGGGAGGCAGAGGAGAAAATGTTGTCCTCCCATCAGGTGAATCCTTTCCTGGCATGTGGAAGCTATGCTGCCCGCTCCCTGTACAGTAATTCTGTCACCTTTTTGTCCCTTACACATACTTCACTGTTTTGGGGTCCCTCTTGCAAAGCTGGCCAGAGCTTTGCTTCTGCTTAGCCTTGAGGGTTTTCTTTTCACAGTGCTGGTAACCAAAGAATTACAAAATGGTGCCATGTTCCTCATGGTGGGGGTTGCTATTAACCCCTCATCTGCTTTTCTGTCAGCATTTTTGACACTGGGTGCCTGCCTTTCCAAGTCACTGCATGGATAAAAACGAGGCACCTAGGCATCCATGGATCATACTTTCATTTGTAAACTCAACAGGGCCATAGCCCAGTCATCTGTACTGTTAAACTGCTGGTTTGGCCAGTCACACAGTCGCCGCAGCACTGCCTGGGTATGGCTGAGGGCTAGCAGGTGCCCAAAGGCAGTATAGGCATGGGCACTGTTTTGGGAGAGCATGTGGGGAAAGGTAAGAGATTTCAATGGCATGAGACGTAAGCCATGCTGAGCCAGTCAGCCTCAGGGCCAGAGCAGGTCCCAGGAGCGTTTACTTGTCTACATGAATGCTGACAGTGCTCCCACACAACACCATTCCCTCCCACAGCTGCTGTTGTGCTCCTGTGATGACCACAGCTGTCTGTGAGGAGGGCATGATGGGTTTGCAGGAGCTGTGTCACTGTGATCAAATGTTGCCCAAAATTAACTGATTTGTAGGGTGAGAAGGTAGCTGTGCTGCTCTTTAAACACAGCCCCTCTCCGGCTCAGTGCCTTAGATGTCTGCCACAGCACAGAAGCTTCAAGATGCCGTCTGTGCCAGCAGTAGCTGGGATGCTGCTAGGCTGGGCAGGTCTCCTCCTTGCCCTGCCACTGCATGTGTTTTGTGGCACTGAGCAGCAGGAGGTAAGTGCATGCTCCAGAAGGAAGCTGGCCCGCCACAGTGGGCAGGCGAAAAAAAACATCCACAGGCTAAGCAATTTTGGTCAGCCTTCAAACAAAAAAACAGCCCCGGGGTAGTTGCTGCCTGACAAATTTAAGGAGGGCAGTTTTCCTTTTGATGCTAGTGGGAATTACATTGTACACATAACAAGGAAAGAATGTGCCCCTGATTAATCGGAAATCACTGGCAGATAGTCATTGTGTCAAAAGGGCTTTTTGGCCACTCATCCTTCACCTTTCAGAGGGGCCCCGCTTCCACACAGGGAAGGACTTGCTTGGAAGCAACTTGAACAGATGAAAAATAGACAACAACTCTGAGAAAACTGCATGTATGTTTGTGTCAATTTAAAAGAGAAAAGTATACTCAAATTTAAATGCCTTCTTGATTTACTTTTTTTTTTTTTTTTTTTTTTACAGAAGAGAAAAGGATGAAGAGGACACTGAAGACAAAGCATGCAAAGAAAATCTCAACTAAAATTTTATTAGAGCAAAATATCAGTGGAGCTGTATGGCGAGGAACTGTACCAGGATTTGGAAGCGCTAGATTGTACCTATGCCACAGCAGACATTTTAGGTAAATTTAACTAAATGTCATCATCTTGTATCTGTTCCGTTTTAGTGATGTGCACCCCTTTTTCCTCTCTATGCTCCCATGTAGCACAAGTACAGTATGCCCATGGAATTCACTTGCTCCATGGCTCCAGCAGACACAAAACAAGGTGTTAATGTCTGCATAAGACATTTTGCCTGGATGATTCTGTTGTGAAAGGGTAATGCTGGTTTCCTCTTTTCATAAGCGAAGTAGAAATGGTCCATTTAATAGAAGTTTAAACTTTAGCAATAGGCAGTAGGGAGAAGGCTTTTACTGACAGTAGCCAAGCCCAAGGAGGGTGGTTTAAACTATCTTCTTTTATTACTGAATTCTGTGCTAAATCCAAATTACAGGAATTTACAGCCTAGTCTGCAGAGCACTTGAGTTGACTTTGACACCAAGTTGGGAAAAGCATCTCTCCTTAACCAAAACCAAACTGTAGCTATTGGTTACATTACCCTTTTTTTATAAGTACAGCAATCGGTTTTCTCTAAGGCAGGGAGTGACTTCGTTACTCTGTGTCTTGATTTTTCTGAAAAGAATTTGTAAATATTTTCAGAAAAATCCATGATTCCAGTAGTAGGATATGACTCTCAGAGAGCTCTCTAATTTTCTCCATTTCAGTAGAACTTGTTTCTTTTCACATGAAGACATGTAAATTTAAGCATATGTATATGAGTCTTGGTTGGAGCCATAATGATGTATGCTGTGTGATACTGATCCCTATTTTGTGATGCCAGTGCACCTTTGCTCTCTCATCTGGAAGCAATACTAAGAATTCCTTGTCAAGGATGACTGTGAGGATCAAATGTCATGGGGGGAGGGAAGTAATTGCTAAAAGTATTATTTGTTTGGTAGTATGCAGGTATTTTTGCAGTATCCTTGAACCTCTATTGTCATCAAAGATAAAAACGTACCATGGTTCTGTAAGAAACTCTGAGACCAGTGCTAACACACTGTGACCCTCTTGGGACAAAAACAGAAGATATGTATGGAAGAGGTTTTATGCTATTGGCAGTGCTTGACGGTATCAGTACAGATTCCATTCTCTTCCTTTCTTGGACAATTGTAGGGTGCAGGCATTAAAGTTCATGGTCCATAGATATATAGGGGAGGAAAAAGGAAATTAGCATATTTAGGTGGCAGTTATTCAACCCGATGTTTTTGAAAGAGAGATTATGTCCAAAGAGAGGAAGATGTAAATTTCCAATATGTCTGAGCAGATAGAATTTTTTTTTTTTTTTTAATGGATCACTCTTCAGGGCTGAATACAGAAAAAATTCCTTTTTCTGAAAAGTTAACCCTAACCTGGTGTCTGATCTAAGGACCATTAAAGCTATTGGACAGGTTTTCAACTTAAATAGAGTTTAGATTGCAATCTTAATTCTCAGTCCTAAGTATGAAGATTTTTTGTTTCATGCCAATTTTTTTTTGGTCATACAATAAAATAATTTTTTTTTAAAAAAAAAAAGCTCAAAGACAGCCAATCTAATTATAATATTTCTGTCAGTTCTGTTGTCTCCAAAAGGAGCAGATTCCTGCCATGTTTCTGCTCTTCTGCATAACTCTGATTTTAATAAGAACAGAAGGAGGCATACAGAAAGCATAACATTCTCTGCAGGGGACCAGTCCATACCTCAGCATTAATAATGTAGCAAATTAACAGTCTTCTCTAAGAACTGCTCCTTTGAATAACCAGTGTGCCATATTTCCTACAAAACCGTAGTTTATGACTAATGCACTGGTCAGATGTTACACATACATTCATGTCAAAGATTACCAAATGGCAGTAATAATGGAGATATTTTCCAAGCTTTACACAGACTTTTTCTTTCCATTCCTCTCCTCCTGGAGGAATTTCCATTCCTCCTTTAAAAAAAAAAGTTAATTATCAGTCTACCTCTAGCACTTCTTTTTTTTTCATCTAACTGCCCCCAGCCCCCTCCCCATCCGTCAAGCTGTGTGAAATCTTTCTAGCAAGGCCTAAAAACATGTGATATCCTCTTAGATTCATGTTTCCTGTGGAATCTCAAGCTGAGAGAGTCCTCAGGATAGAGCAGTAACTGACAGGGGGACGGCAAGGCAGTCGGGATTGTGTAGGCGTGCAGAACTGAGGAACCGGGGCTGCTCAATATGTTTTTAATGAAACTAATAAATACAGCCAGTGAATGAATAGAGCTGATTGACACAGGGAGTTCCTAGTTCCCCCCTTCCATCTGCAGCCTTTTTCGTAGCAGAACAGAATAAAGAAATTTAAAAGGAAACTGGGACATATATTTTCAAAGAAATGTTATACAAAATTGCAAGCAAACTGCTGGATAAAAGAAAAATTGTTCTTTCTCTACAGAAAGTCTAACAAGGTTTTCTCATATTCTTTCCACAGAAAAGAATCAAACCCTCTCTCACAGTTTCCAATGAGCCAATGGAAAGATCAGTAATGGAACATCTGAAAAAAGTGCAAAGTCGAAATTGGTTTTCATTATCATTTTCATGACAGGGAAAAAATTACTAGGAAAAATCAGCTGTCCCACTGCTTTAAAAAAAAAAAAAAAAGGAAGAAAAAATAGAAATCAGCTTTAAAATTATCTTTTGGTGATAAAGAGGAGGCACTTCTAAAGGAAAATTCAGCCCTGATCAAATTATGGAAAGGCATTTGCAGCCACATAGCCCTGAACTCATCACATCATACAGGATCAGGCAGCGCATTGCCTGCACTGTGTAGGATCTGGGTAGCCAAATCTTTGAGTAAAAGAGTGCCTGCATTTCCACATACATTATTTTTCCCCCATTAACATGCTGAGTATGTGTTCAGTTCTAAAAGATGGGAACAGGGATGACGGATCACCTTGAGAATAACTAAATTGAAATCACAGTGGTATATTCTGAAATAAGGAGCTAGGCAGAGGAGTTGTTAAAAATAGGTAGATGGCCAAAAATAAATGCTATCATATATATAGTCTGCATACCACAAGCTTAAAAATAATAACAGATGAAAGCAGAGTGTATGACAGTGGAAGGAGAATTTGACGTAATGGGCATTTCTGAAGAATGAGGGAGTGTTAAAAATCAATGGGATATTGTAATACTTACTATAATCTCTAGATCAAGGACACATTAGGTCACAGAGTGAGGGGGAGGAAGGGACTCTGCAGCTGCAAGAGACTATTGGATCTATATAGATAAGATTTTAATAGGGGAAGAAAACCAGATAGTAAAATACTTATGTATTAATTGTTGACAAAAAGCAACTTTATATTAGAAGTAAATAAAAGGGGCCATAGCATAACTCTGAGCAACCTCCTTGGGTAAGAAGCATGCCGAAGAGTACCTTGCCAATATTAAAGTTTGGAAAGGAGGAATTTTCTTACCAAAAATACAAAATCAAATAGAGAAGAGAAGCTAGTGAACAACCCATTGAACTGTGACTAAAGATGTTCAGAGCCTTAGGCTGAGCAAGAAGGCTTTTTTTGAGTAACTCACAGTGATTACAAACTCCATGCAGCAGGTTTTAAAGACTAGATTATGTAATGGCTGCTTCTCTACCTTCCAACCTCACATCCTAACATTACACATATTCCTAACATTTTCCAACGTATTCTTCCTTCTGCTATTCCTCTTTATATCTCTCTCCCACAAAACTGTTATAGCAATAGTCCAGCTGTTTTCTTGCTGCTGTGGATATATGCAGAAGACTCCCATACCATTGTACAGATCATAGACCAGAATGCCTCAAAGCATCCGTGAGCAGCTTAACCCTATACCTTGCACATGCTGAAATCAAGGAATCTAATTAAAGTTGTGGCACAGGAGGGAGGGGTTGAGGTACTCCACAGAGGTTTAGATCAAACATATGCACAAGTCTTTCTATGGACAGAGCCTCCAAATCTCATGGAAAAGTGAAAAAAAAGAAACAAAACAACAAGCCCCCAAACCTGTAAATTCATACTTACAACAAAGATTATTTGTATTTGAAAAATAATTTGGCTAGAGCCTGACTTGCAATGGCTAATATTTTTATTCTGTATCTAGGTTAGGCTTGCTGTCTCTTTGCTGAATCCCACCAATATCCAAACCAAACTAATATAGTTCAGATTTTCTGTAACTCTCACTTCTCATTCTGGATACTAAGTAAATAGCTGCATCGTGCCAAGCAGGCAGCAAAGCTGAGCTCTGACAAGTCAACTGCAAACTCACTGGTATCAATGGAAGTTTTGTCTTAGCAGTGAAAGTGGATTGGAATCTGCTCTGGGCTAATCTGTTGTGAATGCTTGTGCTATTAATTCTAGGAGGATGAATATTTTTTAAAAGTACAGAAAAAGGAGTCAGGAAGACAATAAGTGGTAGTAGCATGAAGAAACGTTTAACTGAAAATAAAAATACTTATTTTTTTAATAATTATTAATTAATATTAGCACACACACACTTCTTTTCTTTTTTTCTAGGGAACCATCTATATAATCAGGGAGCTTTAATCAGATGAATGGTTTTTGCAGATACAGGCAGTTAGTACACTGGTTGTCACAAGTTTGGCTATCAAAAAAACCTCTGCAGGTTTTATGCCTCCTATGGATTATCAAGCTGGAAACTGCAATAGAATGAACTTTCATGAGTAACTCTTATAAGTGCATGAGATTATCCTTAAGGAAGTGATTAGACTCCTTTCAGGTACTTTAAGTGAAACATACCCAACCTGAGATTCTCAAACTCATTAATCATATTTCTAGAATTTTGTTCCCTGGAGCTTAGATCCAAAATCATGATTGCTGCCAACCCTAGGGTTGGGTCCTGTTTCTGTGAAAATCAAAATCATTGTATTGGCTTTACAGGCAACACATGCAGTCTCTAAATGTCTAATTAAAACAGGAGACCTCTTTATTAGAATATTTTAAATGTATTGGTAGTGTTTTTCCACATTTGCAACAGGTGGGAACGTTTTTTGCCATGGTGACAAAAACATAAAATTAGATGGGTATTCAAAAGATGTCCTGGAGACTTAAGAAGGATAAAGTTTTGCACGGCAGTTTTATTTTTTCATCATTTGTTTTGTTTTGTTTTACTTGCTATTTGTGAGGCTCCTTGATGCTAATTTATGGTTTTCAAAAACATAGTTAAGTAGTTCATTTATAGAAGACAAACATAAATGAAAAAGCCAGATTTAGTCTTTCTTATGTATACTTAATCCTTAGGCTTCCAGAGAAATTTAAATGATTCAGAAGTACAAATTCCAGTTAAAAAGTTGGGAATGTGCTGCTATTTTTATAACTTATTTCCTCACCTTATTATTTAAATAATTACATCCTACAGTCCTTCACCCACCATATTTAGAAAAGAGAGGAATTTTGCACGGGTATATTATATGGGGGGTGGGGGGGCAGGGCAAGAAAAGGGGAAAGGTTAAAAAACAAACAAACAAACACAAAAAACCCCAGAAAAAAGACATGTGTCAATAGATCTGCAAAAGAGAAGACAGTGTCAATTTCAGCAAAGACTTCCTGTTCCCAAAAAGGTGATTAATCATGTGCTTGAAGTTAAACACACATTTATGTGCCTTGCAAAATCTGGACATAGGAGGAAATTGTGTGCTGAGTAGAACATCCTGATTTTATTTCCTAAAATGTCTTCTTGTCTTTAAGATCTTGTCTGTTCTGTCTGACTGGAAAATTGATAATCACAAGACAAAATTGATCTAGGCTCTGGAGCAACTGATTGCCAGCAGGTCAGCTGAAGCATATCTTGTGCTGGGGACTAATTGGTGGGGTTCTCCAGTTAAGGAATCTGCTGGGAAAGACAGCATATGTATTTCCGATTTTATTAGTATAGGGACAGAAATTGGCAACAGATCCTCATTCTTTACGTTCATCCTCACTTGCAAGTATCTGGGTGCTAGAAAAAAATTAATGGATAGATTCTTATTTATATTCTGGTACCTTTGTATAGCTGGGTAGAAGGGCTTTCATGTTAGAATCAAGAAAAAAAATTGCACTGAACTTTGAAGTGGTATACATAGCTTTTCTGTAAATGTGAATCTGACCTAAAGTACTAGGAGCTCCAGAGTGAAAGAATAGCATTGTTTAAAAATAAAGGGGCAGAGAGGCTTAAGTTCAGGCATGTAATTGCTTTACAGACAGTCATCATGCAAGAATAGAAGGCTTGTCAGAAAACTTGTCAGAAAAAGTAAGACAGTGTGATACATTAAGACATTTATCCGTAGGTAAATCTCCAGAAATCAACAGATTGGTGTAAATTGAGGCTGGAGCAAGACAGGACTCCAAGATAACATTCGCTCAAGTTACCTCCCTTATTATTGGAAGGATTGTGGGCTGCAGCCACAGCTATCTGGAGCTGCAGCACAAGAGGATAAAGGGAGAATGCCAGAGAACTAATTAACAAGTTACCAGCTGAGTGGGTCTCATTATTTTGAAATGTAAATGCTTTTGTTGATTAAATCTGGACGATTAGCTTTGCTCTGTGATAGAGGAAGTTTCATCAGAAGTGAAAAAAGAGGAAGCAAGGAGCTTTGTTTTGTTGTGATGGCCATTGAAATAGCTGATCCACTGGGGAATGTCCCAAGAACATACAGAGAGTTGAAAACATGAGCTTTTGTATTTGAACTTATCCTCTGCAACAGAAGCTGTGAGAAGCTCTCACTCTCTTCAGGTTATACAGAAATGAAAAACATGATTTACACTGACCAGCAGTTACCAAACATTCAATTTAATGATAAGACAAATTTCTATTCAGCAGGTTCTTGGTAACATTTCATATAAATGTAAGTTCTAGTACAGAACAGGCAAAAGTTTCTTCTCGGATCCTTACTGTAGATTTTTATCTGCTCTAGTGCCTGGAGTTCCTATTCCTGAAACCAAATTTCTGGACATGTAAAAAGATGTGTGTAGTGGGTTTAGACACTTTTCCAATTGACTTGCACAAGAATAATCACCTAATTTAAACTCCCAGTGAAAGGCACATTGTTTTATAAACCAGGTCAAATTCTATCCTGATTATAGAGCAGAATGAAGGAAAACCATTGAAGCTAGCAAAACAACCATGCGTAACAAAGCTGTGCTTTCAAAACTTCTGGTCCTGTGGTGTGGATTTCTAGATCTGAAATATGCAGTCAGCCTCCTCAGCCAAACTCTTCTTCATTCATGTCCAGGAGTCAAGACTATAGCATTTGGATTTTGCAATCCACTTTTCTTCTGTCTTCTTTCCAAGCACAGGAGGAGACTCCCTAGGCATTTCATTACCAGAAATCATAGTGATCTTCTACGTTGGGATGGTGTTATATGAAATGCGGTTACTTGTATATTGAATGACCAAAGGACCAATGGGATCATCTGAAGTATTACTCCACAGCTATGCAGCTTAGTCAGCCTGTCAAAAGTACTCTGTGTGCTGCAACTTTCACATAAATAGTGAGCAACATTTTTCATAAAGTTTGTGGTGAAGGCTTTGGGTAAGGTGGCCAAACTTGCAGTTATGGGATTGTCTCCAGCTCCACTACAGTGCTTATTGCTCAAGTTTTTGGGCTACCGAGAAAATCTATGTGGTATTTGAAAAGAGCCCTGGAAAAACTTGAAGGCCTCATTATATATTGGCTAGACCACAAATAGTTCCTCCTCCTTGCTTAACAAGAAGCCACCACCTACTTTTCTTCTTATTCTTTCCAGATTCAGTCAGGCTTTAAATTACCTTTTCAAGAGTAGAACCTTCACCTCTAACATGAAAATGTAGGTTTGTGTCACAGTAGCACCAAGAACTAATTAGGAGCAGGGTACCCATTACTCTAGGTGCTGCACAAACTTGTGAAGGAAACTTATCTGTGATAAAAGTGTTGACTTCTAGTTTAAGATAAAGCATCAGCACTCAGGGCAGAAGGAAGTGGGGAGTTAGGGGAATGCACAGTTATAGAGACCAGCTTTGAGAATGTGAATTGGGTGGAGATTTTGAATTCTTGTCGTTTCTGAACGTAAGGCCCAGTGATGGGATACCAGTACAGTAAGTAAAACTGTGTTCATTTGAACTACCTTGTTTTATCTTCTGGCTTTATCAACTGACTAGCAGTTGTTTTCACTGCAAAGTAAAACAAAAAGTGAAAAAAAACCACAGAGTGAGCATACCAGATGTTTTTCATGTGTGTTTAATACAGCAATAGCAGAGCATTATCCCAAATGACTTATACCCTCTCAAACAACAATAGCTCTAGGAAAAAGCAAATATTGACACTCCAATAATGTTTGCCCAGCCATCAGTGAGCAGTATACAGCACTCAGAGCGTCTTTGTTACAGGAGTCAATTAGGAAAATGGAGAATTGAGGTCCTCCAATGAGAAGTATATAATAAATGCTGACATTATTGAAAATGTCCACTTTGTGATTCTTTCTGAAGCTACACATTTAACAGCTTCTCAGTTGGTAGCACTTGAAACTCCCTCCAGTTGACTACCTCCCAGTATCCCATACCTTTAACTTTAACCTTCTCTCTCACATGTGAAAACAGATTTTTGTCACCCTAGATCCACCCAGCATCCACCTATTCTGCCTCCAAAAATTATCAGTACCGGCTTTATCAGAGGACATGATCCTGCAGCTGAGAAACTATAGAAAATAAGCTCCCAGGGAAATTTCCTTCTGTTCCCATTAACTGCATGGTGTCCTGACATAGACCATATACCTTGATTACATGACATCTCTCTTCCTGCAAACGCTCTTTTCCTTCTCTCTGCTTGGTTGATGCTAAGGTTAGCCTTCCTCTGTACCAAAACACTGACATTTGAAAATAAAGGGCTGGAATCTTGAGTAAGTTTTCCTTCACCACTTTATAGCGCCAGAGAGGCCAGGGATTCAGCAGCCCCTCTTCACAATGTGAGGGCTGGAGCTCCAGCTCTTCTGTGTCACTGGAGCACTCAAAGCAGCCAGAGGAGATTAGTGACTCAAACCCTAAACATTCAGTGAATGAATCATAGAATTGTCCAGGCTGGAAGGCACCTCCAAAGGTCATCTAGTCTGATCTCCCTGCAGTCAGCAGGGATACCCCCAACTAGACCAGGTTGCCCAGCCTCACCTTGAATATCTCCAGGGAAGGGGCCTCAACCACCTCCCTAGACAATCTGTTCCAGTGCTCCACCGCCCTCACAGTATTTTCTCCTAATCTCCAATCTAAATCTGCTCTCCTCCAGCTTAAACCCATTGCCCCTCATCCTATCACTACCGGCCTTTGTAAACAGACTCTCCCCAGCCTTCCTGTAGGCTCCCCTCAGGTACTGGAAGGCCGCTATTAGGTCTCCCTGGAGCCTCCTCTTCTTCAGGCTGAAAGCTGATTCCAGTTGTTCGTGTCTGCAATGTATGGGGTAGAACTTCTTACAGGAGATAGTGAACACTAAGAAACTCCATCAGGGACAGATGGTTAGTTTGTTTCCTGTGTACTATTTTCTGATTCTGTTAGTATTCACAAATGTCTTCACATCTAACATTTTTCCATTACAGTCTCTATAATTTGTCACTGCTTCTCCTAGGACAAATATTTGTGGTGGAAAGATGAATCTGATTGCTTCTTTTTAAGATTGTAGCTTTTTCTTTCTTTTCTGATAGCTTCATTATTGTTTCTGCCAGCTGAGTCACAAGAAGATGTTACACAAAGGGTATTTACAGTGTAATGAGGTTCAATGGAGTTGAAAGCTAAAGTTCATTAGCCTCACATTTAAGACTATTAGAGCAGAGAGGCTGTGGTGAAGCATTGTGTTTGTCATTTGCACAGTGTTTCTGAAAAGCAAACAGCATAGATTCTTTGGACGCTTACTGGCTTCCTTTCTAGCCTCCCAGATGATTTTCATTTGCAACAGAGTCAGTATTGCAGAATGGAGATTGATGGAACCATTCAGCACAGTGTCAGCAAGTGTACATAACCTCTGCTCTGACCATCACCAAAGTTACCAGGAGAATGAATCAGAAAGGATTTGAGCAAAAGATGGTGTTCGTACCATAGTGACCATGCAGTTACTAAGGATGTGATTAGCACTCCGATTGCAGGAACGGGAGAGTTAATTGCTATGTCCTCATTCCATTTCTCTAGGGGAATACCTGTTTGCCAATTCTACAAGACAAAAAAACCCAACCAACTGCCTCTTGATTTTACAGCATCTGAAGGCAACACCTATTTGACCCTGAACATCCCCATTATGAAACTAGAATACTTACCTTTTTTCCACTAAGTGCAGCATATGCAGCGCTAACAACTGACTTTTTTTCCCCTCTTGGGTTTTTTTTTTGCTATACTTCCCCCTCCCATACACAACATGCACTTACTTGCTCACTTCTCTCTGGAAGTTGGAGTGCCTTTTTTTTTTCTCGGTAAGTCTGAAATTCAGCTATTAAGCTGAAGAAGGCTCAGGGAAATGAACTGAAATGTCTACTGAGAAGAAAAATGGCACTGAAAGTATGGGATAAAAAAAAAGCTCCGGGTAATAGAGATTGATCACTCAATCTGTCCATGGCCTCAAATAAAACTGAGTGAATTTAACACGTTAGTTTACAGTTAAGAAGCTGAGTTGTTTCAGTAGATATAATACAGTTTCAGATTATCATGGGGAACCATTTATTTATTTTTGCATTTGTGAGTCATTTAGGCAGTCCCTTTATGTGAGTGAAAATACGTTTATTTTCCCACTCCCTGCTGTTGTGTGTTCTATTAATATCACACTAGTTGAAATAGATGGGCACACTAGAAACTATTTGGTGTTGAATTTGTTTTTCATATTTCTTTTTCTCTTCTTTTTCTTCTTCAGTCAGCTATTTTTATAAACCAGTTCAAAAGCCCCAGGCACTTTTAATACAAGTTTTCCTCCATTTTGAAAGCACGGGGCTTAACCCTGCAATAACAATCCACAAGGATGCAGGAGCCTATGTAAGGTCTGTGATGTTCTTTTATCCCTTTCAGACAAGATGGAGGTGAGGCTGTATTTCCCTAGCTTTCCACAACAAAGCATTGGGCACTCAGAAGTGGCCCCACTTCCAGCTGCTTCTATTTGATTAAAATAAAAGGGAAAAAGCTAGGAGCTGTCAAAAGGGAAGCTAAAGTGAATAGAAAAGGGCTGTTGCTGTGAGATATACTGGTTCCTGTAGTTTACCAACAAACACAATTACCATCTCCCCTCCCTCACCAAGGACATTCCTGATAGATGCTGACACAGATGCTCTTGCCCCTTTCCTCATGGCAGAAGCTAATGACATACTGGTAAATTTGGCTCTTTTTACGGTCCCCATAACCTCCTGGAATTGTTTCTCTTTGCTCTGCCCTTCCTATGGCTCCGTCTGAATGTTAGTAAAATATGGACACTCCAAGCAGGGATCTGGTGCCATGTCATGCTTGGCACTATATGTACAGACTATAATGAGAATACTGAAGAGCTTTTTAGATGAAGAGATGAAGCACAGCAGGTTTACGAAAAAAATCAGTGGAGAAAATTAATGTGAATTGTTCCCAGATGATCTGAGCAGTTCCCAACTGAAGGAGGTGGCAGAGGAGAGATCAGAGTCCAGGAGCCAGAGCCAGAAGACTTGGCTTTCAAATCTGACTCGGTTGTTCTCACTCATGTTGAAATGATGGCAGATTAAAGCACTCGTGCTTGATGGAGGTGCTCCTCCCTTGATGGAGGAAAGGGGATTGTGCTGGGGGCTCCAGGAATTTATCTGTGGACTCCTGAACTCACTTAGGCTGGATTGTGCTATTACTGCTGTCTGTGGCAGAAGCAGGATGGTACTGAAAATGAGATCCTCTTCACACCCTCGGCCAGCATGACCCACCTAGTGTGCAGCAGACATCAATTAGGGTGTTTGCCTCTGCCTGTGGCTGAGCAGCAAGGCTGCTCTAGTGCCCCTGGCTTGGCTCTTGCTTTGCCCCCATTTGTCTTCCCATTATGTGTCACTCTCTCCTTGTACTGCATACTGTCTAGGTAAAAAGGTGTATGCAGTGTGGAAGAGGTGCTGTATTTTAAATGTCACTATCATACCTTGTCCAGCGTGGCCCTGACCTCTTGGTGTTGGTCTTAAGAGCTACAGAAATAGAAATTAATACATAAATCCTCACACCTTAACAATAAAGGAAGGGTGGGCTGATCATGACCCCATGATACATCTTCCCACTCTCCCTAGGAGTCTTCAACCCTAGGTTGTCACTCCATGATGGAACACATATTACTATCTTTTGAATGTAACCTCAACAGCTTTCTCCTTGCAGGAAGGAGCCT
Source organism: Gallinago undulata (assembly GCA_026546715.1). NCBI lineage: Eukaryota > Metazoa > Chordata > Aves > Charadriiformes > Scolopacidae > Gallinago > Gallinago undulata. Next base: position 29,920,552 of record JAOTQQ010000079.1, read on the forward strand.
CTGTCTCTTTGTTCTCTCTTGTTCATTTATTTTTGTTTATATACAACCCATCTTATATCCTCACCTCTGCCAGCGGGAGGGCAGTAATTTTGAAAGGACATTAACAGTATATCAATTCATATGTGCTTCTGATAGATCAATGAATGTGCCGGCTCTTCCAAAGGCACTGCTGAACAGTAAACAAATGTTATGTAAAGGTGAAGAGCTACATAGAGCCAGCTCCACTGGCTTAGGCAAACAGATAAAAAACACACGAACCACCTTCCTGGAGAGGGAATCTAAAAAGACCAGTCACAGTGAGCAAGTGATCAGAACAACAGGTTACAAGAGAAAGCAGGAAATAAAGGACAGCTATATTGGTATCAGTCCGACTTTATTCTTAAAGTCCAAGGGGGATTTGTCAGCATCTACAAATAAGAGCAAGATGAAGACATGAGAACCTATCCCCTCATTGCCTACCACTCGCATTGAATATGCTGGTATTATCTACTTTCTCAGTCACTTTATTCAGCTGAGGAAATAAGCCTGGTAAAATGTGTCGTATGTCTTCCCTAGGAACAACATCTGAGTGTTTTTGATCCAGGACATAATTTTCCTTTGGTGTTACTAGCAAAATTAGTGGTATCACCCTATGAGTCATCTTGTACAGCAGCAGTTTTTGAAGGTGTTCTGCTTTCTAATGCTGCATATCTTTTAATAAGTCTTTTTCCAAAGTCCTCAGGCCCTAGGAAGCCAATTTATAACACATATCTTTTTAAATACATGTACCAGAAGCCCACACATTCAGCATGTCGAGCACAGGAGCTTGACATTAAGTTCTTAAACCTGTGGCTGAGATCCTAAAAATAAACACCAGAATTTTCAATAGGGATAAAATCTAAATAGCTTCAACCCTGCATCAAGAAATGATGTATTTGGTCCTTTTGAAAAGCCAGAAAATAACAAGAGACAGGGCTTGTAATGCAGGACTCATTTTCTACCCTGTGTTAAGTGTTTTACAGCATTTTACACTGGCTTCTCTTTAGAGTGATATCCATCCATTATGGGAATGGACCAGGGTCCAGGAGTTTTCATCACCTCTTATTGTTGACCTGTTTTCTCAGCTAGAGTTTCATTTTCTATAAAATCAAAAGTGGGGCAGGAGGATAAAAATGTAAGAGGAAAAGAAGACATTATGGTGATCAGATCTATGAAGGGGATAGAGATCTCTTGATGAAAACAGGACAGAAGGGGGAAAAGGGTCCCTGAATTTGATCCTATATTTCCACGTAGATGTAAGTATAATTATTATAGGACTGCACAGTCCTGATATGATAGGAAAATTACTGCTCTGTCATATAACTCTGTCATATAACCAACACTCTGCCCCATAAATCGTTGCCCAGTTGTTCTGCTGGAAAAACTTCTGTTATTGCCCTGAAAACATGAAAAATGAATCTATACTACCTGGCTTCTGGAGAGCAAACAGTGGCTGTACCTGGAAAATTACTTTCCTGGCAACTCTTTATACTAACAAAGGATGTTCCTTCTGTGCAGGCAGATCCCAGGAGGCAAGAGCATTCAGCATTTCATAACTTGGGATCTCGGTGGCAGGGCTGGGCCTTGGGGTTTTTTATTTTGTTTTGTTTGTGGGGTTTTTTTCCTATGACTAGCAATCTCCTAAGCAACAAAATGGGTAGGAGGAAAAATAGCAACTAGGCTAATAACAAAACTAGGGGAAATCCCAGCCTGAATCATTGTAGGAAAGGGAATTAGCAGTACCCTTGAGCTTTGTGACACTTATTCAACAGAAAAAGTTGTTTAAGATTATCATCCTGTCACCTGATGAAGATGCGGGGTGTGTTCTTAATCGTCTTCCTAATTGTAGAGCAAAACTCCCTCTTTGCCTTGTCTTCTGCTTGCTTTTAATAAAGCAGTATTTTAACAATTGAAGAGCGAGACAGTCCTCATTTCAGGAGGAGCTAAATTCACATAGAAACCAGATTTTTTTTTCCAGATTGGCTTTAAATGGGAAAAAAAAAGCCTGGCATTTCTACACGCTTGCTCTTGCTTTTCAAGCCACAAATGGGAGCAGAATCTGACTCTAGTCACTCCCATAAGGGCAACTCCTGTATAGCTCAAAGCTTCCTCTTTTCTCTACAGAGGTCTTCTCTGAGATCTCTTCTATTTGAAGGATGTGTTTTTTTAGGGCTGACACTTTCTTTATCTCTAAGCATTTATGCTGGTGTTTTAAGGATATTCCCACAAAACAGAAAGTTGTTGAAGTGTGTTTCTAGAGAGTACAATGGTCAGTCCTTAGTTAACACTTCCACAGGAAACTGCAGTCCAATAATCACATTTTAGTTTGTCCAACTTCCAGAAGGTTCAAAGAATTCTCAGAGCAACCTTTGGCTGAACTCAGGTATGTCCAAAAATAACGATTTGTGTAGGTGCTACTCTTCCCCTGCAGGTTTTTTCCTATTTTTGACTGCTTTCATCCCATACATTAATTAACATGCAGTGTAATTTATATGTTGCTATTGGCTTTTATTGATTATGACTACATATTATGTGGCTTCTCAGCATTTGAGCTTCAGCTTCTTTTCTCATCATCCTCTTATGGTTTGGTTCAGGCCTTTTCATGTTGGTAATGCAATTGAGTCAGCTATGTCTAATAATCCTCATCATTTTAACAGAAAACAATACAACCAAGCAGCAGAATTAATGAAGTGTAGTTTCCTCTGAAATTGTGTCCCCACCCACACACAGTCTGTAACCCACTTCTCAATTTTCATCATAAGTGTGCCTAAAAACCAGTTTCAATTTCCTCCACTCTCTTCTTGGAGAGAGCTTCCACCCTCCCCCCCCGCCCCGGCTCTTTTCAAATAAGACCTAATTACTGACCTCATCACACGCTCCTTCTCCTCTTAAAGGCATAAACATGTGGTCTGTACTCCATGTAGCCATGTTTTTTACAGAACTCGTAGGAACTTCTTGCTTTTGTGACCTCTTTCACATTGCCAGTTTGGCTCAAGGCATCCAGCTGGTTCACGAGTTATTAAGGAGAGGCTGAGAGATAGACAATATGATCTCTCAGGCTTGCTTTCTTCAGGAAAAGAGGATAAAACCACAAAGTAATTAGAGCCCTTATGTCTATGGACCTGGGTTTTCAGAGGTGTCTTTATCCCACGGAGCTGGTGATTTTATTGAGGAGTTATTGTGCATACTCCCGCATATTATCTAATCACTACATTTTACCATCATCCACTGAGGACAATAGAAATGTTTTAGTATAATGGTTAATTTGTGTAGCTGGCTGTGAGAGACTGGGAACTGCATTTAACCAAGGCAACAATTCCCTTCTTTTTTAAATAGCTTGGAAGTTTCCAGGGACCTTGTCTGACTCCTGATTCCCCTCCCTTACTGTTCCCTGTCTTCTGAATTGGCACATGTTGCAAAAAGTTCCTGCTGCCCAAGGACTGGATGGCATGGCTTCCTATTGGGCTGTCAACATAGTTCTTTTAATCAATCAGGGATTTGTTGCTGAATGAAAGAAATCTCCCCCAGACATCTTTCAAGTGAATGGTCTCCACAGAATTCCCAACCCAAGTTGCCGTGGGAAACTGGGTAAAAAGGTTTTAGAAATCAAGCTCTGGTCTCAAGCATATTAGGATTTACAGGGTCAGATCCAGCATTGCTATGGTTGGGAGAAGTCTAGCTACGGACTCAGTGAGTGCAGGATTAAACCCATTGCCACTTAGCTACCATGGAGACAGAAACCTTAGAAATTTCTGAAACATTTCTGGTGTGCTGGACTAATTTCAAGCTTAAATTTGGAATAGTCTGTACAGCAAGTTTAACATTGCTATTTAAATTATAGTCAACTATCCTTTCTCTTAAAATGTATATATATATATACATATAATAATATATATATTTACACCTTGGAAGCACATCGTGGTTTTGCAAATTCTCTTTTCATCTAGAAAAAATGACTGCTCTAACAAAGATTTCCCTTTAAGCAGCTTCTGTTTCCACTCTTGTGTTTGGAAAATGCTGCTGTTTTCTAGTGAAGAGCCCTCTGAGACACTCAGCTTTCTCTGAGGTCAGAACTCTTCACCCGCTCGCTGGAGTCTGCTCCTGACACATTAATGTTCCTGGTGGGTTTCTCTAAAATGGCTGTGTGTTTTAAAGCTGAGGAAGAGGTGGAGTCAGTAATTTCACAGAGTGCTATAGCACCATGTCAACATTTGGATTTAGTCCTCTAAGTAAAACCTGCTGTACTTCATATTAGAAATCTAAGGTCTCTCTCTCAAAAAAGTGACCTTTAAGCAGGGTGTATTTCACTAGAATATCTGTTAAACATACTATAACACACTAAGCATACTAAGTGCTTTGCATGGTTTTTCTGTAGAAAAACAAAATGAGAAATTTGCACTACATTACTAAAAATGCCGTGTAAGATAAATATGATGAGCAAAAAGTATTGATTAGCTCCAGGATGCTATGTGTTTTTAGAGTAGACCTGTGCTTAGACACAATTTCTTTTCCTTTGAATCCAATTTTCATTTTAAAGCTCTATGGCTCAGTTTGAATGCTACAGGGTATGAGTAGGTTACTAACTGAGAGTCCAAAGATGCGGGCCCGTACTGTATTCTACAGTTCATCTTGTTGGGTATGTTTATGCAAGCTGGTTTTCTTTCCCATCAGTTCACATGTGATTTGTTGAGTAGTTTCTCTTGCTGCTAAGAGTAAGACTTTCAATACTTACGTAGGCCTCACTGTGTTTGCCTCACTGGAGGTACTATAGTCACATAAAAGGTAATATTTTTGCTGTTCAAAAACATAGAACTCCAAAATAGTTCTGCACTGAAAGTTTACAGTATGGGAAACTGCCAGTTTAGCCTATTCAGAAAATAAATAGCTGCTTCTTTCCTGGTCAGTTTGCATCAACATAGCCCCTCTGAGAGAACCTTCACTTGGCAAATGATTGAAGAATAACATAGGTAGGTCAATGGTACTGACCAGACTGTCTAATTTGAGTGATCCTGAGAATGGAGTAGGTGTAGTATTAGGATAAGTTTTGTCTTAACAGATATCTTAGTCTAAAGATCTCAGCTGGAGTTCCTGATTCAGGTTACAGCTGAAAAATAGCTTCATGACCATCTTATCCACATAGTCTAAAGGAAGTGACAATTTCTGGAACTTTTTCAGCCCTGGGACAACTTGGGTCACAAGATAGATAATTAATGGATGAAGCCAGCGGCTGTCTCTGGATCCTTGAGAGTCCATGGGATCCACAGAAGTAATTAAGACAGGTAAGACTTGCTAATCAAAACATGTATAAATATATATAATAAATACATATATATTTGAAATATATATTTCCTGTGCAGAACAGAGTCATACCTATTGGAAAAGGTTGAAAACTGAAGGTAAAAGTAAAATCCCACAGCTTGAAGGGGGACAGAGAACAGGAGAACTTGAGACTTTAATGACTCAACTAGGCAACCACCTCAGAAATGTACCCCAGAGAGCATTCTAGAAGAGACGTAGTCTTTTATTGGCCTTTTTTGGCATTTCTAGCTTCTTTGATTCCGCACATTTCCATGTCCTTTAAATAGAACAGGGCTGCTATCAATCTCTTGATCTGTTATCTTGGCACACATAATGACAATCCTATGTGCAGATGGAGCCAGGGGAGTTTTACTGCCTTTTTTTTTCTTCTAAAAAACATGTCCAAACTGCTTTTGGATTCACTGCTTCTCTACCCCCATCATTCTGCTACCTCTTCCCATTTCTTTGCTGCTTACATTGCATGACTTTTCTCCCACTTGTAAGATATATGCTTTATTTTATAACGTTTCTCATGCACTAAAAAAAGTGCTAAGTCAAGCAGTTACCAGAGCTGGAAGATCTAACCTTCCTCCAATCAGCACAACCATCATGTAATAGCCATCATGTTAACTTTAAGTATAGATTATTATTATTGAGCTTGTATTACCTTGGCTGTTTGCCCAGCATGTCCTTGATAACTCAGGGTCACAAAAAATGAGTAATACTCTGGTCCTACTCAATAAGACACAGGATCAGCATGATGGAAATGACCTTAGCATTCAAAAATCCTTTAAATTTGCACTCCAAATTAAATTAAAAAATGGTTGAGATTGCTTTTCATGAACAATTGCTATTAACCCTTATTCACCTTCTTGCCCCTTCCCAAGAATATTATTGATTCCCAGTTGCTCAGATAAGAAGAAGATATGCTAAGAATATCCTTGGATAATGTTTTGGGGATTTAAGGCACTAACAAGTTTATGAAATTAATGGGATTCTGCAGGTAGCAGACAAAAGACAGTTGGATAGATTTCTGCATGCATGAGTACCTTGATACCTGCCTCTGAGATGGGAGCAATGCCAAGTAATGCATTTTGGCTGTGAAACTCTTGTGCAATCATTTCCCCTACAGAATTACATTCTCTGGTGTGGGAGTGTGTCTCCCCTGAGCATGACCCTTTAATAATATTTCCTAGTCAACTGTTTGACACAGAGCCGGCTTTCCCAGATTTCTACCTCTTGGTAATGATACCTTTAAGTGGTTTCAAAATCACACCATAATTGGTTCAGGTCAGTGTCACAGGTAACTGGTGAAGCAAACAACAGTGAATTCAGAAACAGTTCCAATATCACAAGTGTGATATTGCCACTGGGGACATTGCTTACCCCAAGAAAGATTCATTTTTCAAGTCGAAGCAAAAGCATACCCTCCCTCCCCAACCAAACCAAACCAAAAGCCCTCCTTATTTATTTCTAACTGGGTAGCTTGGGAAAAAAAAAACACGTTGCAACATGCAAATCTAAAAGAATACGCAGAATGAAGTGAGAAGAGAGAAGTTGGAGTAAAGTGGCATTTCTCATAGATTAATGTCTGTCTGTTTTTTTAGGAACTAGGAACATGAGACATTAAAAACTGACTTACATTTTGTGTGTTAGTTGATGGGAGTGCATGGGGGATCCTTGCTACAATCAGTTGCTTGATGTGCCCTGGCACTAGCAGTAAATAACATGAAAAACTGTACTGTAGTCTCAGGATGGAAACTTCTGTTGTGTGACACTGTCAAATAGAATTTTACACCTAACTGTCACAGAGTGCGATGCCTACTCCTGTGTTCCTTGCTGCCTGGTTATGCTTGTGCTCAGTATCTCATTAGCTTTAGTCCTTCCGCCCTGTGCCTCACTAATCATCAGTAATCCTTTTCCTCCTCAGCCTTCTCCCAGGTAAAGCTGTATGGGTGTTTGAGAACAGGAAGACTTTGTATTTTCAAAACAAGGGCTGTCTCTTTTAGATGCTCATGCAGAAGAAGCTAAAGCTGGGAAAAATTGCACTATTGGTCCATCTGTGACCTACCCTCTTTCCCACTTGTAAAGCCAGTGTTACATCTTAGTCAGCACAGTAAATTTCCATCATTTTTGCAAATGCTCTCCCTCCTCTAGAGATTTCCATTGCAGTTGGTACTGTGCAATCCTGACGACCTCTCCCTAAATTATATTGCTTTCATTTGAGGCATTCCCACACAACAGAGCGCAGCTGTGATAGGATGTATCTTGGGTCAATATACCGAGGTGAACTAAAAGGTATGAGCGTGGCACTGCATTTGCTCTTGCTTGCCACTGACTGCCTTGTGAATAGCACACTCATAGTGTTTGCCAACTTGCAGAAAAGGAGTTGGTTTTATGAATGCCCACCATGCACATAAACAGACACCGTGAGATTTGGCAGTCAGGAGCAACTGATGACAAATTGTCATCAAATTATTCCTTTATACCAACAAGGATCATCCAGATCCATTGGAAGTAGGATGCAGGAAATATAAAATGCATTTTAGACAAGATTTTCATTAAAGGTACCCAAGTTTACTAATTCTAATGCCCAATCATAACCTCTGTTTATTTTTTCTTGTTATTGGTCCCCTCTCAGCTTAATGGTAATGAAAACAAAGCAGCTTTGGCTAGCCATTTATATGGAAGGAAATTGTGAGCATCATATCTTTTATCAAAGCAATAGGTTCTGCTGTCATTTTTGTGTATGGTATAACTGGATATCCCACCTAGTCAAGAAAATCCAGCTCTTGATGAAGCCAAAAGAAGATGCAGTGAATGAGACAAAGTTTACCAGGACCATGAATACCTACAGGTTTTAGGCTGAGGGAACCCAAGAGCAGCTCATGATACTTTGGTTTTTTCTTTTCCATTCAAAGCCTGACCTTTCTGTCTGAAACAGTTCCCAGGCTACTTTGGTAAAGGGGGATTTTGGGCTAGAGGGATTTGGGACACAAATGACTAGGTCTTCAGCTGCCATAAATCAATATGTTTCCATCTACAATAATGTCTGGAACACGCTGAGAACATCTTTCTATGTTTCTGTGCAGATTTGTTCCAGTTAAGACTGCTTCCAATTTTTATATGCAGTCTAAGGTGTTCACGTCTAAGAGTTTTTTGCTTGGGTTAGGACCTGCACAAAAGAATAATGTTTGAGTGGGTTTCTGGAGCATAAGTGATTTATCAGGAAGTAACAACTTTTGTTGCTAGTGCTTCCCCAGGAAAGTCAACTGACAGAAGTGTTTTCCACATTCCCCTCAAAAATGTAAGTTTTTGCTCTTTCATCATGAGATGCTCTAAGAAATGAGGTTACACACGTTCATTTAATAGTATAGTTCCCTCGTGATATCTTCACTTTCGTTAATGAGGGCAGTGTTGCTAAATCGTTAGGAGCCTGAGGACTGTATCGAATTAACATAGCATGGAGGAGAAATTAACGGAGAGAGGAGCTCCTTGCATTAAATGGAATGAAATCACTGATGGCCCATTCTTCAATCTTTATTTTTGTATTACAGACAAAATGTTAACAAGGATAATATAGAACACTTACTCAGAACTGGGATGCCCTTGTTTTTATTCAATAACCTGAATGACCAAAAGTAATTAATCCTTTGCAATACTAATTATATAATAAAGCAGGCATGATTTGGGTGTTTAACTGAGATAAAAAGGGAAGGGGCATGGGTCTTGGTAAAATTATTGGAGAGAAACAGCAACGAATAATAGAATCTTTTAGTTTTGCATGATAACTTTTAGGTTTGCATGTGTTTACACAAGTAAATCAGAAGTCACACTGTTGTCTCAGTAGGATAATGCTGTGCTTCTAACATGCAAGAAACCAGAAACCTGCTCTTTCCATACTTTATCAAAAAGCAAAACCTGGCAAGGGTCAGAAAAAGCAACAGTGGAATGCAGGAGAGAAAAAACCATGCAATGGATTCATCAAGTAAGAGGAGTTTCAATAGGGACATCCATGCAGTCTTTTTCTTTAAAATTTTCCTTTGCAAAACAGGGTTGATAAAATACACCCTCTCTGCAGTGATTTTTGTCAAGCCATACATACCACTCTTCTGTGAGCACAAAAGGTACACAGACAAGTCAGCAGACTGGGAGGGTGTGTGAAATACAGAGCCTGTGTAATGTTTGTAAAGATCAATTTGCTGCAGCATTGGCCTTTTAGTGGTTGTGGGTTGTTGTGCAATGCTAGTTCCTAAAAGCAGCTGTAAGCACTCATTGCAGGACATCTGTTCTGCAATGGCAATGAGGGCAAGGTGCTGCTTCCACACGACCTTCGTTTGTGGTTTCACCATGAAAAGTCGGTAAGTCATTGCTGGCAGATCCAAGGAGCTTTAAGCCCAAGCATGATGAGTGTGCTGGCAGCAGCAAACGTTGCTCTAAATAATGATTATTGCCAAATATCACTCTTAATTTTTTTCTTTTTCTATTTTTCCTTTTTTTTTTTTTTTCCCGCAGAGAACTCTTCCTCTCCGCTTCTATGATTCTTGAATGCTGGGAATGCTGTGAACAATCTCTTCTCATCCCCCTGCCTAGGTGCCATGTGCAGGGGCATCTTCCTCTCCCTGGTGGTGGTTATTTTAACAAGGGGACCTAATAGCAGATTGAGCCAGTCCACAAAAACTTACTAATTAACTTTCGGACATACCTGGTTGTATTTTGTAGTGGTAAACTTTTCTCAAAAGATACCCAAGATCGGCAAAAACAGCTCCATTTCTCTCTGATTCTAGGCTTACAGGCTGTGCAACTTCTCTGAATCCACTAAAAGAGTCCTGGCCAGCAGCATTTTTATACCAGTGTAGTCATGGGTTAGTGTTGAAAAGTGATTGCTGGCAGTGCAACCTTGGGTTGGCTTTGGAAAGGTGAGCGTGTGGACATTCGTCCCCAGAGGACACTGCCATCTGCTGCTGGTGGCACTGGGAGCTTCACTGCTGTGTGCCAGCAAATGGCTAAGAAACACTCATGGTCAAGCCCCACTCAGAATCACAGAATCATAGAATATCAGGTTGGAAGGGACCTCAAGGATCATCTGGTCCAACCTCTCTTGGCAAAAGCTTAAAAGACAGCTCACAGTGATGGGCCAGATGGACTTGTCTTGTTTCTTACGGTTCCAAAGACACAACATACAAATACAAATTTAAAGGCTTACAAGTCACATCCTAAACTAAACATAAGTTTGGAGAGTGATGCTCCTGTGGGGCGAAGTGCTAATTAGTGACACCTTCTGCTACAGAGCCCAGCGACAGACGGGTCTTACTGTAAATGAGTGGTTGGTCTGGAAGGACTATGCTCTGGGGAACCTGCAGGAGTCAGACAGATTTAGCTACACCAATTGGTAATAATCTGTGGACAATGAACACAGGAGCTATTTGTCAACTAACAGTACAGGTAAAATGAAAATAGGCTGTGCTTTGGAAAAATGACTGGAAGGTTTTGTCTTTTGGGGGTCTGTTTGTTTGTTTGTTTGTTTTAACAGTACTGTGTTTAAGTAATATACATCCTCCTCTTGGCAGCATAGGAAGAGAATTGGACAAAAGAATTTTCCAGGTTCTACCACAGGCCCTCTTTGAGATCTTGGCTAAGTCACTGAGTCTTGCTGTACTTTATAACTTGAAGACAGTTATATTACAGTTCTTTCAATATTCTTTATCTGTGAGCTTTCTGGCAGAAGCTCTTGATCTGCATTTGCCATCACTGGCCTTCAAACAATCAAGGGGGGAAAAAAAAGGCATTCTCTTCCCCAAAGCTGGAAGTATATTGTTGAAAATATCTGTTTAGAACACCTTCAATTTTCAGGTGGAATCTTGACATTTGCTAAGAAAATCAGACACTTAATACAATGTTTAAAAATTATTATTATTCCCCCCCCCCGACTCTTCATTTGCTGTCAGAAAAATAAATTAATAATTTGTCCTATGATTTGTAATAGCCAAGCCTGGTGAACATATCTCTGGAATGTGGGACTCCTGGATTGAAAAACAGACAGAATACAGGTTAAAATAGGTCTTCTGTATTTCAGTGAATGCCCTGCACCCTCTGGTGTTGGCTGTAACAGCACAGAAGCTCTTGGCATTTTCTTTTGAGCAGCTCACGAGGAGAGGCCCTGCTCAATGGGCATCTCCTATCCTCTGGCGCTCCAATGCACTTCCAGTTTTGCATGGGGATCCCAGGCAGAACCCTGCAAGATGTAGGTTCTCCAAAATGATGGAGACCCACGCAAATGGGCCCCGGTACTTCTGCAGAGTGCATCCCAAAGGATTAAGGTGGTTTGTAAGAAAGGCACACCTCAGTAAATAAAGTTTCTTTGCGTACCATCTGTAATGAATTCCCTTAGGAGTCTGCCTTAAGGAGAATATTTGTAGCCACCAGTCACAGAGTTTTGGTAGTTGAGGATGCAAAGAAATCACTCTCTAATCTGCTCCATAAAGTAGGACTAGCACCCCATCCTCACCTTCCTTTTACCTTTCTCTTTTGTATTTTTGAAGGATTTGGGTAGTTTGTATCATCATTAATCTGACTGCACCTAAATCACAGGGTCACACCTCTTGCCTGTTCCCACATGCTTGCACCAGCTCAACTCTTCATTTCAGGCTGCTGTTGATGCTTGCTTGATTATGACTTTTTACTAGCTTTTGAGACCCTGTATTTTCTGGTAAATCCTAATGTCCCAGTTTAGGGAAGGAGGTGCATGTCAAGGAAGCTGTCCAGTTTTCTGTAGTGGGAACTGGAGACATTTAAGTCTCATGGGCATCTTGCTAATGCCAGCAAGACTCAGCAGTCATTGGGGTCAGGCAGTGGGGAGAATTGTGACAGGGCAGGACTGTGGCTGACATAAGGGTGACATAGGCCCAAGTGAGCACTGAAAACATGCTCAAGAACCAGGGAGTAATAGTGTTCTGTCCCCATGTGTATTCAAGCTGGCTTCTTGCAGAGCCAGCAAGGTAAGCTTGGGAAATTGCCACAGCTCTTCATCCTTTTCTCCTGCCCTAAAGCACAGCTATCAAAATGCAAGTGGATGCTCATTATTTTGTGGGATGAGCCTTTATTGAAATAGTTGACATTTAGTTTCTCTGTTCATAATATTTTGTCTTTTCAAAGGGACATTGTACTTTGCATGTGAGTCTCTTACTGAGTTCTCTAAACTGTTTTTAAGAAGCCGTCCATATAAGTAGAACATTCAGGCAAAGGCTCAGGCCTAGGCTGCCACAGGTCAGCATCACAGCCCCACCAGGGAAGTACTTCTGATCAACATACTCTATTATAGTTGTCACAACCAACATAGTCTCTTCACATGTGGGCTGGATCTGGTCAACGGGTAGGACGAATCCGTGAGTACCATTGTCTCACAGTTCAAATGTATAGGAGAATGGTATGCCAGTTATGTGAGCCCAGTCCCGTGAGGAGCTTGAGTTATTGTCTGTGAATTTAAAATTAGAGGGGAGATATATGTATTAAGCATAGTTCTTTGAAAATATACTCCTTGCTATAGTTAATGTAAGATTATACCTAAATCCCTGGACTAAGCAGCAATCATATATCACTGTGACATGAAGAACAGAGTTTCTAGGTGCTACAATTCTTAATTATACTAAAAGTCTTTCATAGAGTTTCCTAAGTGAAACAATCCTCCATAAGATGGTATTGTACGATAACAGGAAATGAGTTCCAGGGATTCTGTCTTTGTAGCATTTTACTGTGATTAGTGTGGAGTACAAGATGGACTGGCAATTTGTCTGTTTTGGTACTTCATTTCCTACATTGACACTGTCTGGAATTTCTTTGTATATTTGTTTTTAAGCATAATTTTGGTCAAGTCTGAAAAATTTCTGGCTACTCCCTGTTCATATGCCTCATGGATATTTTTTCTTACCTATTCAGTATAAGTACAAACCTTGGCAAAATGCAGTCCTGGGCATGGACAAGTTACCTTGCACTTATACTGCATTGTTCAGGCAGTACGTGACTCATGAGACTGGCACAGATATTGTGAATATGCAAAACCGCATGGGAGCCAACTGCTTACTCTTCTCAGTGACTGGCATTACTTATTGCTTACTGGGAAAAGACTGAGTTTACCAGGCAGTCTCTAGAGCCCTCTAGTCCTCTATGTAAAGGCTGTCAACCATTACCAGCTGTGATGGTGTGTTCATGATGTGGCTATCCACTCCACTAGGAACAAGGCTGAAACAGAAATATTTCATGCAGAATCGCAAGCAGCTGCCATGTCATAATGTCTGATGGAGTAACTGAGACCTGTTTGGGATTTTAATTTTTGCTTGACTCCAGTGAAGACAAATAGGAGTTTTGCTGCTGACTTCAGCAGGGTCAGGATGATGTATCACCAATCTCCTTCTGTCCCCTGTGATGTATCTGTGAGGAATTCATGTAGGAACTAGCTTCTGATCAATGTTTCCTTCCTTCCTGCAGTCAGCTTTATAATGTACAGTGTTATCTTGTATTCAAATGAGTGCTGCTTAGATGTTCCACTGAACCAGCCCATTAAATATTACTCAAAGAGGAAACTCGGCAAAAGAGTACTTACTGATGCCTGTGACACAAGAATGACTCTCTTCTTTGAAAAATAGAGCAATCAAAGGGAAACATAAAGAAACTTACATAAAATTAAAGAGGTTGATCCTACTTTATAACTGGTCCCATACTTTCCCATCAGAGCAGCAGCTGCTTTCTCTGCAACATGCATCTGTAAATTCAAAATAGGAACAGCATTGTCACGAGTACCAGTACATTCAACCATTATTTTGAGTGGGCCAAAATTTTTGTCTCTTTCAGCTTTACATTTACATATGATCAGCTTTAAGTTTTGATATTATAAGTTCAGGACTTTAGAGAAACCCATTACAAATATTTGGGCAAATTGTTCTTGTTTTTTTAATGAAAACGATATTAAAATTTTGAAAATGACTCTGCTATTAGATAGAGAAAGTATCTGCTTTGTTGTAAAGCTAGGGGGCTGTATTTTGGAAAGTTAGAGCCTATGCTGTATAGCATACTGACTACAGCGGTGATTGACCCCTTACACTTATTATAGTGCCACAGGCTCTGTATCCCACCATCTTTAGAAACTGAGCCATAGACAGACTAAATGACTTTTTCAGTGACTCATATGAAGTCCAAACCAAGTCCCTCATGCTCTAGACTAGTGCTCCAGCTACTGGAGCTGTTCATAAATGAGCTGTTCATAAATACATACTCATACTCATACATGAGATGTTCATAAATATACATGTTAATCAACTCAAATTAGAACACTGAGAAACTGAGGGAAGAAGTAACCAAGAAGCAGGTGCCTGCTTTTTTCCCATTCTCCTAGTGAACATTTTGGAATTCCCTGTCTGGACACAATCATGACAACCATGTGTGTATAATACACATCCTCAAGTGTAAATGCATTCTTGTATGCAGCAAGAACTTGGTGCTCTTCTCCACTTACCAGTAACCGTATCTATAATAATTCAATTTTCCTGATTTAAGATGAAGGATTAGGATTAATTCTGAGGCAAATAAACCTTGCTGATACTGCACATACAACAGGCAACCAAGAAAGATAAAGAGACCACAGCCCTACACTAGGGAAAGGAATAACTAAAGCTCTGGAGACCTGCCTCAAAGGAAGCATTTTTTAAAGAAATGTTACTTGTTACTTCTTTTCCTTGTTACTTCACTTTTCCTCCATAGAAACACTAAATCAGTGTCACAGGAGGTTCTGTTTAGGGGATAGGAAAGCAGCGTTAAATAGAAGCCAAGAGCTCTGATAGATTATTAGATAGACACGAGAGGATTTGTAAGTCCAGAGGATACACAGAGCTAATGTAGATACTAAACTCCGTGCAGGATGGTTCCAATTTTTGTGGCTGAGCAAGGGAAGGGAGCCAATGTCAGCCCATAGCCTGTCCTCACTGTGTGGGTAATGTGAGGAACAGTGGTAACTCTAGGAGCCAAGCCCCTGAATAAGCCCAGCTGCTCTGAAGGAAAGGCAAGAGGGCAAATAGAGTTGTGCCACATGCAGTATACTGCCTGTACTTGTTCTCTACAAGTGTACAAGATTAATGTTTTGCCCTACCAGTTCTTCACTGTTACTTGGAGGTTTAGTTGTGAATCCATATGGAGTGAGGATGTACTGTCTGTAGGAGTGAATTGTTAAATAGCACAAAATGTCACTCTTCCTCCTTTCGATTAACTGAGCCACAGCTCTTGTCTCGGGCTCTGATTCTGGTCCAGATCCACAGAAGGTTTCACTGCTGCAGTTATAAGAAACACCAACACCTGGAGAGGAACACAAAAAGTGAATCAATGGAGATACATATAAATACCTGTTCAGAGTTTACCTTGGAGTGCTAAGGTGTGTGTTTATGTGGGCAGGGAGACTAGACAGCTCAGCAGGACTTTAACATTTTATTCTGTTGGTAGAAACTAAAGTTTTCTACAAGACTGAAACATTTAACACAGATTTGGAGGCTGACTGCAACAAAAACACTCTGACACCATCACAATGTACGACCTGCCAGGGAAGCTATGGAGGCTCCTTGAAATTCATGGCATACACAACTACTGGCTGTTAAGTGACTAACTCCTAACATTGCTGCCTAGAGCTGATGCTTGCTCCTGCAGTGAATTAGAGGTATAGTTATATAAGTAGCAATTTTCTGCTCAGAAAAATAAATGCCAGTTGAAAGTCAATGACTTAATATTTTTACAAACCAGGTTTTCATTTTTACATATGTCTTGATGACAACAAGATGAGTATTCCTTTCATATAGGATCTCATCTTATTTCAGAGACCAGTTATTACTCTTGCTTTACACGTGCCTTGCTGGTCTGAAATACTTGGAACTTACTGCCCCAGGAGGAATTGAAGTTTCTGTTGAGAACTGTCCCATAGCAGGTGGGAGAACGGTTTTTCCTCCACAGACGATCCTAAACAAAAGTAACTGCAGTTACATAATAACAACTTAATGATCCATAGGGCCTAGTGATAATATGGTGTAAAGACTTCTTTATTTTAGACCTCCACATTCTGCATAACTCTTGCATTGTAATAGTGCAACTCATGTGTGCAAGGGTGATAAAGCTTAGTGATAAAACATTTTATCTGCTACAGCCAGACTGTCATATTATGCAAACCTGCATGCACATTGAATGAGCCTTTCTGAGTACTTTTCCTGTAGTACTCAACTGCTTCCATGCAGTGCTGCACTCCTAAGAAAGACCTGGCATTGTGAGGGATACCTCTGTGTCCAAGAGATGACAGCTGAACTTATGTTTGTTTCAAATTAAAGAAGGTTAATGCTTTTTTGTTAGCTAATCTTGCGGCTGCTCCTTGCTTCCCTGCTATATTCATTGCTACACTTAGATCTCTGCAGACATCGCTGCACTGCCTGTATGAGCTTCCTGGATGAATTACCCATGCGTCCAAGTGCAATGTAGGATGCCTCAAACCTGCCTGGGAGCCAGCAGGATCCATATGGTGGTAGGCTGAGCCTATTAGGCCATGCTGAGGTCCTATATTAAAAGGTGTTTTGACTGGGCTGGAAGCTTGATGAGAGTAGCTGAAGACCAACATTTTGCATTATCCTCCATATCAGAAAAGGAAGATTATTTGGGAGGGCACACCCATTTCAAAACCAAACAGCCCAATATTTGACCAATTCTTCTCCTGTCCCATGCTGCAAAGGTGCTTAGACCCATCTGGCAGTTGACATCTCTTGTGAAGAATGACCAACTCTTCCAGACATGCTTAATTCCATCAACCAAGCTGTGAGCTGTTATCAGGGGAGTCAGTCCATCCCCAGAAACACAAAAGCAATTGATACTGTGGTTTTGTCCTCCCCCAGTCTCATGACATTTGCTAGGATTTTTTAGCCCTATAATCATAATTGACTGCTGATTTACCAGAAGAAACAAAACCTCTCTGCCATGAGAGGATTTGTGTGAGTAATGATTCTGTCACTGTTCTCTGTTTAAATACAATTACTATGATTGCATCTAAAATTAACAAAACATGCTATACACTTCTAGCTTTCATTCTAGTTCCTGGGTTTTCACTACTTACTTTTTCTCAGGAATAGATATAGCCATCAATATTGAGGACTGGCAGGACATAGAGGTCCAAATTCTGTAGAAATCTGCTTATCTTTGGGTCAGATTTGTAATTTTGAAGAATCTGAAAAGAAAAAGTACAGAGGACTGAGCAGAGAATCTAGTTGTAATCACTGAAAAAATCTAGTTTAGAACTGTCATCAGGGAGTCACGCACCCCTGAATATCACCATGGTATCCAAGATCTACTTGATCTCCAGGTAAGTGGAGATATCTACCTTTTGCCATTAAGAAAGTGATAGTATATAGCCACATGGGTATAGTTTTTCAGGTATGAAAGCTGCATGATAGTGTAACTCTGTGCCAGTACACATGGAACAGTGCTATACTATATCTTAGATTTGCTTTATTCCAGGGACACTCTGGATTTGTGAAGCAGAGAGGCTTGATCCAAAAGCTACTGTGGGAAATGGAGAGGTTGCTATCAAATTCAGAGGCTTAGGAATCAGTTCAGGTGGAGGAAATGATGCACTAACAAATATTGCTCAGACTGTGATTTGCACTTAGTTCTCCATAGGTATCTACTATTTACTAATTTTGAAAATCATATTTAAACAGAAAAAGTATAATTCTTGGTGCCACAACAGAGAAGAGAACTGAAGTATCCAAAAGGATATGGCTTTTTTTATTATCTAAGTGGAAAAGTGAGGACTCACTTCTTTCACAAACCACTGGCAGAAGGTTGGAGAGATCCATTCTCTGGCATGAATCCCACAGTCCATCCAAACGATCTTTTTGGTTTTTTTCTGATGGTTGGCTGATCTGAGGGAGTGTAAAAATGATCATTTGGAAAACTTACTTTACAGTAAAACAGCCCACCATAACACAGAAAGAAAAGGATGTGCCTTGATGTGTTGTTGAGCCATCTGAAATTTTTATTATTACTGATATCATTATGACAAGCTCTCCTTCCTAATAAACCCATCTCTGTATTATTTTAGGGCAAGAGTTTTAAAGTGTCTGTTGAGCAGGACTGTCAATAAACCAGGTTCTTTTTTTTTTTATATTAGTCATTCACAGGACTGGTTTTTCTTACTTTGATATATTATTTTTTTAGAAGGGGAAACAAAAAAAGGCAGGGAATCTAATTTTACTCAGTGAAAGGAACAGATTAGACAATAACTAAATCAATTAGTAAGACTATGGTTTTTACTAGAGAGTCTGATAAAAAAAGTCATGGAATACTCCTAGCAGAAAGGCTATATGCTGCAATAAGTAAAAAAACCAACAAAACAAAACTCTTTATCCTCACAACACAGCTGTTGCCAAGCTAGTTTCACCTTGATTAGTATTTCTAAACAAGATTTCAGTTACATTTGTTGGTTTCACTGTACAATAGCAAGGTTATAGTGATAGTGTATATGAAAGTTGTAAAATTTTACTGTAGTGTAGAGGAGTAAAACCATTTCCTATTGTTTCAGTGAACTGGGATGAACACTGTTTTAGGAAAGATCTGAATCCTGTCTTCTCCTGTGTAGATGTGATTTATGCCTTGATTCATTTTAAGAAATCTCCTCCCTTACCTGCAGATAATACATTGTTCGATTCTCAATTGTCTTCCCCAGGTAGTGCTTAGTCACCAACTCACTGTTGCTCTTCTGGATCTGAGTCATCCATTGATAAATCTGAAATAGTCACAGAGAATTCTTGGCCCAAAGTGAGAGTTTCCTTCTCTTTCCCACCTCCATTTCCAGATTAAGGGCTTTTATTTTGCTTAGACAAGCAACATTTTCCTCAGAGCTTATTTCGATTTGTGATATCACCTAACACCCTTAGAAGGCCTTTCACTTGCCTCTGAGCAAATGCATGGTGTATCATGTCATTGTTGAGACGGACATGACACGCACAGAATTCCGTGAGCAAAAGCCCAAAAGACCCCCCTTTATTATTTTAACAAGCCTTTTAAAATCTTTCTTAGGAACGTGTGTCCATACATAATTGGTTCAGTCAAAGATCAACAGTTCATAAGTGGATAACTTTTTCCTTCTTTGTTCTCTGCTGCAACTTTGGTAACTTTCCTCTGTTGGCAGGCTGACAGCTCCTTAATCTTGTAAACTCCCTTCTTCTCAGGACTCTCAGGCCTCTTCAAGGATACACTGGTATCTGCTCAAGGCCGATGTTAAGCTCACATTCCAATCCCTCGGACCAGCCGAGGTTTCCCACAGTATCTCACTGGGTGCTAAAAGATAACATCACTGCAATACAGCACTGATACTCTGTCCTGGATCTCATTCAACATGCCTGTCCTTTTGGTATCTTCCTGTTTACTTCACCAGATGTGGAGCCACACCATCAAATCTCCAAAACAATATTGCAGTCTCTTCCCTATCAGTACTGATTTTTCACACCTAAGTTCAGCAGCAGTCATCCCCAATGGGTAGCTGGAACAATGCATATGTGAGGATTGACTCTGCTCTCTCCTGCTCTGCTTACCCACTGGTCTGTGAAACAGCACCAAGAAGTCTTCACTACGCCATCCTCATGATGTTATTCTCTCCTAAAGTGTCAAAAGCCTGTCCTTAAGTTACTGCTTTCTACAGGCCTCCCATTGTTCACCACTTCTTCCTCATTGAGATTCCAGAGACGCAATAGTCGTTGTACTTCACATTTGGTTCAGCATCAAACATATTGGGGCCTGAATAAGTGCTAGAGATAATGATAAAGCCTAATAGGGTGGAAAGGTAGTAAACCAATCAACTGAACCCCAGAATATTATTTGCAAAGCAATATGTCTGCTTCACTCAGAGCCTTTAGGTGTTGGTCAGGGAGGAATGGAGGATTTAATCAAAATCAATGGAAAATTCATGTTCCATTCAACAGGCCAAGATTCTACTCAAAGAGTAAGAATTGATTCTGCAAAGAAGAAAGCCAGAAAGAGATCCACTGAGTTCAGCTGAGCTTTCTGCAAGCAGAGTTGCTTGCTGTGGTATTTACAAAATAGCAGCAACACAGAAAGCAAGCAGACTTGGGTTTCTCTTTACCTCTTCCATTGGATGATACTGGGTGTAGACATAACTTCCTGGGACCTGCCTGTGGCTGCTCTTCTCCTTTGGCATGCTCTGATCCATAAGTTCCTGCATGTCAGGTATTAGGACTCTGAGGGGAGAGGAAAAAGGGAGATAGGAAAGAAAATAATCCCTAACAATTACTGCAGAACTATCAAACTATCATGGTGGGTACATTGCTTACATCAACAAATGAAAAGATTTAGCCCTCCCTTCTGTTGTGGGCTGCCTGGCAAATCACCATCAGAATAATGGTAAGAGAAATTTCAAAATACTGAGATTTGCACTGGGTTTTAATAATAAAGTAACCATTTTACCAATTGGGTGTTTTTTTTTTAAAGATTGTCAATTTTCTACCAAAAATGTTCGATAGGTTTCTTTTCTTCACTGCTTCTGCTTCTCAGCAAAACTGTGAAATACCACCTTTTGGGAAAAGGACAAAGTGAAATATTTAAGATTAGTGTTTCATTGTTGTTTATGGGGAAATTTTTAATTTGCAAAGACTTCATAGAAATATTTGTTGGAATTTGCAAAAGTCAGAACAACCTCCCTCTTTCCTTCAAAAAGCTCTTCTTGCTTTTTAGCTACAAATTACTTCTGAAATAAGTATAGCACAGGCATGCTTTCATGATGAAGGTAGTCAATAAAACCTTTTCCTTGGCTTTAGAGGACTTCACGCACTGTGCTTTCTCACTGCCATCAGCTCCTTGTAACACTGTTACAAATCTGAGCTCATTGTGAATGCTTGCCATGAGACAATTGCAAAGGTAGCTTAAGCATTGTTGATTTCAAACACTGTAAGTGCTAATAGGCTATTCTGTTGGCAGTAGCACTCATGGGCATTTCTGGAAACTGCACATAAGAAACTTGTAAGAGTAGTTACAGCTGACTTTCACTCCGAGCTTTGATGTTTATTCACATCTGAACTTCAAACTAAAATTTAGGCAGTGCAAATTCCCATGAACTGAAACCACACATGCAAAATGCCTTATCAGAGCTCTGGAGAATTGAAATCCCAGAGTATGACACAGTCAGAATATTGATGTCCTGACTATAATTTGTCATTTATGTCTCTATCATTATATACCTAACAGTCATGTTACCTTCCTTGCATGTCAGCTGCCTTCTAAAAGGTGGTTCCTGCTTTGAATCTGTTATAGGAACTTTAACTCTAATATTGCCATACTCATGTCAACCCTTTTGCAATACAAAGCTAACTTTTCAGTTTGACTGTTAAATTACCCACCTCTTTCTTTAGGACCCTACACAAGGTGAATACAGTTCTGGCCCTAATCTGAGGGGAGGGGACAGAAAAAATTGAGATTAAGGTAACTTTAGTTTAGTCTTTACATTTCCACTAGAATCAGTTGAAAACATTAACAAATGAAAAGACTTGATATAAATAAGAGGTTAAATATCTTCTGGAATGTGATCTAACTCATTAATACCTAAACCTGATGCTAGATCATTTGTACTGGCTCATACTTTATCTCTCTCCATCTCTGCTTGTCAGGGCACCATACTTACTAAAAGGAATTTGTCAGGCAAGATGCAGTATGTCAAGATCAGCTTTAACTCTAAACAACTTTGAAGTGACACCAATCCTCCTTTAACTTATCTTTGATTGGTAAATGTCAGTGTATGTCCATTGGCCGCTTGTCACCAGCTCTGAATGACTACAGGATTATTTATATGAAATATAGCTAACTACTTGTTCCCTGAAAAATTCAGTTCCAAATGGGACTGAGACTGTGTGAAGAATAGACCTTATTTAATTCCATTTGGCTTTATAAACACTCTTTGTATTGATAGAAGCATCATTGGCCATTTGCAGCTTGTGGCTCCCAATTGTGTGCTCAGTAGGGACTTCCACTGAGACCTTTGTCCTAGGCTGGAACGTCTCTGGTTGGCTGGATTATGTCAGGAAATTCTCACCAGCCTGGCAGGGGACAGGATAGGGATAGAAAACTGCAGCTCTGAAGAAACTGGCTGAATGTTTACTTTGAAAGGGCTCTTCTTTCAAAGAGGAGGAGCAACAAAAGACAGGGAAGGGAAAATGAGAGCTACAGAAACTGCTTCTGCGCAGTTAAACCCTTGGCATTTCCAAAATAAGGGGGACCCTGTGTTCAGGTATCCATACTTTCCAAGAGCAAGGCATGTTCTTGTAATAGCAGTTGTACCAAGTTTGGCTTCCTGACTTTAGAATGAAAAACTCAGTCATATTTCTGGGCGCCATCCTCTGCCACAGAAGGCAACAGCAGGAAAGAAGACAGATGGGGTTGCCTCAGATCCCAGCTCCACATTGACAGTCCAGGCTATCTGGGAGGTGAATAAAGAGGGCACAGGGGAAGGTGCCTTTGAAACTCAAAGGTGTATCTAGCATCTGTGCATTGGGCTGGTCAAGGGAAGTTGGAGCCACTTGAAAAAAAGATTGAGTCCTATTATCAATACTTCATTGGAAGGGCTAGGTCCTTTTGTGATAGTACAAATTGTTAGAACCAGCCTCCCCCATCAGGAAATTAGGGGTCGTACTTGTAAGAGATCATATGATGATCTAAATTGTCTTTCACCTCCTGCACCAGAGAGGCTGGGACCCTTATGTGCAGGTCTTCTTCAGCCCAGATGTCTTCAGACAGCTGGGGCTTCCACAAATCCATCTGTGCAGAGGAGAAGAAAGAAATGCACAAATCACACTCTTTTTTTTTTTTCAGAATGAGAAAATATATTTATGATAGAGTAGCCTCAATAGCTGAAAGAAGTTTTCCTTCAAATTCTCCCCTTAACTATTCTCCATCTGTTCATAGAGCATGCAGCACAGGCCTAGTGTTTCTATTGACTCAGGCACTGCTGATAAGGAGCAGCACCTTCACAGAACCATGCAAGGAAACTAACTTCTTCCCATATATGCCTTCAGGTAGTGGAAGGGTAATTCTACCCTACACTAAGAAAAAAAAGTTAGGTAAAGCTTTTTCAAGTTTACTTGAACCTTCATTCCTGTTCAAAGTTACATGCAAATCTGTTTTACAGTCCAAGACCCCAGTCTGCTTTTTGGACACACATGGTTATCTTTACTCACCAGTAGAGTGCTGCAAAGATGCTGAAGATGTTGGACTTGCTGAAATGTTTCTGGCACAATATGAAAAACCTGATCCCTGAAAATTCAGCAGAGAAACAAGACCAGTTTTAATGTCTGTTAAAGTATCCATGATTTCATAAGTCAAAAAGAGATGTTTTGTTATGTAGAAGGAAGACAGAGCATGTAACTGAGTGCTGTTCCAATAATAGTATATCAGAGTGATGGAATCCTGGAATGTTTTAGCTGCAAGTAGAAGTAAGTGATGTGGGTTTTCTGTCATTAGAGCATTAGGTTAACTCTGCTTCCTTGCCAGTGGTAGTTCTTTATTCAACATGACAGCTTCACTGAAGTCAACTGCTTGCATGAGCCCTGGTATTTGTTTCTGCCTTTGCAGGACCAGGGCCAGAACAAGATCATCGGAAATATATAATAAACTATTTATTCTATAAGTTGTCACTTTTTTTTTTTTTCTCCTGTTCAGGAATTATTCAGTTATGCCAGATAGACTTGGTGCTTTGCTGACCTACTTGATCATGCAAGAACATTAGGTAGTCATGATAAATTAACATTGCTAAGAGCTTGAGATGTTCACAGACTACTTGTCATGAGAATAGACAATTTATTCCACAAACAGTGAGTAGTGTGGTCTTCAGAATTGCATACTCTTAATGAATTCACAGGAAACAAAACTTTCTAGTACAGGATCTATGATTTTTTATTTCTAGAAGAGTCATACAGATCCAGTGTCTGAGTACATATTTTCATGAGACCCCATGACACTTTAATTTACTGCAGGCTAAATCTGAAAAAAAAAATTGAAAGTTTACAAAGAACAAATTAAAATGCTTGGACACGTAGAAAAAGCAAATCTGTGTGTTCTATTTATAAAAACCTTTGTAATTATTTTTCTAATTCTTTTCCAGTGTTCGTTCAGGTCAGTTTTCTGGAACTGACAGCAAGTGTGACATCTCTAATGAAAGGGTTTCATAATGAGGGGTGGGTTCTGATGACTACATTATATTACTCAAAGGTGAGATAGCAGTTATGCACTACCCATGTGATACAATTGGAAACCTGAGAAATATTCATATTTGGTAGTAACCAATAACCACTGCTTCACAATCTCCTTCAGTGACTTCAGCGGGACTTGAACCCTTTACAGGACAAGTACAAAAAAAGAATATTTTACATTTTAAAGCTTTTGTAACAGAAATTTTTGTTGCAAAAGCCTTGTATTGTGAATCATTATGGTCATCAATATAATATGCTCTCATCATCTGAATTGCAACTGCTATCATTTGTGCTTCCATACACAAATGTACAATTATCAGCTTAATATACATGCAAATAGAATTCACTATTCATTCACTTTATCCACTGAAAAATTGGGGGATTTGGTTGGTTTTTTTTTTACATCTCTCTTGAACGTATCAGCTTTGCTGATAGAAAAATGTAGAACTTGATAGTTCAAATGGGCTGTACTGCTGGTTCAGGAGATGCTGTTAACATATAACACCCTTATCTATGGGGCAAAATGATTACATTTGCATTGCTAACAATTTGCTACAACAGCCATGGTATCTTTGTAATAGAACCTTGTAGATTCAGGATAAACATCTTTGCTGGGAGAATAAACATCTCAGCTGCAGTTCAGAGTTTATTCTCTCTAAATGCCTGGGCTTGCTTTGCTCTTTGTCTATCAGGAAGGGAAACAATATCCTGTAATATCTTTCTATCCTCATTGACATTATGTCTTAATTACACCAAATGAAAGAAATGCCAGACAGTCAGATTGCTGCCAGATGGCCAGCTCTTATTTACCGATAAACCTTTTACAATAGCCAGTGTGGAGACAAATCATTTTTAATAGTAAACTAAGATTAGTAAGCACATACTCATTTATGATTATGGACTAGAATTCTCAGTGGAGAAGTGCAAAGTCAGCCCGTGTGACCACGTGAAAACAACAGTTTTTTAAATGCTATCGTTAAGCTAAGCTTTTTTACCAAATTAAAGGACTTTCTCAGCACAAGCTGTGTTTCCTTGTATGCTCATAGATCAGATATTTCATTTAAGTTGTTGAACAGAGCAAAGGCCAGTGAAAATGGGCTTTACTAGTTATTTCATCTTTGTGCAGGTACTGCCCACCCAAAGTCACACTGACCATTCTATTATGTGTGTTTTTAAATCCCACACACGTACTCAACAGGTTCAGTCCTGAACAGCAATTAGAAAGAAAAATGAACACTACATTACCAAGGGTCTGTTGAATTCTCTCCAGTGAAATAGACAGGCTCTGACTGAGTCCCTGATACAAATCTGAAGACTAACTAAGTGAAATAACACATTTTAAAGAGAGAAGTGGTGACTCTGTATGTTCCAGAAGTGGCTTTGCCAGGAGATTTTTTGAACAGGTATACTATGAAGGACTTACTTGCAGTAGGTATTGCTTTGTTTTTTCTCCATTTTGAAAGTGTATTCAAGGGATATAATTAGTCTAGAGTCATTCAACACTAGGTTACTTTCTCTGTTTACTTTAGAAAATTCCATGTATAAAATTATGTGTGGATAGCTGACCTCCACACTGTATTTGTGCCTCCTGAAAATCCCAGCTGCTCTAAAGGCAGAGTCACCTATCATTCCTTGTAAAGTTGAGGATGAATGAAACAAAATAGTTTAGATAGGCAAACAGCATAATTTTATATTGTTCATTTTCTTACAAAGCAGAACTGAGAATGGAGAATACAGCAAAACTATACATTTCATACTTTTCAAAAACATTAATCAGTAATAAAAACTGTGATAATCTCATTCTCTAAACACTTTTGGGTGATGGTTGTCTGGAGCAACTCCATTAGCTTATTTTTGTTATTTCTACTGATCTCCAACAGGGATTCAGTATCTAAGTTGCTTTTTGAGACCATCTTTTTCACATAACCTCAGCTGTCTTTTCTTAATGGATATAATTTTGCCCAGTCATCCCCCTGCTTCATACTCAGAACAAGCATTTTATTCCTACAGCATCTGATTTCAAAGTTTGTTATGAAAGAGGCTAAGACAAATGAATTTCAGCTAATGGAAGCAGAGCATCCTGAGGTTCATTTGAGGGGCATTTCGTGTCTCCTACGGTTGCAGCCATATCTTTGTTGGCTTGGATTTGGTTCACTCTTTCTTCATTTCCCATTTTTGTATTTTCTTTCCAAATCATCCAAAGCTTATAGTTTAGTAACCCTATCTCCAGGTTTTCAGTTTGTAATTGTTATGAACAATTACTGGAAATTTCACTGCATGCACAATTATTCATGATACTCCATTCACACTCACCCGTCATATTGCAATTTCAAACTGAGTTTTCCAGGAATTAGCATCCCCAGAGAAAAGATGATCCCAGGAAAAAGCCACATCTTTGTGCAAAGAACCCAGCTCTGACTAGAGAGAAGGATAGATCTGGAATGAATACTATATTTGTAGTGTATCATATATAACCAGACTTATCCTGGAAGCAAACCTTCCAACTTGACCAACAAGTCAACCTTGATGAATCATTAACTTCATTTTAAGTAGTTTTACTTTTTCTTAATTCTCCAAGCTCTCTGTTCCACACCCCTAAACACACACACAAATAGCAACATTCTAACTGAAACACTTCTTCTAAGAGGATCTTTCTGTATGATACCTTCGAATCTTTGAAACAGTTACACAATGAATTTTGTAGTCATTGGAGAAAATGTTACCTGCAAGATCGATGGCAACTAGCGAAGATTAGTTTATAAGAATCACAATGATGGGAGGAACAAGAGAACACTGATAAAACAAGCTCCATCCTTGCTCTCTTCCTTCCTCTGTTTCTGTCTTTGTGGTGCACGTCTTTGACCTCTTAATTGCAATTCTGTCACTTGTGTAGCCAAAAAGAGGACATGAAAGGAACAACCAACATTTCTGTAAAAGAGAAAGACGGGGACATCACAGTCTCTTCTAAACCACTTTCAGTGGGACCAGATCAGTCTCTGGCCACGAACTATCAACTTTACACTGTCATAAAGAGCACTTTTTGTTATATACTCAAAATAGTGGGCTGGTTACAATCTGAAATATTTAGTATCTTGCTTAGTTCATATATCAAGTATAAACAGTTGAATTCCTTCCTTAATAGACTACAATTAGAATACAATACAGTTCCTCAGAAAGAAATTGTTTCACTCAGATTCTCTCTTGGATTAAAGCTATCCCATGGTGATTTAATGCAGAAAACTGCATGGATGTTGGTGAATATAGTCCAGTAAATCTGTTTGTTTGAGTACACATGCAATGGACATTAACTGTAATTATAGTAGCTTTGTAAATCTTTCTCAGCAAAGTATGAAGTGTACTAGTATGTCTAGTAGAACATTAGTCTAGTATGAACATTACTAGCAAGGTTGTCATTAAGGAAACATGCAGCAGAACAGTCCCAGTATAAAAGAGGACCAGCTTATCTCAAAAGTGTGCTCTCACAAAACCAGGCTGCACGTGAGAAAAGAATATGTTCTTCTTCGTAAATCACACCAGTCCCTTTCAATTTTACTGCTACATGCTATAATCTGCTCAATAGCCCAAACCTGGAAATGATGGATATTTCCCTCCCTGTAGATACCAAACCCACAATGACTTCCAAAAGAGCTGAAGGCAGTCCAGTTTACAAGATTAGAGGCAGCTCTTTTTGTGAGGCATTGGAAAAAACAAACTCATGTTGGAAGACCGTATTGCATATTGACACTCAGAACATCTGCTCAGATAACCTTTGCTTTTCTTCCTTTTCTCCACTGCTTTGAGGTAGACTAATGTTTTGAAGACTTCTGCAGTTTTGTCTGTGCCCTTTTACCAAAGCTGACTTTGAACTGGGGTTCAGTACTTTGACAGGAACTCAGAATCTAGAAATAAGAAAAATGGAGGCACAGAGGAAAAATCAAGAGGCTTCATCCTTTTTTTGTCTTGCAAAAAAGATACGCCCAAACGGAGCAAATCATGATATGCACTAAAACTCAACTCCAGCCCAAAGCTTACACCTCCACACTGAAAGCGGAAACTGTTTATTCTATGGTGAAAACATTACTTCTATGATGCCAAATAGTTATGCAGATAGATAGGGTTATTTTGCTTAATGTGCATAGGAATCAGAAGAAATGGCAGTTGCTTGCTAAGTTTGATTCAAGTTCCTTTGAACTCTAGTTGATTTTAATGGGCTTTAGGTAAAAGTCCTGTGAAATAATCATGGACTTTTCTCACTGATTTAAAAAATGGGCTTGTCTGAGGACTTCAGCAGAAGATTTGTTCATAAAAGACAACACTTAAGTGTGTACTTAATGTTCAGCTTGCAAGCAGCACTGCTGGATTCAGAATAAAAGCCATTAGAGACATTATTCTGCCACAAATGTAAAAATATCTTATAACAAACAGTTAACTTCAACAAGCCTATTGCCCTCTTGGGAATAAATAATGTCTCTCTCAGTAATAAAGTCTGTTCTTTGGTCAGGTTCTTACTGGCAGCTGCTTATCTTTCTAGCAAATGTGGAAGGCAGCTTAATCCATTTATTCCCTCCTTGAAAACTGTGTGCAAAAGGGCATGGGACATTCTGGGGAAAGGAAAGGTTGTAAACATATGGTACAAACATGCCATATGAAACCATGTGGTGTCCTTCTTCCAAGCCAGTTTACTTTGCAGTTCTTCCATACTTAGAGCTTCAGAGTGATTTTTTCAGCATTAGTTTAGCCTCTCAACTGCCCTGTTGAGACAAGCAAATATTATTTCCACTACTTAAAAGATTAAGAAAAAAGGGTAAAAAAGTGACTCCCCAAGGTGACATAGGAGTACTGCTGCAGAGCCAGGAATAGAATTCAGATCTCCTGACTCCCTGTCTGGTGCTTCCTTAAATATATGACCATCTGCTCTCCTGCTGGAAGTATAGATACTATATGCTGACTCCAACAAGCTGGCTGCTAAGCCTGTTAGTTTATCCTCTTTTTATCCCATACTGATATCATCTCAAGCTAAGCTTTTGGCCTGGAGTCAAAGTGATTTCCAGTGTTTGAATGATTCGACCTGCTTGTTATTGTTTTAACCTTGCACCACACATATGCTCAGCTATTTGTGACTTATCTGCATACAGTGTGTAGCAACAGCTGCAAGATAGAACTATTTTGTTTAAAGATTCCATACTGAAGCATACCACATGTTTTAAACAGCTATCATGTAGCAGTGAGTTTGATCCTGGTAGCTGCTTGCACCCAGATGTCCTACTGAGCTGAATGTAATTTTCAAGGACAAAGAGCTTATTAAAAGGACAAAAAACTTACACACTTGTGTGTCTCCACAAACATTAGTTCATCATGTTAAGCTCTCACAGTTCCACAGCTAAATTCCACACTGAGTCCATCTGAACTAAACCAAACTAGAACTAAATGGAATTCAACATGATCAAAATTTTTTTAAATCATCACCTTGATTCTGAGAAAACCATCTCCAGTAAATCTCTTTCCTTCATGGCTGCAGAACACTCACAGTATGTGTTCAAGACAGAATCATCACTCAGTAGGGTCAATGCAGTAGCATGCTAACTAATGTGCCTTAAATCCTAGTCTTCTGCTCCACTGAAGGAGGGTGGATAATTTAGCTGTTTTACTAAAATATTGTCTAGTTATCACTGTAGTCTTACTTCACGGAAGCACACAATGAATTGACAGTTCTGTTTCCCCTTGACTTATCATAGGGCATAGTTTATTCGATAGGTGTTGTCTTTCTCTATGAGTACTAAAAGATATTCCTGTCTTTCTGAGCAAAATTTCTGTTCAAAATACTCCAATTCATTCTACAATATTAAGTATATGGTCTGCATTCTGTAGCATATGAACATTTAGCAGTACGTTGTGTGGCCTCTAATGTGAATCATTGTTCCTCTCAGTATGCCAAGTCTTCAACTTTCACAGCTTTGTTAGAGAAAGATTTTTTCTGAAATTCTCTGGAACTTCATTGTGATTTGACAGTACTAACTGATCTTAAGCCTCATTAGCTCCATTAGCAATCCTAGCATAAGTGGGAATATACCAGAAGCTGTGCTGAGTTATAACAATTCCCTTCTAGTCATATTGCTAAGTTTTCCTCTCTCTCTTTCTCTGAGATTACAGTGAGAACATCCCATTAACCTCACATTTGGGATTTTAAAATAATCTTAAACCAGAAACAATTCCAGCCAACATACACTAGATTAGAGTTATATTACTTTCAAACCGTAAAATTAGTTCCATTAAGATAACCTTAAGTGTCCTGCAGATCATCAAGTGACATAGGATACTTAAGCTTTAGCTTAGTGGAACTAATTTGATGATTAGTCCATGATCTAGTAATTTCAAGAGATACACATTTACAGATATTTTCAAAGATTTCTCCATAGTTTTTACAGCATTTGTACACATGCATACTCACATAATTTGAGCCCAAACTGGAAGTATCAGCGTGTTGTGTCAGTGTGGGAAATAACACCTGCCTTTTCTCCACAAGACCCATGATGCAGTTTTTAGAAAGCTTTGTTATTAGGGAGGAGCTTCAAGCACCTGTTCAGAAAGCAGTTCTTTATGGAAACAGGATGAAGCAGGCTGACAAAATCTGTATTGTTTTAATTTGGCTGGCAAAGCAGCTTCCTCAGGCACCATTTTCTTTAACCAGGAAAGGAGAACAATATTAGTGAATTGTCTTTCCTTAATAACAGGTGGCCTGTTTAGACAGCAAAATATCACTGCTAAGGAACCCTGAGCTCATACTTTACCATACAATCTGAGTTCAAGATGGTATTTGCCACCTGTTATTAAAAGGTAGCAAACACTATTGGTTCAGTTCTAGGAGTTAGGGATGGTTACCTTTACAAGGACTTGTGCCCAAAACCCTACAGTCCTTGTGTAAACACAGTTCCTATGGGAAAATTGTCTGCATAAGAATTGTGCAATTTAACTTAAAAAAAATACTCATAGTATATTTCAGGTGCAATGATAAATTGTTGAACCCAAAGTCCTCACATACAAGCTGGCTGCAAAATACTGCCCTTGTAGTTTGATCAAAGGATAGTTTCAATTTGCTGACAGCTTTTAGTGTGCTTGAATCCAATGTGAGAAAGACCAGTTAGATTTTCTCACTCACATTCTCTACTCCTGAAAGCTACTCCTCATAAGAATACCTTCTGATGACATGATTAGAACTTATGATTTCAAAGGTATTGCTCAGGGGAAAAGGATTTTCAGAAGTGTTTGATCCTATATTGGTGTTCTGAGTGGGCAAGAATTAGGCAAGAATCCTTGACTTTGTGAAGAAACAAAACTTTTTGTAAACCTTTAGCTGTCAAAGCAATGTGTTACTCTTTTAAAGAAGATGTCAAATAAGATTAAAAGCCCGTCTTGTATTTTTAAATAAAATAACTACCTCTGCAGGTAAATAAACTAGTATTATTTCATTGCTACTAGCAGTACTCTACAGGATAGCACATAAGTCTCTGTTATTGCTTAATGGTTAACAAACAAGCTTACTGCACTGTATTCTAGGATAACCAACATCACTTTTAATGAATTCTATTACAAGCACTAAAATACTTTATGATTATATGTGAATATGCTTGCATATGATTTTTTAGACCCAGACAATATACACTATATTCCTTTTAATGTAAGTAATTGGCTTTTGCAGCTACAAAACGTGTTCATATTAACCTTTGGCCTCCGTTCTATCAACAGTGATACACATACTTAGCTTTCTGTTTAATACCAGCACTACTGAGCATAACAGTATTGCTCGCATGCATGCAGTTATGTATGTATGGCTATGCAAGGTAAATAATACTCCAAACTTCCAAACAGATCCAAAAGGATCTGTTAAAAATGGTTTTGATGTCCCTGAGGAATCTCAGTGATTATTAATGAAACCAATAGTACCTGACAAAGGATCTCAAAGCAGATCTCATCTGAGCAAAACTTGCCCATTCAACGTAAACTACCCTCAGTAGAACTTCTGGTGTACTTTTGCAAATAAGCCTTAAAGAATTTATAAGCTGGGTTTGGACTGTACTGTGCATGTATGTATGTGACATGAAGTAGAAACAGCTTGTATTTTGGGGCCTGATTTTGTAAAAAATAGTAGCTGCTAATAGTATCTGTGGAAGGTACTGGGTAGTGTAACATTCCACTGCTGCTTGCGACAGGGCTGGGTAGGTTTGCAGTAAGGCTGTTTGACATGGCTTGCATTGGTCACAAGTTTTGGGGTTCTTCAGTGAAGGCAGGTGTTTCTTTCACAATTAGCCAAGATTTTCTCCGCTCTCATGGCCGAACTGTTACTATTTGTACAAGGAGTGGATCTGAAACATCAACCAGCTCTGCCTGGCAGAACTTACAGATCCAAGTAACTCAACATGCGGACATTTCCATTATAGAGATGGGGAACACAGACACCTGGCTGTGCTGGGATGGTGCCCCTGATAAGAAACAGAGCACTCCTTTGAATCATGGCATTACCAAGATGGGTACAAACACCAGGACTCTGGGTGCGCCACGGGGACTTCCTGAGTTACTTGCCCATGAGCAGACAGATAAGTGGTGGCAAGCAGGGAGCTGAACTCAGATTTCCCATGTCTCTGTCAAATTCCTTAGTGTCAGATCATCCTATCCTCTCTTCAGAGAGAGTGGTTTTGATACCTTCATTGTTATTCTCTTTTTTCCCCCTTCAAATACTGAATTATTAGATTCAGTAAATGAATATCAAACGTACCACCAGCAGTGAAAAGTTTGGAAAGTTCTCTTTTTATTCTGCATCAGCAGAAATCAAACCAACCTTCATCCTCCTCAGTACTACCTTTTGGATGGTGTACTGCCTACTGAGAAAGAAGTCTTCTTTCTGACATCAGTGAAGCATTCACCATTTTGTGCTGTTCCTTGACCATAGACTGATACAGGGCAAATTTCCAAACACTTATTTTTCTTTGCCAGCTTGACTTTTCAGATCTCCATCATTTTCCTTACATTTATACAGAGGTGGCCCAGCCTGAAGATTAATTTAGAAGATGATGTGTCCCTAGGAAAAATTGTTCATTGGCAAAATGGAGCATATTCTAAAGCATCAGACACAATGCAACAGCAGTTTTTACCCTCTTCTTGCCTCATAAATTGCAGCGTGCAACAGGCTTAGGTTGCCCTTGTATTTTCCGGAGAATTCCCTGTCTCAAGGAACCAGCTGTTGTTCTGTTAAAGCTGCTATCTAACTGCTGAGTCGGCACAAAAGGCAACTAAACCCCCAGTATTGGTCTTCAAAATGTATATTTAAAAAGATTAAATAGCCTTTTATTACATGACAGACATTTCAAATGTGGGCTCCATGCTTGGTCTCCTCCCTCCACAACAAGCCACTGTATGTTTCCCGAATCTCAGCTCAACCATGTCAATACACACCAAGACTTCAGCGGCAATTCTCACCATTTACACCAACCTCTGTGCAGACTCTGATTCACCAGCTGTTCCCTACTGCAGAAGGGGAAAACGAGGCTCACATAGCAGTTCAATTTTTCTCCTTTGAAGTCACAGAGCCACAGCCTCAGCTGGTGTATATTGCTGACTTTAACTTAAACCAGGTGATGGGCCACTCCCTCTTTTCACACACTCCCCACACACTTTACCATGTTTCTAAAGGGTGGCCGTGTACAGATGACATCTTATGTGCAGCGGAAGCTGTATGATGGAATTCGAACAGGCAAATAAAGAAAACTTACCAAGTGCCCTTTGTGGATTGAACTGATAAGCATAAACTATGACATATTCTCGGGAGTGAGAAAGAGTGTTCAGTAAATTGTCTCTGTCTGGACACATGGATAGAGTCACTTACCTATAGCAGTGAAAAGTGAAAAGAAATTCCGTCTATAAAAATTTGCATCTTGCTACATAAAGCAAGAGCATATCTGGGTTTTGATGGGTGCCATGGCAACAATGTTACTGGAGTATAGCATAAGAGCATTTTGGGGAAGAGGGAAGAGGATGAAACAAGAAGCTCTCCGGTTATCTGTGGACACAAGGACTTCTGCTGCAGACTTAAAGACAGATTGTCCTTCTTGTTCCTGGGTGTCTGTTTACAGTTGCCACCACATTCATATTTTCACTTTATACTGTGGTTGTCCAGAAATAATGAAAAAAAGGAAAAAAACCTGCTACAACAAGAAGGATAGATCTGAAACATAGTTTAGAGTTCCATTTTATTTGAATTGCTTGTAAGAGAAGAACAATGCAAAACTACTAAAGCCACTGTGATTACTAGTAAAGAACAAAACCACAGGATTACATGTTCAGTAAAACCTATGCTTTGGTACGATTGCTTTAAAAGTATGTGTGTAGAGAACAACAGATAACTATGGCTCTGCTTTTCTTCTGAAATAACTGATTTCAGCACATTTCATGTAGGAGTGGGTGCTCCATCTTTTTTTGATATCTACAAAACACCTGCAATTCTTTTTAAATTCAGGTATTCTAATGTCAGTGAAGAGGTATTGAAACTGGAACCTCATCACCAGTTGCACCTGGTATTCTCTGCACCTGGGTGCACCAAGAATACCTTAACGTTAATAAATGGCAATATAAAATAACACCTACTGCAATGGCCTGAGGGGAAGGGGGACAGCAGAATGGGGACGTGGGGGAGTGGGCAGGTGGAAGAAAGCATTAGAGGGAAGTCTTAGTGTTTTCTTAATTTTAGCAATTAACCAGAGCCACATCTCTAGGTCTGTGCATATAAAGCATTATTCAACCTCTTGCCTAAGCAGAAACAGTTGCAATACAGACTTTAATTGTCTAATTCCAAGCTCTAGTTTATTTAGATTCTGATTTCTTAACAAAAATCTAATTCTTGCAATGTACTTTTAGTCCCTCTTTCCCAGTCACTTCTGAATGTCTTGTCCAGTTTGAGAGCAAGGTGAAAGTTTTAAAGAGAGTTCCTGGATGTTTCCTGTAAATGAATGGCTGGAATATCTCATACTCTGAGAAGGCTGGAGTTAAGGCTCAAAAGTGTTTTTAGACATGAGCAAATCGAAGCACGAGAGAACTACAAGTCATCAGAGTCTGCAAATCCAGCTGCTTATGGAAACAATTTGTTTTTCCCAACACTCGCTATTCTCATTCTGCATTATATCACAAACTTTGTTTCATTTTTGCTCAGATGGTACTAGTTTATTTTCTGTTCATGCAAGAGCCTTCTTGACCCTTGCAGCCTACATCTTCTGCCTTCCTGTTTCTTGCTCTCATTTTAGATCTGTTCACACATCCTGTAATGCTTAACATCATCCTTGGGCCAGTGAGGTTTGCTGCCTAACTAGTGTTTGTAAATCCTCAAAATGTTTTCTCATTGATTGTGTGATAATATGACAATGATCTGAGCTTGTCACCCTGTTGTATGTGGATATCCCTCAGATGACCTGGAGAATTCAAAGGATGGACAGTATATGCGTTATTCTCAAGGAAAAATTACCAGAAAAGCCAGCTTTATCATGGCATTTTACTGTTTTGTAGTAAGATAAGATATATGAGTCAAAGTGTCGAACAGCAACCAACATGTAAAAAACAGGAATCATAAAAGGCAGTATCTGTTTCTTTGAGATTAGCAGGAGAAATACTTTAGTCCAGTATTTCATAGCTCAGAGTGAGGGAAAGATTTGCAGGGGTCTACTTCTCAGACTTCTTTGTGGCCCAGGAATAAAGTATGCTGCCTTCATACAAGAGCCTGGTCAAATACAAGGCTGCTTTGTGCAGCTGAGTCCACTGTCTTTAAGCCATAGCTACATAATTACTCTAAGCCCTATTCTTGCTTTATCTTTAATGAACCTTCAATTCATCTAAGATCCTCTCCACCCTCAGCAATTTAGTTTATTTAATAAATTACCTATTTTCACTTTACATGGGGTTAAGAACCTTGGCCTTGCTACAGATTAGATACACCTTTGGAATACCTTTAGTGACTTAAAAACCACAGCAAATGTCTGGATTCCATCTATTAATAAGATACATGCATGGGCTGTATGAAATGAAGCCATATTCAACTTCCTTGTTCCTCATTCCTTGTTCGAAAAGACTTCCAGCCACTGCACTTGCAGTGTTCTGACTGCGAATAAAGGTTAGAAACACGTGTTCCTGAGTCTGCAGGAAGACTGAAAATGGTGGAGAGAAGTGCACTTGCATCTCCTGTTAGCCTCACTGGCAGGTCAGCTAAAAACATCTGTTTGGTATCTGTTTTGCTTAAAAAGAGGGATTTTGCATCTTTTGCACCAAGCAATCCATGCAGTGACAAAACTCACAATTACAGGAGCAAAATAATTATTGCTGATCTTTGTTGTGAGTCTCCCACTAATTTTAATAAGCATGATTCAGGAGAGAGAAGAGAATGGTGTTCTTAATACAGATTGTAATGCACAAACCAGAGGATTAGATCTCCCTTATTATGTGAATTGGACACCTGAGAAACCTGGGTTTATTTCAGACATTGCAATTGCTTTTTAGCAGATGTAAAGATTCAAGAAACCCACAGCTCTGATGTCTCTGTGGCAGCAGCTACATACTGCTTGAAACTATGAATCAGTGTAGGTGACAGTAATATCTTAGATTAGAGATGGCATAAAGCAAGATATTTTAATATGCAAGGTGGTCATTATGGTAAACTACTACACTTTCTTAAAGTATCCACCTACTAGTAAGGTGTTTAAAAAACCAGAAAGACGGTGATCAGCTAATTTAATGTAACATGCTATGCCATTTTGTGCCCACTGGTGGCTAATTCTGTCCAGACTGCTAGCACCCAAGAAGACTGTGTATTTCCCTGTCTGGTGTCCCTATGGAGATGGGACCTATTTACCTGCTACTGAGGACCTGACTGAAAAGCTTGAAGCAGAGGAAGCAGTTCCCCAGCTCAGGTGAGAGCTGCAGCTGATACTTTGTTAGCTTGGTTTGTAGGGCTTCAGCTTTGAACAGCACCAAATGCTTTCCCAAACTCAGCTCTGAGCACCACCCAGCTCTCCAGCACACAGTATTTCAGACCTCCTCCAGCACCGGCTGGGACCATGAGTCAGTTGGGCAGTTCAGAATATCTGAATGGTTCTGGCCAGTCTGCTTCACAGATGAATTTGTACAGACAATGCTTTCTTAAAGTAGCAGATCCAAAAAGGTGGCACAACAAACATCTCATCAAGTCAAGCAGATGAACTCTGATCTGCTTGTTAAAGTTTACAGTTGCATCAAATCTGGTTTTCAGCTTGTGATGCATTTCAGAGACCAAAATGCTAAACAGCTCTCTCTGCTTTTTATGCCAGCCTGCTGTGATGCTTCTTTGGTTGCGGTTTCCTTAATCTTCCTGCATGTTCCACAAGAAGTTGGGCAGTGAATTTTTTTTTTTTTTAAGCACATTGTTTCTTTTCATCTGTAATGCCTTTTTGGTCTCATCATTGTAATACCTTAACCATGTGTCCACGCTGCTTCAGAAAGACAAAGAACATAATGCCTGAAGCTTATCAGGTGAAGCAAGAGCACCACCGTTAGGTAGCACACAGTCACTGTAGATTCCACCACTACATAAGAGGCCAGTGGAGATGCCGTGTGTATGTAATGAACAAATCTGAGTATTGCAACACCTCTTTAAATAGCTGTGCAGGCACTAATATCAGAAACAGAGAGCAAGAGTCAGACCTGTGTTTTTGTAGTGAGAAGTCTCAAAATCTATTACAGTAGAAGTGAAGCAAAAGGTTCAAAAGAAAAAGCACAAAGCTAACAATCATTATTCGCTTGAACTTCTGAAAACTGGGTGATTGATTACTTCAGAAACTTTTCATGTATCTTTGGATCTTTTAATATACCTCAGGCTGAGTTATTTGCTGCTTTACCATCTATAGTTCTGCACAGAGAACACAAGGGTTGGGTGGGGGGCGGTGACTTCCAGTGCATAGTTGTAGGCGAGGTTCCAACAGCACTTGAAATAGTCATTTCCTTTCCCTGACCGAGCTCAAGAGAGAAATTTGACTTGGGGCATGGGGAGGGGAAGCAAAGTGAAGATAAAATGAAGCCATTTCAACAGCAACTGATGTCAGGATGCTTTTTGGATTAATAAGTAGTTCCACTAAAGAAAACCTGCTCCCACTTCACAAAAGAAAACCCTCATTATCAGCAGACATTGTTCATTTTACAAACTTTTCTCAATCTGTAATATTTTGGAGTAGGCAGTTGTGTATAAAACTGCTTATCTCTTCCTTCAAAAGTTTACATTAATTACACAGGAAAAAGAGTGATCAGGAGACCAAAAATTGTTATTTTATTTTAATTGCTATCCTGCACAGTCACTTCAGAAAAAGGGAAAGCATTTTCTGAATAGATTTTTTCTTTCAAAAACTCAACTGCGTCTTCATTTGTCATTTCCTGAAACTTCTTGTTCAGGATCTAGAAGAAAGGAGAAGCAAAAGGTAGTTTAGTTCTATTGTCTTTAGCAAACTACCCTGTCCCACAGAGCTCAGTGATGAGAAGGCCATAGGGAGTCATTGCATTTTGAAAAACAGGTTGACTTCTATCTTTCATTCTATAAAAATTAGGGAAATAAGCCAAAGTCAAATAGGGTTTTTAGGTAAAAAGCAATTCAGTGGCTTGATTCTTTTTTCTTTTTTTTTTTGTGTTGAGCTATGTTTATATTTATTTCACTGATGATGATAAGTGGTAGCTTGTCTTTTAGAGTTCCTCTGTCTTTTCTCCCTGGTGACACCAACACTGCCTTCTAAGTAGAGGTGATATACAATTACCACTCTGGAGAAGGCTCACTATTCCCTACAAGGCCTGTTCTACCAAACAAACACACTCATTACTGTGTTGATAACAGGACTGAAACAGAGAGAGTAACAGGACTCTTCTTACCAGAATCACATGATAGCCCAGTTTATTTAGATGCCGCTTCTTCATTGCCAGTTTCCCTTGGGGATGTGTTGTACCCAGACAGAAGGCAGACAGAGGAACAAAGAGAAAAGCCAATCTACAACCAAGAAGAGTAGGGAAGACTCCATTGTATAAATGCAGAATAAACATATTTTTTTCTAAGACAATGATTCGATTATGTCCTTTAACAATGCAGAACATATAGCTGTCTTTCTGGCAGCCAAAAATATCAGAACTGCAAAAATGTCATTATCCTTTTCCTTCTCCAGACGTATTTAATTTAGACCCTCTCTTCTTTTGTGAGCTTCACACAAGTATCAGCATCCACCTAAATACCTAGAGCAAAATTAGGTCCTTAGATCTCCACTTCTCCCACAATGTAAAAGAAATAGATCATTCAGAATTATACATTATTTTGATAGCTTCTCTATTGACTTTGATCCTCTGCTATTGACTTTGATCCTTTGCTAGTATTCAAAATCAGTTACTTCCTGCCATAAAAACCTACTTGGAAGGGTGAGGGAAGCTGAATGCCTTGGAAACCTAACAGTGAGCTTCTGTTACACAATTCACTAGCTCTCTTTTTCCCAAAAATCAAACTATTCAAAATACATTGCTGTGCAGTGATCCAGCACACAAACGTTACATATTACTCAATTCTACTTAAGCATTACTTAAATGATATATGTCCCACTTCAGTTACTGAGAGGTCATTCTTCCATACAAGATTAAATTAATCACCTAAAATGTGGATATGATGATCCTTTTTATTCAAATCGTATTTCAGCAGCTGAATTGATTGCCATAACATACCATTGTGATGCACATTTTAGAGACTTAAGAGAATAACTGAATGTTTAATTGGCCACATAAATACTTGTAATTTTAAAACCGTAATGTACCAGCTTTTTGGAAAGGATTTCACTTATACTTCAAAACCTGTATCCATCACAAGAGTATCAGATTACTGTGATGCTTTCTGCCTCTTTCTCTGGAATGTTAAGTTTTAGCCTCTGTTAGAAGAAGGTAGTAAGCTGGATTAATTGTTGCTCTGAACTGGCACGGCAAATTATGCATCTCTCAGTGAGCACAAATAACAAGTTAGTTATCTACTTTCCTTCTGCAAATCAGTGAAGTAACTGAATCAAAGAAGTAACTGCATGGAATATATACAAATAAAACTAGCCTGCTAGAAAAAAAATAGAGTAAAAAAAGACACCTTTGAACACTTGAGTCAGCATGATCATCTGTTCCAGATATTGGGAGCACTTTCTTTCTGTCTGAATCCATTCTGATTTCAAAATCTGAAAACAAAACAACCAAACATTTAGCACTACAAGAGGTTAGAATTAATATTCAGATTTTAATTGTTCAAATT
This sequence comes from Gallinago undulata, assembly GCA_026546715.1. Lineage (NCBI taxonomy): Eukaryota > Metazoa > Chordata > Aves > Charadriiformes > Scolopacidae > Gallinago > Gallinago undulata. Next base: position 29,961,448 of record JAOTQQ010000079.1, read on the forward strand.
GTTTTCAAATTAACAGTTCATTTGAAAAAGTTAACAGACACTGTCACTGCGCTGTTCCTAATTGCTGTTCTCTAATAACTTACATATTACTGATGGCTTTTCCCTCCCTGCAACCAATATAGCTATAGCTTGCACATTTCCAGAAAAAAATATAATAATTTGGAAACTGTAGATATAACTTTATGGGAGTGAAATCATAGTTTAAAGAAAATAGTCTTGATCACAGTCCATCATACCTACTCAGATTTTCATGTAATCCTATTCCTCATTAGAAATATTTAGGAAGAAAATTAATTCAAGTGCAGAAAAACTGGTAACCTGGATGGTTGATAAAAAAATAAGCAATATCAAATCTAAAAGAAAACAAATGTCATGAAATTATTAAAGAAGGTTATATCCATTTTCATAAATTAAAGTAGAACCCAAACCTTAGACATAGCTTCAGAAAAAAAAACAAGTCAGAGAACAAAAGAAGGCTGAATCACTAATGTGATTCAGTACTAACGTGGCAACTCTCTAAAATAGTTGGCCATATTGGATTTATGTACAACTAATATCTGCTTGCTGCTACTTAACAAAAAGTCCAAATCAGTTTTGTAAACAAGAGTAATGATAAAGTTTTAGTAAATTAACTTAAATAATTTAACAGAAGCATGCTGTAGATTAACCAATCAAAGAGAACAATTGTTAAAAGACTGTTCAAAGTATTACACTTAATCACTTGCACTCTATGCAAATTTGTTACCACCTTAGTATCTTGGGGATTATAAATCTACATTAAATAGAATATGACAGTAATTTGGCTTCATACCAATATGATACTTATATGGCAGCTGAACATTTTGCTGAAACATGTTCTCGTCTCCCAGAAGTTCTATGAGTGCCTCCCGAGCCTTTCTGAGATTAAGAGATATTAATGAGGAGGAATTCTCAGTCAGGACAAATGCAGGCTTTGTGAAGGAAGGGCTATCAAGTTCCATACATGCTTTCACAGAGCGAAGCATCACTTCTTTTTGTTCTTTGTAAAGATCATCTGAAAAAGTATACAAAAAATATTTCATCCTCTGTATCATCTCACAGAAATTTGCTTTTTATTACCATTTATAGTCTGTTCTGTCAGAGCAAATGAATTACAATATAGGAATCAAAACTCAATTGTTTTTTCACTGAATATTATTGAGTATCTTCAATATATTGTTAAATATACACCATCAATTCATCAATTATAACATTAAAGTCTACAGATGGGCCCTGCCTATTTATGTAGTCTTTCCCCTCTACTGAACACAGCTCTGTGAATGCTACCAGATATGCTACTATTACAGGTATCTTAAGGATATGGAACAAGAGCATGCATTAAAACCATTTCTAAAATTCAGACAACTAGAAGGCTATTTATAAAACAAAGAAGGGATATCAGACTTGGCCACAATTTTGAAACTGTGCTTTAAGAGTACTAAGCTGCACAAACTCTAAGCAGTTACAGTTTTACAACTTCCAGGTTCAGTCATAGCAGGCTCAGTGGCAAGAGAGCATGTTTTACTCTACATTGAATTTCTACTCTGCTGAACTACTGTACTGACTGTAGAGAATTGTAATGTGGAAACCAAATGCTACTATAAGCCATTCCAAGGTCCTCATTATAACTCAGAGCAGTCAAAAAACCTTTTAACTCAGTTTTAAGTCAGTTTACAAAGGTTAAGACTTCCTGTGTTTTTAAAAATGCCTAAACATCTATCTAAACTAGAACCCCTTGCTCTCACACATTTCTACCACTTCCACTAATCTCATATTCACGTCTCTCCATGTGTACACCTACTAAACTATTGCCACCATGGGACCCAATATAATAATCCTGTTGCTCTAGTGCAGAAACAGATCACTTAGATCACCATGACTATGTTAGTTTTGTCTTGAGGACTTCAAATTTAATATTAATCATGTTTGCATTCTTTGATTTTCAAACTTCTAACACAACTACAACAAATTATGTACAGACACAGACTATCCCTTTTTAAAACACGAACATGAGAAAATAAGGCCTGACCTGACAAGAAAAGTTCATCCCTGCTGTCCTTTTGCAGCAGCTCATCAACTGCACGATGAGGAAGATATCCTAAGATGCAAAGTGAATACACTGCCTTCAGCAGCTCTGTGTTGGAAATCTGAGGGAGGTACTTATTCAAGCAGTTATGAAGAATCTCAAAAAACCTTTTCCAAAAGCAGAAGAAAAGTATCTAAATACACAAATAAGGCTGTATAAAATACAGATTTCAAACAAAAATACAAGTTAAAATCTCTACTATCTTGTAATCATATGTTGTGTAATCCAGCATTAGCTTTTGATTCCTCTTTGAGGACACAGCTCCCTATCAACAGATTTAGCAGCCTGGTCAGTCTATAACCTAAATATTTTCAATTACAGAGAAAAATTCCTATGTAGAAAAAACACAAAAAGACACAGCAAATTTACCTTACAGATTAATAAAACAGGATTATGAACTCTTTCACAACTGAAAAGAAATACTAGTTGCCATACATTACTCTAATGACTAGATAACATATTAGCAGGCATTCTAAATGAAAACCTACTGATGCTTTTGGTCTCTGGGAATATAGTTGAGTCGTGAATACACTCGGACAACAATCAAAAAGTTTTTCAAGTTGAGGAAGTCAGGGTCTTCTGTCACCTTCTCAGCAAAAATATCCATCAGCTCACTAGGCTGAAAGCCAAGTGTCTCAAAGGCAGAAAGAAAAAACATCATCTAGAAAAAAGATACTTTTATAAGGTCAAGAAAGCCAGTAAAGTGTTGATTTCATAAAATGCATTTTTAATGAAAGCAAATTTTTCAAACCATAACACCCAATTTATTTCTTATTTCTTTATGCATCAATAAACAGAAGAGCATTTAAAACAATATAACTGTATCAACTTCATGAGATCGGTATTCATAATAAATCTAAATAATCTCCAAAGATCAAACACAAACATGAAGAAAGGTAAGATGGGAAGCACCCAATATTCTACTAGTAACACTTCAAATTATTTGGTCTCAAACTCACCTGTCTTTTGTCCCAAAGGCAGGCAGTGGAATTGACATAGTCTGCTACTGCTGAAAACAGCTTAACATTACGGTACTGGAGACTGTAGCAAGCTTCCAGAATGAGAATTAAGTGCCGAAATGAAACATCATGGACATTCTCTGTAACAGAAGAGCAAAAAAAGACAAATGAACCGTAGGTTGGAGATACTGTGGAATCTGCTTGGCTAAATGTGGAGGAGGAGGGGAAAAATTCGGGTAAGAATTGTGGAACAGACAGAGACTAGCTAGGGAAAGTCAACTCAGCTAAAAGATGAAGAAGGAGAGGCAGAAGAAACCAAACTGAGTCAGGACCAAACTAGAAAGGATAAGTCAGCAAAAGGAGACAAGTTAACAAACAAAGCAAGACTGTGTTCCCAGAACATCTTCTGTCCCTGGATTCTTGATTTTCAGCACCTCCCTACACTCAGCATGGAAATGGTCAGGGCTATTCCCTTTAGTACTGACCGAGCCTTTGGGCTGTCCACTTCACCATGTCAGCAGCGGGAGTAACAAAGACCTGGATCTAAAGCCGCTGATTAATCAGATATCAGCACTTGATGAAATTTACATATTTTTCCCCCCATTTGGTTTTGCAAAACAGCAAGAAGCCGTATATATGAATCTATGTCTAGAAAGCACTAAAGGCTGTCAAGCACTAAAGCATTAGTGCATGCCAAGCTGGAAAACATGGAACCATAATGTAACCTCCTGGCCTATCAGCCTAATGACACAGATTGAGTGCCAGATGACAGAAGAATTCTGCATGGGACAGCTGCTTCATTGGCTACACAAGATGGACCTACTCCTGAGATGAAAAAGATTAAGTATTGAAGAACAATGCTCTTTCTCGAACATCCCACTTTGATGCAATGAGGGGCACAGTGACAGTGACAGTGACTGCAAGAGAAAAGAGCATAGTTACAGCAGGATCAGCACTAATCAAAACTAGACTTTATCTTTTGCTCTGTCAGAGGACTCAAGAGGATAGCAGGAAAATAACTGAATTTAACTCCTCTGAGTTGTGCTCAAGTGATTTTCCAGGCTCAGCATAAAACACTGTTACTTCATTTCTTGAAGTGCTGAGTACTGACAACTGCAGTGGAAGCCAAAGAGAGCTGTGCATCAAGTAAAGTGATTTGCAATGCTAAGTATTCTTAAAGAAAATAAGCTAACAAAATCTCATATTACTGGACACTTTGACCTTAATCTCTCTCTTCTGCACAATTAGAAAATTACTATCACCACTGGGTCACTCCCTTGCTGCTACAAAAATTAACTCAATAAGTATCTATGAAGTACACAGTTATTACAATTCTGGTCAGGTCCCCAGATACAGGAGAAAGGGCTACTTTTTTGAGAGCTCAGGCAACCAGCACAAGACCTGGAAAATCTGCTGGAGTATTCCTTTGCCCATGGGTCCCAAAGCATGCCCCTTCCTCCTCTTCCTATTCTATCTATCTCAGCCTAAGATGGGGGGGGTCATATCTGTCCAGAAAATAATCACTCTGTCCCCAGTGCATCATTTGCATGATGTGCAGCACTAAGTCCTGAGAACATACACTAAAAAAGTGCAGAAAAAAGTACTGAGTAGCTGCTGGGTCCATGTATGCCACCTAGCCTGTGTACTGAGTGTGGTGAAAGTGCTGTGGGAGAACCCAGTATGCACAATTAAAGAATATGTCCTAACATATTTGAACAACCAGGACAAATGGTTGTACAAGCAGCCCAAACACTCCGGGTTCATTTATGTTAAGAATGCTATTTTGCTGCCTTAATGGTTTTTTTAGACACAAATTAGTAAGTATTTTAAGTGTGAATTAATACAAACTGATGACATTCTTAAGAAATGTGTTGTAAAGGTATGGAGAATGGCGAAAGCATTAGTTTTCATTTAATTTTTTTCTGGCCTGCAACATGAGCCAGTAGTGTGCCCAGGTGGCCAAAAGCATCTTGGCCTGTATCAGGAACAGCGTGGTGAATAGGACTAGAGATGTGATCGTCCCCCTGTATTGTCTCCAGTTTTGGGCCCCTTACCACAGAAAAGACATTGAGGTGCTGGAGTGGGTCCAGAGAAGGGCAATGAAACTGGTGAGGGTTTTGGAGAGTAAGTCTTATGAGGAAAGACTGGGATTGCTTAGCCTAGAGAAAAGGAGGCTGAGGGGAGACCTTACTGCTCTCTACAACTACCTGAAAGGAGGTTGTAGAGAAGCAAGGATTGGTCTCTTCTCCAAAGTCGCAGGTGATAGGACAAGAGGAAATGGCTTCAAGCTGTGCCAGGGGAGATTCATATTGGATATTAGCAAAAATGTTTACACTGAAAGGGTTATTAAGCACTGGAATGGTCTGCGCAGGGAAGTAGTTGAGGCAGCATCTCTGGAGGTTTTCAAAAGTCAGGTTGATATAGTGCTTAGATACACAGTTTAGTAATGGGGGGGGGGGGTTGGATGGTTGTCTTTTGGCTTTTTTATCAGAATAAGGTTGTTGGTTGTACTAGAGGATCTTAAATGTCCCTTCTAACCTAGACGATTCTATGATTCTGTGAGTTCAGTTCAGCAGCACTCAATAATTAAATCCAGTTAATCAGGGAAACACTACTTTCCCTTTAGTTTACCAACAAATCACATTAAGTCACCAAACCATCCTGTAAGATGTCCAGGTCCAATTCAGGTTTGTTTTAAAAGTTTATCTGAAATCTATTTTTTCTTGCTAGAATTTTTTTTCCTAAATTCTGCATACACAAAAATGCAAAGAAAAATATGTAATTTGGGTAAATGTTAAGAAGGGCAGAGAAGAGCTATTTGCTTTCATTATTAATCAGTAATTTTCTGTCTTGCTGCTTGTCAAATGGCTCCACTTTACTATAATATCCTGTAAAACAAAGATGTTTCTTGAGTTTTAAAGGAAATCAGAAAAGGGAGATGAGACAATAATTAGGAGGAATTTGGTATAAGAAAGGGAAATTTAATAAACATATTTTTTTTCTTACCCTGGATCTTTTTACTGCAGGCATCCAGGATTGGAATGGAACAATAATACATTGCATCCAGAGCCAAAAACATACGCAGAGCATTCGGGAAAGTCAGATGGTCTATCTCTTTCAAAACTGCCATCTAAAGTGAATCAGAGTTTATTAAATCCTTCATTCTTCAGGTATATTATCACTGCTTTCTGGTGAAGGCATTTTCACCAAAACTTTCCCAAATTCCATATCCTGTTCAGACTTATACGAAAGAAAAGGGAGCAACAAACAGCAAAAACATAAAGTAACTACTCTCAATTTCTTAATACACAATTATAGCAGGTCAAGTGTTCTAGAGCTCTGTCACTATGCAAGCTCCCAGAAATTTGCTTTTATATGTTTTTTTTTAGAGAAAGAAGTCTCAGTAAAGCTCATTTCCAAATACTCTGAATATATGTCTTCTACCAACTCTTAAAACATAGCAGAAATTTAATCGGCACAGCTGACTTATTTAATAGTACTCCAATTACTGTTTTGGATATGTGTGAAAGCTGTATGCCTTCAAGGTGATCCAATAGCATGCCGAGTGGCATACAGCTACAAATGTGGACCGAGGCACAGAAGGTTAACTCTGATGAGACTTCATTTACAAGAGCAGTAATTAGATTGATATAAAAGACAAAAATAAGACTAGAAAGTATATTGTCTATTAAAATACAATATCCTTACTGCATGCATATCAAAGGTTAAATACAAAATGCATCTACAATATAAATGACACATTATTAAAAATAGCACCCGATAAGCTTAGAAAATTAAGAGCTCCCTTCAGTTAACAAGTGGAAATGTTATTTTCCTCAGTTACACATTCCACCATATCTTCAGCGAGTTTCTCACCATGTTGTAAAAAGTGGTACCTTGTCCAAGGTTTTACAATTTACTTACATCTAACACATTGCATGAGCCCCCTGCACTGCTCTACTCTTGCCCAGTTTCCCATCAGTGGAACCTTCCTTCACTTCCTCATGAATGCTATTACAAACTGACCTAAGAGCCCTTCATCTGTGCGATGAAAACACTAGCAGTTTGAAAGGTTTCAAAGAGTGTCTTCAAATCAGGGAACAAAACTCCCTATGTCTTGCCATAAAATCTACTGCCTGCTCCCAACTGCTGTATTTCCCAGGGGACCTTTCAGATGCACAGAAAGGTAAGGCCATGAGGTAGGCAAGTCCTCCTGGCATCTCACTCCCATCAGTCTTCTAGCCCCGGACCATTATTGGACACAGCCCCATCACAGACTTATTTTCTGTCATCTTGTCTTCCAGCCACAAGCTGACCAAGGGAATCGCAGACCAACCTGCAAGTGCTTCTATGAAATACCCTGTGACCAACCCAAACAAGAGGTGAGGGCAATGCTATTTTACTGCCTTAATTCCTTTTGTACCATCTCCATTGCTGTCTGTCCCTTTCATGGCGGGATATTCCCAGCCTCCTATTTTAAGTTTTTCCTGCAGATATAGCTGGACTATGAAGCATATAACAAACACAGTTAACCTTTCTATTCTATTTTGAGTGTCTGGAAAGAACCATAACAATTTATAAACAATGCAAGAGCATGGGCTTTGTGGAAATAAAACAAGCCTCCAACTAAATTTACCTCTAATTTCTTTTTCAGAAAGACTGGAACATCTTTTCCCAAGCATTTCATCAGGTTTTGCAGTATAAAGATGTCTCCGATGTTTGGAATGCGCTGCTCCACTAGTAATCTGATGAAGAAACACACAAAGCCTTGAGCTACAGAACTGTTTAACAGAGCTTTCCTCATTTCAGCAGAAACAGGTCATTCTCCCTTACAGATATACAAGTGAGTTAAAGCTGTAATTCCCTTCTCCTCTCCCACCTCTTTTTTGCAAGGCTGGTATAACTCTACATGATATAGGTGCAGCACAAATATTTAGCATATGGAAATAATTATATATGCTTTCTTAATGTTATCCTGATAGATGAGTGTTGTTGCTGATACATTAACAGCAGGGACATCTGACTAGACTACACACATGACTGTGCAGACGTGAGTGCTGTTAAGCCTCAAGGAATTAACACCCTTCTGCAGAAATAAAAAATAAAAATTTGCAGATTTGTATCATAGAATCATCTATGTGCAGGCAAGTTCTGAAACAGCCAGGAAACCTGGGGACAGACACTGATAATAACTTGGTGAAAATGAGGAAAAAAATCAAACAAGCAGTGCTTTGGGCTGCAGGAACAGAAGGGGATATCATAACACAGACGAATTACAAGCACAAGATGAAGGAGTTCTGCATTCCCAGTACCTCCTTTTCTGGCTCAGAGGGAGGTATTGTAATTGTTATGTCTGAATCACCCTTAAATATACCTGCACAGATACAAAAATAGGAAGTGTCACTAAGGCAGTGCACTGCTCTGAAATTCATCCCTGAAAATACAGCTCCCAACATCAAGACAGAGAAAGAGCTGTAGGTGGATCTCCTGCTTTCTACTAAATTAAAAGATTTGTGTACCTGAGCTTCCAGGAGAACCTAGTGTTTTGTGTATCACTTCTCAAAGTGATCACATCCTCCTTCTCAAAGCAGGACCTGACACAGGCCCAAAAGTCCTAATCCATGGCAAATTTTGTAACAGGCTCAGTACAAACAATCTCATTGGAGTGAGCAGATTGGTTATCCACATAAATCTCAGAGAAAAAAAATCCCTACAGTTAAAGAAGTTATTCTGATACAGCACTACACAGAAGCCTTGCTGGATGCACAGGTGAAGTCTAAACATGTCTTCATCTTAACTTTTACTTGCTAAATTAAAGAAAATATTCCCTGGCTGTTAAAGAGCATTTTTCTTCACACAAATTAAAATACTTCACAAAGGAAGTACAGGGATACTTTCTACACAGGGATAAAACTGAGATATAGACATGCGAAGTGACTTGATCAACATCACAAAAAGCCCACAGTGGTGGAGCTGAGGTCAGAATATGAATCCCCTGCAGAGCAGCCTAGCACCCTCTGCCATCGGAATCCTTGCTGCTTGAAACTGGAAAGACAATGCCAAAAATCACAGCTGTTATCTCATGTGATCGTTAAGTCCTAAAACCACAGTATATCTTTTATGCCCAGACACTCTCTCAATAATTTCTAGAAGACATATATTCAAAAAACATTTAAATATGAAGAACACATGAAAGATTTATTTTTCTCACTGTAATCCAGCTTGAAGAGCGCTCACATTCTTGTCTTTTTCCAGCTCTGCTAAAGTAGTCGCCAAAACCGAGATACATCGGTTATCAAGTTGATTGAGCTTCTCCTGTTAAAGAGTTTCCGCAATGTCAGGTTACTTCAGACCAGTAAAAGTTTCAGAAAAGAAAAACTGACCACTCTTAATCTGTACTTGCCATCTTCTCTTTCCCCTGGAAGTCAATTCAAAAGCTTTAATTCTGCAGTGACCTAAAAGGTCTCACATCAGTCAAATTTAGTTTGAAAAAGGTAATGATTTTTGAGATTTCTCTTCTCTTTTAAATCTGTCTGAAATCAGGCAGTGGTTTCAAAAATGAAGGAAATTAGAAGTATACACAAATTAACTATGGGAGCCCCATTTCCATGACTGAACCAGGGATGTAACCCAACTCTCTCTTGACATTGCACAGCCTCCCAGAGAATTAGCCCTGAGGTTTCAGCTCACACTTAGGAAAAGAGGGATTTTGATACTTACTTGGCAAACCCTCAACAAAGTCTGGACTAGGAGAGTGTTCTGAGGAACACCCAGGTTCACCACAGCATTCAGACTGAAGACCAGGTCACCTCGTGTCATCCTTCTGGCATCCCGCAGCAGCTGCTGACAAAGCTTGACAAAAGCTGGGTGCTCAAAGATCAGCTGCTTCTCGTAACGCTGCTGGTCTTCAGACAGGTTTCTGAAGAGCTTCCATATTGTAGTTAAAGAGTTTGTGAAGTGTTTGATGGAAACAGCAGACTCTCCAGCCAAGTCCAGTACATCACTGGGGCACGTACATTTCTGGAGACTATCAAAGAATGGTTCACTACGATCTATTCCACGCTTTCCTTTGAAACTCCCAGAATCATCCAGCTTTTCAAGTTCTGAGGAGCTGTGGGGAGCCTGTTCACCCACAAAAGCCTCTGTACCCTTCTCTGGTTGAATTTTAGCACCTGTGCTAAAAACATCTATTTTTTGAGACAGAAATCGAGGAGATGATCCACACAGAGGAAGAGAAATATTTAAAAATAATTTCCTGAAGTTCACATTTTCCAGGGGATCCCTGTATCCGCCAATCCATAAAACGTGTTTTCTTGTCGTGGCTGAAGATGTGGGAGTGAGCACAGAATTGCACCTATGCATGCACCTAACAGTATTTAATAAATAACTTACTTTGTTATTCATTTTTGCTAATGAGTAGATTTGAAATGCTAACTCCATATAAGGGATGATGAAATTCTGCCAGTGGAAACAGTCCTGGATAAACTGCTTAACTTGACTTATCTGTAAAAACAATTGAAAATTATGGATTAGTGACCAGACTTTCAGTTCCTGAAGTTTCAGTTTCTTTATCTATGCACATCTTCTACAGGAGAGGGGAAAAACAAAATGGACAAAGATCCATGGAAAATTATTTGCAGAGAGCCTTTTATTGGGTGTTGTACGGTTTAGTCAAAGCTCTGGAGATGAGGCTAACTCATCCTGGGTGTCGACTCTTTCTCCTCTTCGCCGTTTTAACCAGAACCTGTGCCGGGAGGGAGCCTGTTCCTGACGGCCGTCTCTCCAGGCGGACCCGTCTCCTGGCGGGGCTCTGGTGGGAGCCAGCCCCCGGCGCCGGCTAACAGAGCCCTGCCCCGCTAGACACGGTCTGCCCCGGCCTCCCTGCCGCCACCCGCCAGGGCCGGGGACTCCCGCCGAGGCAAAGCCTCTGGGTTCAGGCGCCGGGAACGCCGCCCTGGGAGGTGCGGTAGCAGCGGCGCAGGCCCGCGGCCAGGCGCCAAAGGGACACGAGCCTTTCGGCGATTCCGCATCGACTCGGTGCACCCGGGCGCAACAGCGGGGGATCCCACCCGACCGCGCCGTGCTGGACAGGAGGGTGGGCGGATGGCGCACCGGCTCCCCCGCCGCCCGGTAGCTATTACCTCGCACGCGGCGGCGCCATGACACCGCGGGTCTCGTCCTCTGCTCTCCGCGCGCTCTCAGCCGGCCTCGCGAGAGGGACGTGACGGGACGGGACGGGACGGGGCGGGCCGAGGGACAAACCGCCTCCGCGGCGCGTTGCTGTGCGACGCCGGAGCGACCGTTGGAGGGTGCCGCGCGCATGGCCAAGCTGGTGGTGGCAGGTGAGGCGCGGCGGCGGCCGCTCGACTCTGCGGGCTGCGAAGCTTCCCGTTCTTTCTGCCTCCCTAGAGAGCGGTGTCTGTACGGAAACCTGCCTCAGCCGGTTCCGAGTCAGCCTGCTCCCCCTTTTTAGCCCGGCGGGGAGGCTTCTGCCGCTCTCTGCTGCCGTTGTGCTGCCCGCCCACCCGGGTGGCCTCCTCAGCGCTGGCTGAGGAGGCTGCTTCACCTCCGAAGTTATCCTTTCTTTGGTCCTCATGTGCTTGTCCTGTTACTTTCTGGAAACTCCCGGGATGCTGGTTACATAAGACCAGGGGTCAATACTTGGTCCACCTTTGTTCAACATATTCATCAACGACCTGGAACAAGGGGACAGAGTGTATTCTCAGCAAGTTCGCTGATGACACCAAACTGGGAGGGCTTGTGCTGCCATCCAGTATGACCTGAACAGGCTGGAGAGCTGGACAGAGAAGAACCTCATGAGGTTCAACAGTGGCAACTCTAAGGTCATGCACCTGGGGAGGAAGAACCCCAGTCACCAATACAGGTTAGGGGTGGACCTGCTGGAAAGCACTTCTGAGGAGAAGGATTTGGGGGTGCTGGTTGATCGTAAACTATCCATGAGCCAGGAATGTGCCCTTGTCGCCAAGTGGGCCAATGGAGTCCTGGGCTGCATAGGAAAGAGTGTGGCCAGTAGGTCGAGAGAGATCATTCTCCCCCTGTACTCCACACTGGTGAGGCCACAACTAGAATACTGTGTCCAGTTCTGGGCCTCCCAGTTCAAGAGGGACAGGGAACTACTGGAGAGAGTCCAGTGTAGGGCAACAAAGTTGATTGAGGGATTGGAGCATCTCCCTTATGAGGAAAGGCTGAGAGAGCTGGGACTCTTTAGCCTGGAGAAGAGAAGGCTGAGGGGAGACCTTATTAATGCTTATAAGTATCTAAAGGGTGGGTTGAAGGAGGATGGAGTCAGACTCTTTTCAGTGGTTCCCAGTGACAGGACAAGGGGCATTGGGCATAAGCTGGAACATGGGCAGTTCCATTCAAATATGAGAAAAAAACTTTAAGGTGAGCATGCCAGACACTGGAACAGGCTGTTGAACTGGAGATATTCAAGACCCGCCTGGATGCAGTCCTGAGTAACATGCTCTAGGCGTTCCTGCTTTAGCAGGGGAGTTGGACTAGATGATCTCTAGAGGTCCCTTCCAACTCTGACAATTCCGTGATTCCGTGGTTTCATGAGGTTTTTTTTTAACTGGAGCAATTGCTTTGTGTTGTTCCCCCATTTTGCACACACTGATAGATGACTAAGTTGTGAAGCACCTTGTAATCATGCATTGAGAGGAAATAATAAGAGTGTTTATAGCTGTAACATTGAAGTGTTATTAAATGTGAAAAAGTTAAGAGCTTTTGGTGGGGATGTTTACGTTAGTGTGGCCTCATGACATTTGTGAAAGGAATGGATGGGAACACAGAGAGTCTCCTATCATTTGGAGATAACTGTTGCAATGGTTATTGGAACAAGTAAAAAATGTTTGGCCTGTTAAGCCCTTATCAGTCAATGTCACAAAATCTGCCATTTGTGGTGATGTCGCTCTGTTCACAGGTAAGGCAAACTGCCCCTACTATGCCAAAGCTGAACTCCTGGCTGACTATCTCCAGGCTAACTTGCCAGACTTCAGGGTTCACAAGATCACTCAGCACCCTGACAAATGGGAGGTAAGGAATCATAAGTCAAGGCACTGGTAGATGCTCCGGAAAGGTGCTCTAGGTGCTCTGGAAAGCAACAAATGTTATTTGTTGCAATAAATACTATCTATAGTATGTGTTGTGTTCTGTATTTCAGTTTTGGTATGTGGGTAGAGATGCTGCAGAAGCAGCTTTGGCTATAAGAGCCAGCCAGAGGAATGGTTTGAGTGTTGTGAGAGACTGCCATTCTTGTGAGTCTTACCACAGAAGATGGTCACAGTATGTGGGCCAGCCTAAAGCTGGGTTTTGTCAGTAAGAAGTTCAAGTTTATTAACTTTTTATTACATATAAATAGTTGCTCAGCCTGTAAATCTTTTGCACGCTGTGATTGCATATGCTTTCAGAGTTGTTGCTTGTCAAGAACATTTCTAGCAATCAGGGGCTTTGAATTACACTGGAAGTATGAAATATTTGTTTACAATGTGTGTGTACTTTCTGAGTACTTTTGCTGTAGATATGTTGCTGTGTCTACACTGTATTCCCTATCAGGAACTCTAAAACTGCACTATTACTTCATGAGATAGACAGTACTGTGATGTTTATTACTGCTTATATTTTGTTTGACACCTCAACCAAGTAACTTGAACTGATAAGTCACTACCAGTTAACCTTTGCAACTTGCTTACCTTCTGTGGATAAATAGGAATCCTCAAATTACTCGCTGCTTCACAACATTACTTTCTTCAGTACCACTAAGACAACTGAGCAAAACCGCAGCAATAAAAGCAAGGAAAAGTAAGGCCTTTTGGGCTTTTGCTGAAGTATCATTGTATATCACCATGCCTTGCTTTCCGTTATTCCCCCATTTTGTGCATACTGATAGATGAGTAAATTGTAAAGTACCTTGTAATCATGTATTGAGAGGAAATAATAAGAATGTTTATAGCTGTAATATTTAAGTGTTATCAAATGTGAAAAAGTATTAAGAGCTTTTGGTGGGGATGTTTACGTTAGCAGTGGCTTCATGACATTTGTGAAAGGAATGGATGGGAACACAGAGAGTCTCCTATCATTTGGAGAGAATTGTTGGACCGTGGAGGGAAGGGCCTGCTTCTGGGAGGAGTTAATGATTTTCTGGAGTATGCTCAGGTAATGAGTTGCCTCTAATACTGTAAGTCCATATTTTACATTTTCTTATAACGTTGTTCTTTATTCCTCCTTCAGATGTAAAGTAAAGCTATCCTTTCCAGTGTTACCTTGCTGTGTTTGGGTTGTCACTTGATTAGAGTTCATCCTTTTTACTTTTAGCAATTTTACGGTATCACCTCAATGATGTTGAATGAGGAAATGGTAGACATTGCTGAGGAGAACCTGCAGGCGTATATTGAAATTGAAAAAGAGGAGGAAGAGATTAAAAGTCTTATCAAGCCTTTGCAGATCTGGATCACTAGGTGAGAATAAAAAGAATATGAAGTTTCACTCAACTTCAGAAGAACACACTTTTTCCTATCACATATAACAGGTGTAACCATCTGAAGCTATACATGGATCCCTGTAATTTGCTCATTTGAATTAGGTTCTGCACCCCTCACTATGAGCATTCAGTATGTAATTTAGAAATTATTTCTACTTTTGGTACATTTTGCACCAATTTAAGTGAGGGATGTGAATAGGCAACATTTAGACAGAAAACATTTCACCTTAGGGGAAAACAAGTATTTACAAAATAAGCTAGGAATTTTGTAGTGCAACTATCTTGCATTAAATGTTTCTGGAAATACTTAAATAACTAAAGAGTTTCTTGCAGTTCTAGCTTTAAATTTTTTTTTTTTTTAATTTCTGATAGTTGTAACAGAGCACCTTAAAAAAATTGTGATTCTTTAAAGGTACCAATTTTAAGTTACAGTATCAACTGAAACGTATAGGATGGAAAAACTTTCAAATGAAAAGACGACCCAACTGTTTTAATTTTTAACCTGTTAAAGTGGCAGGAAGAGCAATAAAGGACCTAATGTAATGGTCTATTTAAACATAACCAAATACAAAAAGAAAGATCTTTGTGTTAACATATGTAATACTTCCAAACAAGGAGTGGTTCTCATTAACTGCAATTTTTCTATACCCTTCTCTTATCAGTGCATCAACTCCAACCTGTTATCAGCTGATCCCTCTCTTGGCAAATGGAGAAGTGTTTGGGATGACCACAGAAATCAGTATCCATTTGCTTGACACTGACCAGTTTCAGGAAGTTCTTTGTGGTATTGTAATGGAAGCTGAAGACATGGCGTTCCCACTGCTCCGCAATATTTCAGTGCACACTGAAATAGATGAGGCTTTTATTCAAGCCGATATTGTCATTGTTCTTGATGATGTCCTCTTAAACCATGAAGTCCAGTCCCTTGAGAACTACATCAGAGAAGTGAGTGACATCTGTCAAGTGTATGCTCCCCTGATTGAGAAGAATGCCAAGAGTGAGGTCAGAGTAATTTCATCAGGAAAAACCTTCGTAAACCTTAAGGCGATGATGATTATGAAATATGGCCCGTCCATTAAGACTGAAAATGTCATTGCCGTTGCGACATCCTGGGAAAGTGCAGCTAAAGCCACGCTGGCCAGGAAGCTGAATATGAATACAGCAGGTGAATATTTGTGTTCTGGTAGCATTTGAGGAGTTCAGTGGATGGACACCTTTGAGAGGTATATTTCACTGCAGAATACAGTTGATGTGTCCTGCAGAAGTGCACAGCAGTGCACCCACTGAATTGTGTGGCTGCTCAGAATGCCAGGGTGTGACTAGCAGGTGCTACTCTTTTCTGTGCTTACCGCTATCTGGATCTGTGCCTGGTGCCATGAATGTCCATTCTTTCTCTAACTCTTGGATGCAGCCACGCTATTCTGGTGTGTATTTCATGCTGGAAATAAGCTAAGAATGATTGAGCTGAGTTGTGGATCAGGAACTAGGAATTCGAGGTTGCATTTGCACTCTACTGCACATTGTTATTTTGGAGACACACAAACTAGCTGTGAATAAACATGACAACATACTGCTGTGCAGATAATGAGAGTATAGTAGAACTGTGTTGTAGTGTTATTTCTGGGTTAATTAGCTTGTTTTCTCAGGTCAGGTGTTGTAGCTTGGTTATATTTGCATTGTTTTGTACTGCATAGCAAAGGTGTGCTCCAACAACCTGCTCAGCATCAGAATTCTTTCAGTGTTGCAGGGGTAGAAACTGGTCATCAATTACAAGTCTAGACATTTTGGAGCCTAATAAAATAGAAAAGTAAGTTAATAGGCCAAACACCCTATCAACCAGTTATTTGAGAAATTCCTTTTGCACCAAAACAGTTAGGGTTTTTTTTAAACATTTTTTCACTGTTAGGCATTCCATATTTGCATGTGCAGGATTTTAAAAGGAACTTTGCTGTATATTTGCAATACGACTTTTTTTTAACAGGTAAGTATTTACTAGGTTTTGTCTAGTATGTACAATAACATGATATAAATTATAATTCCTTTTTCAGCTTGTGATGAAATTTCATGTGTTATGGAGAACCTTGTTGCATTCTTCAGATCAAATAATTTTTGTTATCAAGAGAGGACACTGAGTTGAAGAAGAATTAGTTATGAAAGGGACTTCTGAAGGTCATCTTGTCCAGCCTACATTGTGAAAGTATTTGTCTGTCTCTTCATTAATCTATGTATTTTCCTCTGTTACAGGAGTTAAAGATGTGATTGTTTGGGGAAATATTAGTGGCTGTAACTACATTGATTTGTCACATGCAAAACTTCATGGATATGATTGTGCTGTTTGGGGCCCAGCTAATTTTCCATGTCCTGTGTTGAATATGATTTATGATAGGTACAGTACAGATTTATTTTTTAAAAAATAAAACTAAATAACTGCTTTTAATCCATGTTTATCTGAGCTGTTTAATAAAGGTCAAGAAAGGTTTTGTTTTCAGGATTTGTCTTTACTGACTAGCACTGTGCATCAAGGAAAGTTCAAGTTGAAGTACTCACTCTGCAAAAGAAGTTGAGTAACTCCTAGTGCCATACGTAGTTCTGACTCTCCCACCAGCTTTGCTTATAACTGTATTTTCCTACATATTAGGTGTCTTTCTCTTCTGTCATATCATGAGCAACCTATAAAAAGTAATGGAAGTCCAGATAGTGACTTAGATGTCTAGTATGCATGAAGAAACTTAGAAATAATACTAAACATATATCTGCATCTTGAAGTACCTGAATTCCATTGAACATACAGCCTGAGCACACTAATGTTGTCAGTTTCCCAAACCAGACAATTTGTTAACATATATAAAAAGGCTCCTGGGCAGCTAGATAACTTCTTGCAGAAAGCAAAGTAGCAGAGAAAAGATGGGTGCCGGGAGAGGGCAGCAGATGTGACATACACTCAGGCCTGGCTATATGGAGCTCCCACTCTGGTCTAAACCTAGTGTTTACTGGACAGCAGACATTTCTTTTGTTCTATACTTGTACTGTGCCTAGCCTTTTTTTTTTCCCCACCTTTTTTATTGATAGTGAATGGATCCATTCAGAATTTCTATCTGAACAGAATTCACTGAGTTCCAGGGTCAGTAATTATGTGGGAATGTTACCTGCTCATGCAGTAGCCACTGTACTGAGATACTGGTATCATGGCTCTCCTGGGGAGATCGTTTCTGTGGGAGTACTTACTGAAGGTAAATCTAATTTTGCTTCACATATTCTCTTGTAGCTTTCCCCAGTATGTATAATGATATTTTTAATCAAGATTTTTAATGTAATAAAATCTTGTAAAACAAATCATGATAATATGAGAGGCTGAGAGTTTGTTTCAGCATAAGAACCTCCAAATGTAAGCGATTTTGCTCTCCTGAGCTTGTGATTTGATACTCACTTCTTACAAGCACCTCTTAGATTTGTATTGTCTTGTTGCAGATTGCCTCTTAGTCTTCTAGTTTAAATGCTTTTCTACTGTATGCTTTTTGCGCAAGGACTCTTGTGTAGTTATGTAGACCAATAAATGGAAAGTTTCACAACAGCCATTCAACCCTTGTACGAAATAAAAAAATTAACTTTTTCCCCTTTTTAAGATGTAAAATTGTTACAGCATTTGTGCTACAGCACAAAAAGACATGGATCTGCTGGAGCAGGGCTAGAAAAGGGCCACAAAAATGATCAGAGGGCTGGAGCACCTCTCCTGTGAGGACAGGCTGAAAGAGTTGGGGTTGTTCAGCCTGGAGAAGAGAAGGCTCTGGGGAGACCTTATAGCAGCTTACATTTTGGTACTTAAAGTGGGCTTATAAGAAAGAGACTTTTTAGTAGGACCTGTTACAATAGGACAAGGAGCAATGGTTTTAAACTGAAAGAGGGTAGATTTAGACTAGATATAAGGAAGAAATTTTTGATGATGAAGGTGGTAAAACAGTAGAACATGTTGGCCAGAGAGGTGGTAGATGCTCCACCCCTGGAAACATTCAAGGTCAAGTTGGATGGGGTTCTGAGCAACCTGATCTGGTTGAAGATGTCCCTGCTCATTGCAGGGGGGGTTTGACTAGGTGACTTTTAAAGGTCCTTTCCAAGACAAACTATTCTATGATTCATATACATCTAACTAAAATACAAAGTTACAGTAAAAGGGGAACTCTCTAGTCTTTGAAATGCACACTGAAAAAGGCAGTCTCCGTTTATACTAAGATCTTACAGTTTCAGACTTTTGCAAGTCTGTAGGACTTAATCTCGACAGTGGTGAGGATGTGGTTTTTTATCAGAAATAATACATTTGGGTCATTTTCCCCCTCTTCTTCAGGTCAATTTTGTGTTCCTGAAGGAATTGTCTTCTCTATGCCAGTGAGGTTCCAGAATGGTAACTGGAAAGTCATGACAGAATTGGAAATCAGTGAAACAACCCAAGAAGTTCTGGGACGTTTAGCCCATGAGTTGGTTCAGGTGATGATTTCTTGTATCTAATAGCATGCCCATTCTGCCACCTATAGGTAGGTTGCAATATAACTTTCCAAATGTTAGACATACAAACTTCACACATGCCATTATGTGTGCTAAATACCAGGTATTTATAAGTGTTAGGTAGTATTTATATATTGAAATGAACAGATGACTGTTCTGTTGCCCAAAAAGGAGATGATAAAAAAAGTTTACATGTGAAAGAATTTGCACCCCTAAGTTCTGCAGGCTTTATGCAAAACATAAGTGCTTGTTTTATTTATTTTTTCTACATTCTATACTAATGATGTTGATTTTAATTGTATGGTATTCACAGTAGTTCTATGCCAGGAGACATATCTTTTGTGATCCTTATGGCTATGACTTTGTATGAATGAAGGCCAGATTTTACTAGGATTAGTGGATGGAAAAAATGGGTGATATTAAAACTATTATTATTTTTTTCCATTCAGGAAAAGCTCATTGCACTAAAGGAAATTAATGAAATGCATCCTTATGGAGCTGATAAAATCACCAGTGAAAATGATTTGTGTCAAGGTGGGTTTTTCTCCCCGTAAAAGATGAGATCAAGTTTTAAGTGAGAATTTAAGTAATGGATTCTTGTGTTATGTCCCTTTTGCTTAAAATGGGTATAAAATCATTCAGGAAGGAATATAATAACAAGCGCTTGTCTGATGTATACTGACCATGCCTGGGGCATGGTGACAGGAAGGGCAAGCCTGCATAGTAGCAACCTTGTTCTGATAAGGTTTTTTTGTGTCATTCACAGATCATGAATGTAAAAGCTGAGCATAAATAATACATTTAGCATGACACATTTTATCTTAGGTTATTAGTAAATGTAAAATCTTTTTAACCCAAGTAACTATTATTAGAAAAGCACTTTCACCATATGTCCTACTATATGATTTTGAAGCTATTCTTTACTATACTTTACTATTCTTTATTATACTTTACAACTTTACTATCTAGAAATAATGAGCTGAGTTTCTAACAGATACAAAAATAATGTAAATCGGAAGTCAGATATCTCAGTTACAGTACCAAACAGTTCATTCAGTATATTTAGTCTATAAACCAGTCAGAAGAAGAAAAGGTTGAGACCCCTAAAGACAGTAGGCTAAAAAAAAAGAGATATTCCTAATTTCTATAGAGAAGGTAATCTCAGTAAGCGGCAGCTACATCTGCCATCTTCCAAATGACAGATCTTCTAGAGAGCCCTACATTATAAATTATTAGGCCATTTTGCTTTGTTTGTTAATGACACACAAAGTTTGTCATGACTCGATTTTTTTTTTTTTAATGCACAATGATATGAGAAATTTCAACTAAAAATCTATAGAACAATTCCAATATTGCTTCCTACTATGGAGCATGTGGGAATGCTGTAGGCTACATGATACTACCATGGCAAAACTCCCCTGAATCCACAATCTACTTTTCCCACGCAGAATAAACCTCCCACGACTCCTGCCAAATCTTTCTGGTTTTCCTACCTATTTGCTTTTCAAGTTCTCTGCCATTTTAGGATTGTGTAAGGGAAAGAAGAATTATTCATCAAAATAAGAACAGCTGAACTACAAAGTGTGCTTTATTTTTGTTTCTCACATTTTCTCTATTCTCAGGTTCTGAAATCTCTGCACTTTCCCAGTGTTCTAGCCATTTCTCTCTACTTTTAGTTTCCTATAGGCCTTTTCCCTAGTTAGTTTTCTTTGTTTCTTTTCAAATTATTTCCAGTACCTTTATATCAACATTTACCATAATATGAGCTGTTCTTCGGCACTGAGGGCAGGCTGAAGAGTGGGGAAGCTATTTGGAGCTTGATGCCAAGGCTGTTTGTGAACACATAAGCTTTTTGGTTATCCATGTTTATGGCTCAGGAGAGGAGTATGGACATAATAACATTTTCTTGATAAATGTGGAGTTTAATTATTCTACTAATCATGACCTTGATTAACCCAGAGAGGAGATTTCCAGTTAGATAGGAGTGTCCTTCCTTGTCTGCTCTCTACTTGTATGGCACTGCTTCTCTGTAGAGCTATCCCATTCCTCTTCTGGCTGCTTAGAACACTAAGGCCTTTCTACTGCTAGAAGCTGACTCGCTTACTTGTGGCCTCTTCTTGTGACATTAATATCAAATTCTGTACTATTCAAGGATTACCCAAGTGCCCTATTTATCTCCTTGCATATGTAAGTATTTTAGGAGGTTGGCAAAAACATATACTGTTTTTGCTTTTTTTACAGAGATGGAAACCTTGCCTACTGGATCACCTTAGCCAGAGTTGTCTGGAGGAGAAAACACTGAAAATTCTCATACTAAAATATTGTTTCCATTGCTCCAAAAAGCAAACTAGAAAGGCTAAACATTGTCATAGCTTTTACAGTACCTTCTTCATCAAAAACTTGGAAATCTGTAGGTAGAAAAATATTTCAAAAAACAGTGTGAATATAAAATTCTTAAACTGGAGATCAAAGCAAAATTCTTGTTGAGTTTAATGAGTCTGAGATTTCATTAACATGCAACAACTTATTTCTTCGGACCAATAAACTGTTTCAAAAACATCTTTTAATATCTAAAGCATTCATATTAAGACAATTTTAAGCAAGAATGTCATGCATAGAGTAGCAGTTTTATAACTCCAAGATCTTGTTTCAGATTTAATGAAGCACAGTACTTGTGTAAGAATGTGTATTCTTAGGCAAAATTGATTTTTAACACAAAAAATTAACTGCTTGCATTTCCTTGGTGACAGGATCATTTTTGTCTCCATGTTTTTCATTTATTACATGAGTTTCATAGGGACTACTCTCATGTTTTAAGTCAAATGTGCAATTAATTAAGTTCTTGTCTAAAAAGGATTGTTGAGGAACCATTTTCACTTGCATGTCCTTGGTGTCTTAAAAGATGGATACTGTCTTAAATGGTTATATTATTTTAAATATTATTGTACTTGCTAATTTTTATCAGTTATGTGTTTAAAGCAAAATAAAACATTTCCTGTTCTTTGAATCAGATACATATAGTTGAAATAAATTCATTATCTCTTCTCATAGGTTCAAACTCTGAACAGGGGTTGATAATTTCTTACATGAGGAAACCAGGAGGGGTTTATTCATTATTTATCAGCTGATGTGGTCAGAATGAGGATGGGTGTCTCACTGGTTTTAGAAAGAGGAGCTCAGAAAGCTGGGGTATCACAAAGGAGTTGCAAGAGTGTAGTTTCTTATGTGAAATGTATATGGGAGAAGCATCCTTTACAGGAACTGAGATATTGTTACAAGTATCTTCATGGAAGAGTTGACATGGGAGTTGTAGAGGCAGGTGTTGAAAAATGTCTTGAAGAAAGTGGTTGGGAATCATTTATTTCATGAGGAAGTGGTCTCCAGGGAATTAGTTTCTAGTAGTGTATGCACAGAAAATTGGTTGAGTCTCTGAGGAGCATTTGGAGGCAGATGTCTCAGGAGAGCATAGCAGGGAAGGATGCTACCAGTAGACTTTACAAACTACCTGGTTTGTCCCATAGCTCCTTCTCCAAGACAGGAGAGGAAAAGTAGGCTTCTCTAATGTGTGTTTACATTATTATTTTTCTATATGGAATATGATTTGGCAGTCTTCTACTCTTTTAATTTTTTTATTCTACCTGTGAATGTAGTCATACCAACACACTGCAATTCAAGCACCAACACCTGCTGTTAAGGAGAAAGAAAATAATTGGTTTTGCTGGCTTACCAAACTTCTGAGGCACTACCTGAAAACTACAGGCAAAGAATTTCTTCTCAGAAGTTGGGAGGAGAAAAAGAAAACAAATGTCTTGGATGTCTCTTGTATCCTAAATTATTCTAATTAGATTTGGCTAGTGACCTGCACGGAAATTCAGGTGTTCCCTCATCGAAGCATAGTAGAATGGAAACTAAAGTTTCTTTTCCTGGCTTTTGCTTAGGAGAAAAAGAAAGAATAAAAATTATAGGAAAGCTAAAATATGATAACATATTCATACAGTTGTAACAGTGCTATACTTAGTCATCACTGATATGGGGTTTTCTATAAGTAATAAGTAATTTCTGGTATACACTTTCTCACAAGTGACTGAGTAATGCTATGTACACAGGATATTCATAACATTGGTGAATCCTACTACCTGGGTGTTAGAGTAACTGTGGAAAAAATATAGAAAAGGTCTTTACAATAAATGTACGCGTCTTACAAATGTTATATATATTCTGCATAAACCCTTGCATTTGAGTATACTGAAGAGTGCATAAGCATTCTGGTTGAGCTGAACAATTCTTGTTCTAGAATGTTACCACTAGGACTTACTACCCTTTGTGTAGTTCCAGCAACTGCTTGTTACAGCACACTGCGCTTTCTGCGTTATTGTGCCAGCTTCCACCCCATTTTCAGTCTCTATAGCAACACTGTTTCTCAGCAACTCAGGGATGCATAGTAAAGGCCCCTCAATTTAGAAATAGTGCACTCCAACCATAAGAAAAAAATGTTTTGAAACAAAGATCAAAGAAGTTTTACCTTTAATAATTCAGAATATTTATTACTAATTAATTAGTGTTCTCTGTTTTGACTACTTAGACAATTACCTGATACTTTGATCTGGGCCTTTGCCAGGCATTTGTTGTGAACAGCATTCATTTAAAAACAAAACCTTTGGAACAGCCTTGAAGTCAACTTTTAAGTGCTATAAAACTACTGGACTTGGCTGGAAGTGTCACCTGACTTCTCGGTCTTTAGTAAGTAGCTGAGAGAAAGGTAAGCACCATTATTGTATTTAAGAGGAGACAATAATTTTGACCTTCGAACAGAACATAGAATATTTTCACCCTTTAGAGGAACTAAAATTAATTGTTCATATGTTGTCTGATTTCAAAAGAAGGAAGGTCTCTGTCATCAAGTCAATTGATCTGCCAGGAGATTCCTGGCTTACTTGGCTTGGTTTGTCTTTCTCTGTACTTCAACTTAATTGTATAACATGTTTAAAAATGCCTTTTTATTTGCTAAAATGCATATTCTGACAGCCTGTGTAGACAAACAAAGTACATATAAGTAATCAAACCTGTTACTTATCTTGCATGTTCCAGTAGGATTCAAGAATAAGGCTGCTCTTATTCTGTACATAACAGTATTTATGTTAATGGAATCAGAGTTTATAATTGTATACATTTATTTCCTGTACATTTGTAATTAATTTTAAAATTATTATTTTTTTTTTTTGTGGAAGTGTTTTTATGTATTACTACAGAGCACATGTGCTGAACTACAACACACTGTCTGAAATAGTGTATCAACGAGCAGAATTACTTCAGATTTGACATTTTGACAGAGAGGTGCCACTTCTGCTTTCATATGATGTTCATTATGAAGTAGATGTGTTAGCACTGAAGTAGATTCTGCTCACTTAACTCAAGCACTTCTTCTGCAGCTGAGATCTAGACTCTCCATAGAGTTTTGTACATAATAATGTGGACTGTACATATGTTAATAATGCCTTTTATATTTTTTTGGAGGGAGGATTCATGGATGTGATGTTATGGTGTTGCACAATGACAGCCAGTTTGGTAAAACACATAAACCATATTTAACTTTGGGACCATGAGTACCCTAGTATAAGAGTATAGCATGCTTATCCCTATGGGTAATTTAAAGGTTTGACATCGCACTGTACTGGATAGAGAGCTTGTCATCTTATAGTAAGTATCAAGTGCTAATAGATTATGCATGCTGTATAACTCAGTAACATCAGTGGATCTATTCTTATTTGAGGGAGCTAATTCTACTGAGTTCTAATCTAAGTGAGTTTAATCTGTGTATTTTATTCATCCTCTTGCTTTATTTTATGTACCTTTGGTGGAGAGAAAAAAAAGGAGGAAAACGTGGAAAGTTGTGTGTTTGAAAGGCTATTTTTTAGGTTGCAACTTGTAGCTTTCAATAAACACATTTAATTGATTGCTTAGAATCTTCTGATTTCATTGATTTCCCCACATTGACTTTTCTGTCAAGCTATGCAGAGTCATATACTGCTGCACCCATTTTAGGAGTAATTGTATAAGCAAATTTACATACCTATGTAAATATAGGGCAGAACTGCAGAACCCAGGGTTGAGTCCAGTCCAATGCCCAGACTGACATTGTAGTCTTTAATGAAGAAGTCATTAAAGCAAGTTTATATCCCATCATTTTAAATATTTACAGGTTGTTTAGAGAGTGGAACACAAAGTTGCAGCTTTCACCATCACATTTATGGTAGACTCAATAATTATAGATCATTGAATATTTATGCTTCATAATTGGCCAACATCCTGTCACATTTATAACAAATGGTCAATGACTCCCACTGGAAAAATGTAATAAACTGAAAGTTTTGGTAAGTTCAGATTTAATTTATTTTATTTATTTGGTTATGGTTCCTTTTTCCCTTCCTTCTTAGATCAAGATATATATATTCAGCTTAGCTGAAAAATTTAGTTCAATTTGAAAATTTTAGAAAATAGACTCATGAGCAATTGCAATCAATGAATCTTGGGACAAGTCTGGTGTGAAAGTCTGCCCCCTGTGACCTGAAATTATATACTATGGACTGCATAGTAATCCTGTATGAAAACACTGGACTCTTCAATACTGAAAGATCCCATTTCCTGTACTTGAAATTGTTCTGGGGACTGTTTTCATACTGGTACAATTCTTCAGTTACTAGAGTTACTCCTACTTTATCCTGATCCAAGAGCATACAGAACATGCAGTTTTCTGGAGTTTCTCTGTACTGGGCATCAGAACTATTATGTTGTTTTATGGAATTCTATTTAATTTCCTCTCTGAAATGCATCCAGGAAATTGTTCAAATTAAATGGTTTGATAAGAGTGGTTTGATATGTCTCTGTCTAGAGAACGTGGTTTTACACTTTGGTTTGTTTTTTTATAGAACGCCTAATGCCATCTGTTATTTTTAAATGGATCCAGACTTGCAGGGTAAGGATTTTTCTCTTTTTTTCCCAATTTTTCTCAAGAAACAATTCTGTGTCTGTTTGGACAGAAACTAATTAATTGTAGTGAAGTCATGGCACTTTCAGAATCTCCATGCTGTATCACATAAATGACAAATTACACAGCTGTGCTGTCCTACCTTTATTTTTGGCTCTGTCCTGGCACCTTCCTTGCCATTATCACCTTGGCTCATGGAATGGTCAGGTGTACAGGAGCTATTTTCCCTAATTTATAATATAGGATAAATTTTTTTCACGTATTCGAGAATAGATATGAAGGATGGCCATAGGCTGCCTTTCTGAGTACAAAATCTTAGTGGGTACTTCATCTGCTACATAAGAAGTAACACAAAATGCAGAATTAGCAGGTAATGAGCTGATGTCACCAGGAAACAATGCGCTCTTTTCTATATGTGTAGGAATTCCTTTGTCAGCTTCTCAAGAAAGGGCATTTATGAGTCTTGAGGTGAAATCTGATCAACTGCAGAATGATTACATGCTGGTTTTCTGTCCAAAGGGAAAGCTTATTCCTATGAGAAATGAAAGAGTTTAGTGACCCTAAATGGCATCTCATAAATAATAATCCTAAAATATTTTGTATTATATTTGGGCTTTTTTTCCTTTGTCTGCTGTTTCACTTGTGTACTTTTGCAAGTTAATTCTGAAACTATTGCTTGACAGGCACAGAATGCCCTACTTTGAGGCCACATTTTGTCTGTGAGGATGGACTTGAAGTGAGTAGCAGATGGCTACTAAAACAGATTGCCTTCACTTAGAAAGTAACTTTGCACATAGAAGGTGTTTGAGTTGGATCGTGTGTATGTTTCTAGCATTTATATTTGAAAATAAGCATTTGGAATTTAATCCATAGCCTACTGAAAACTGTGGGAGTCTTTCTGTTACTTTCAAAAGAGCTTTGGATCAGTTTACTGAAGAAAGAGAACTGATGGTGCATGGAAATCAAAGCTAATTTCTCACATTGTGTGACATGCTACACTACATCTTCAAATAATATCACAAAATATAGTATGACAAGAGCAGGACTAAACAGATGGTATAGCAGATATTGGCTTTTTTCTATATCTTAGGCAGCATCTGTGAACCAGCAGAGTCCATCATTTGCTGAGTATTAACATTAGTCTGGTAAATTTGTGGGAAACCATTGCACACAGCTGATTGCCAGACTAAACAGGTAGAGAGTTTTATGAATTATTTCTACTCAATTTTACGTAATATTTGTTGCTTATCGTTGACTTTAATAAACTGTGAGTCACTCTTCCTCTCTGAAGTACAGGGTGAAAGAGTCTCTGAGGACAAGAGGATAACTGATAAATCCCTTTCTAGTTTCTAAAGCTTTGTGAACTAGCCTTTTTTTTGTCCTGAAGTTCTAGGTAAGTGTGTAAAGTAATCGGTGTAGGTCATGTTCAGAAGCCCTTACTTCCCACCCAGGAAAACATCCTTTAGTAATGTGAAAGGGATGAGCTGAAATCATGTAAAGGTATGAGGATTAGTTAAGCAGCTTGAGTGGGATTACTAAGTAGACATGTCAAAAGCCAGTTGCTCTGGTAAATTGCTTATCTTCTTCTGTGAGTCCCAGATGTTGATCTTGACAGAAAATTTGTTTAATGCTTGAAACAATATGCATCCAAAACAATAACCCTGCTGTGCAGCCTGACAAACTGTTCCTTGTAGAAGACCATCTCAAATCAAAAACTGTTTTGCCTGAAGAAAGCATTATGATTTTGGCTAAAAGTGTGCACAGTGCATATCCTTTTTTTCTGGTCCATGAATAGACTTGATTCCCAAAGAAAAAGGTGTGCTACCTATGTTGAATACTGTTTTCACAACTTGTTTTGTCACTGGTCATAGAAAGAGCATTTTCTGTACAAAGCTATTAGGAAAAAAAAGGAAATGTTTTCATTTTTTTCATTTTTTTCAAAATTTTCCTTCAGAGTAATATGGGGTTTGATCAAATCCAAATGTTATTTTGATTTTTGGTTAAACAATTTGTTTTTCTTTCTTTCCAATATTTTTTTTAACAAACCATTTTATTGTAATGTGTGTTTTCTTTCACAGAGGCCTTCAATGATGTTCAGAGCTCCGTCTACAGAACAGCTCTAAAACTTCGCTCTGTACAAAGTCTGTGCCAGTGTTAGTAGCTGAAGAGAACCCTGTGCTTTGGCAGGGGGAAGAATCTGTTAACAATGTTGTGTTGCTGTCACCATGAGCTATTATGCTGCTTTGCTCTCTTATTTTCCACCTGACCATCTCAGAATGCATTACGAACACTTAAGAGCTAGCTAGTACATCATATACAAATTGATTCCCCCCTTCTTTTGAATGTCAGTGAAAATATATTAGTAAAATTCTAAAGGCATGAGAGAATCAAATTATAATTATGATCCACAACACTTCTGTGCAGACATCAATGGCAATTATGCATCTTTATCTGTATATTATTATTCTCGTTAAATGTCAAATTCTCATGTGTTTCTTAGGAGTTGATTTATTGGAAATAATCATGGTTCACATAAAATGCATTGACAGATGTTATTAATAATACTATAGGTATTAGTGAGAATAAAATACGATAGACGAGAAAACCCCTGGCTATTTACTGCATGTAAAATCCATATTGAGCTAAAATGCATGGAAATCTTGAATTTTCTACCTGAAACAATTTGTTGCTGAAAATGCACAAATTGCAAATGAAGTCTTAATGGTAGCACAGAAAAGATGACTAGTTTGTTGGCCCTGGCCATATTTTTTCATTTTGGCATGCTCTTCTATGAATGTATTTAGTCTGATCTCAGCCCTGATGTGGTAAATCTATCTAGTGCTATGTGCCACAACATGGAAGTACCAACTCGCACAGGTACCAGTTTTCATTGGCTCTGTTACCTAGTCCTCCATGTCACCTCTAGGCACTCATAGCATCTATGCCAGCTACTCTACTCCCCCCCTGAACACTGGTGACCAGAATTGCGCATGGGTTTCCAGATTGAGATTCACCAGTGTCTCATACTGATATTTTCCCATCTGTGCTGGAAGGACCATAGATGACATATTGTAGGTTCTCTGCTTATTCAGCAATCTACAAACCTTCAATCTACTATAATTCTCTCCCAATGTTTGTTCTAATTGATCATGCCCCTGCAGCCCTGAATGTGACCTTTAAGAAGGCCTAGCTCTCTCTTCCCACGGGATATTTGTTATTCCATGGCACATTTACAATACTGCCTGTTTGTCCCTTCCTTGGCCATAGTGCCAATGTATTCGTGCATGAGGAGAAACCTTACATCAAAACAGAAATTTTTTTCACAGTCCCTGGGGAGCTTTTTTCTGAAGTACTAATGATGCATACTTTTATGCTATCTGTATGTAGAATAAAAGATGCATATAGAATCTATAATTTAGATGCAGTTAATCAAACCATTTTCCTCTATAATTTGGATACAGTAGTGCTATTTTCTTCGCTTCCTATCTATCCCAAAATCACATGCAGGGAATTTAATTTGAGCTGTTCTGTCTTTGTAGCCTCACAAGTTTTGCTACATCCATAAAGCCAGCAAGACCTTTCCCAGGTTATTTCCTTTTTAAGTTGCATACTGTTTTAGACTTTGTTTTACAGATTTGTCTTAGGTAGGCACTTCTAATAAAAAATGTCAAGTGTCCATTCATTGAAGGAAAGGGGATCCTCATTCATTTCTCCCTTAATTTTCCCACAGTGGATTTGATTGACGTTTCTCTGATTCAGCACATCCTATCAAGTGAACAGAGCCAGAGGGAAAAGCATATTTCTCTGAAAGTGCAACTGATCTCTGGAATGCTGATGAAACTGTTTGAGAGAGCAAGATTGGAAAAACCAGGCCAGGTAGATCCAAGAGCTGCTGAATTCACATTGAGCTTGCTGGTTGCCATGTATGACAGGTGAGAGGAAGCCCAAATGTAAATCCATCATGTAGTATTGCTATCCTAAGTCTGTTTCTACTCTCATACCATTTCTGTATGAAACCCTCCTGTTTTGATGGTATTTTGTTTGGTATACATAATTGGATTAGTTCAGCTATAGGAGTATGAGGCACAAAACTTTATCAGAGAAACAGTGGTCATATGTTTCCAAAATTATCTTGAAGTCCAGATGTCTGCTAGTCCATGCTAAGGTTTTCTATGAACAGCTTTACAGAGAACTGCTTTTCTTTTGACTGCCAAGATATTTTGATACACTCCTGAAAAAGAATCCGTATTTACCTTTGAATGACAGTACCCGTGCACAGGTCCAGAATAGGCCAGTCACTTTTCACCAGCTTAAGAAGTTTATCAACCAATTATGAAAGAAAACTACTGTCTTATAACAAAAGTCATCTGCTACCTCATGTGAATAGCAAATAGTTTCTGGAATTAATAAGGAAGCAGCTCATAAAGTGTACTTTTCTCATGTATTGTTTGTGAATGATGAATTAATTCACTAAGGCAGGATTGGTTTGTGATTGTATCAGATTTAAAAGGCAAGGGCTAAGTTAATTGTACAGTTTATTCACCACAGATGAAATGTATTCCCTTCTACATCAGATCAAAGTTTTTTGTTGAAAGTAAGTGAGAAGTGAGATTCAGGACTTTTTATTAAATCCCTATTCATTAATAATATGATCACTACTACTTAAGGTTCCATGTTATTTATTTTTTGTACTTAAAAATCAATTAAAGCTTAAGAATAAACTAGTGTATTACAAAACAAAGCTAGAAATAAAAAATATTTGTAATTTGTGTGCACTATAGGGAAACCATTTAGAAGAATCTTAACAGGACTATCAAGGTCTTTTTTTTTTCCGTTTTCTTAGGACAGTGTGTCATTTTCTTTCTGCTTTTGAAAAAGAATTTCACAAGTTTCTTGCCATGTATCTAGTATATAAAACGCTTCTTATAGTTTTCTTCTAATCCTGTTTTCTCTGTAGAGTGCTGTTCTCCACTATCAACAGTGGCAAGTACTCAATGGCAAGAGCACATAAGGGCTTTTCCACTTTTGTGTGGTAGCTTACTTACTAACCTTACATAAGTCACCATAACAACCATTGATTGTATACTTTAGTTTTAATCATGGACTTTTTTCTATGAAAGTTCTGGAAAAACTAAATATATAAATTCTAGACACTTTTGACCAACAGTTTCCAATGCAGCTCATGCTTTAGGGACTATAGTGCAGCTTTATGCAGTATGCTCTGTAAAAAAGCAGTTTATCTAAAGATTCTTGAAGACAATTTTATGTAATGATATTCTGAAGCGCAATTCTGCTTTGCAAAAGTGATATCTTCGATACAGAATTGCAGGATTCCCTGATTTATCGTTTCCAATTCAAGTCTGCTTTGTCTTCACATAGAGAAATGTTTTTTCATTAGTTCCCTATGTTGCAAACTTGGGTTCTGAATTAAACTACATTCTTTATGATCTACTGGTCAAAACTGAAGTCCTGCTCCTGCATATATCTTTTTGATTAAGTTGAGTTGCAGTGAAATTAAAGGTATTCAACCCAAGAGAAGTTTAGTGCCGATCTGGGGCCACAGTGAAGCTGCCTGATGATATAATATAAAAATTATATTGTAATCCAGCTTTCTCTTTCATATTTGGGAAAGTTTTCCACAAACAAAGAGCAGAATTTCTTTCAGACAAGCACTGCAAATGTAAAATTATATTTTACTTGGAATGTGAGGTCTTTGAAGCAGATGCTGTGGTTTTGTTTTATGATTGCATGCTATCTTGAACAGTTAACTCTGTAGTTATGTTCAGGGACAAAGGTCCTAGACATAAAATATCACTAAAATGCGACTAATCACTAAAAATCAGCTATATATATATAATAAAGATATGACTTCTGAAATTGTCTTCCAACATAGCAATATTTTTTTCTTTAGAGATTGCAGTTTTTATATTCTCAGTGAAGGCAGTGTAACTTTTTTTATTTTTCTAGATCCGGAACAGGTTATATCAAAACTAGATCTGCTGCAGCTGCCCTAATTGCCCTTTCAGGAGACACTCTACTGGCTAAATACAGAGGTGGGAAATGTATAATTTTATACACTGCCTGAAATACTGGACATTGAGAAAAATCTCCATTGTAATGTTTTTTACTTTAAAAGATAATACAATTCTGCCATGCAAAAAGTAAATTATGTTGACTGCTTAGTTGTAGAGAAAGGCTGATGCAGAATACTTTTCCATCAATGTCCATAGCTATCTTTTAAGACAGATAGAGCTTAAAAATGAAGTATGAGTTCTGTTTGCCTAGCAGAAAACAACAGAAAACCCCTAGTCTTAAATTACACAACAACTTTACATATTTGGTCCATGAAACTTTTAGAGGCCTTTTAACATTAGACAAAAATGCTTGAATAACGAAGTATGACAGATAAAGGTATCCCAGTGCAACGTGCAGCACAAAGATTTCTGCCTGAATCAAATGCTCAAAATGGAGAACAAATGGACCACAAGTGGCAATTTGCCTCATAATCTCCTACTGCATATTGTGTTATTTCCTTCCAAATTACAATTTGGAACTAACAATTTGCAATTTAAATAGGGCATATATTGTGTAAACATATTTAAATATTTTTCTTATGGATGTGAAAATTAGCTCATTGTCTCCTTCATCCTTACTTGTCCTGACTGCCAGGAATAAGGAATTGCTGTAATTTCTCCTTCTCTTTCCCCTGCCTATAGTAAGAAAGTATTGTCACAGCAGTCACTGTGTGCCTGTCAGATAAACAATAAAGGGGAACTTCCTTGAGGGGTTTATTTGGTAGGCTACAATCATCATGTAGACAGTTTGAGAACAACGAGCTAGAAGACAATTCAGGCTCTGCCGGGATTCCAGTTTCTTTCCTCTGGTTGTTTGCAGCTTTCTTCCATCTTTATGCTGTCCCTGATGGAAAGGTGGTCTTGATGACCCGTAGTGCCCTGAGAAGCCTACTAACAGACTTAAATCAGGTAATGCCACCACAGTGCTGTTACAAACAGATCCTGTAGGACTATCCTAATCTAGGAGAAAAAAATACGTTTGATACATTTTATGTTTTATTATATTATGGGACTGTATTCAGTAGGGCACTCTGTAGATATAGGGAGCTACCATGCAAAGTAGGTAAAAGAATCAAATTCTGTAGCTTTTCTCAAAGTAACTACTCACATCAGTGCCTCTGTACATTCATTTTGCCTGAGTTTACAAGTCCTGGGAACAGCTGTGTACAGCTCTTCCTAAAGCTACTCCGAACTTCAGATGTCTGTACTCACTAGAGCAGCTTGCAATTGTGGAAAAATGCCTTATTGTATAGGTATTTCCAGCTGAACTGGCACTGAAAATGGGATCTGAAAATGACCCCTGAGGTTCAAACCCAATGTTTTTCAGAATTCTAGTATAGCAACATAGTATGTTGATCCCTTTCAGTAAGTGAGCTGGAAGCAAATCATTCTGACACATACTGAACTATGAAATTGCATATTGACGGTATGCATATGAACAGGTTTTCTTCAGAAGAGTATGTAAAAAGGCATTTCTATAGATGCTTCACCATCTGTGTGCTGTCACCATCTCAGCAGAGCATGATGGGAACACCTGTGTTTTATTGAGGTGTTTCTGAGCCTTTCTTCTTGGTGCAGATCCCAGCCATCGTGGGAGAAAGCTGCACTCTGTCTTGTCTGGAAATTGCGACTCACAGCTGTTTTCATGGGGTGAGTGAAATTATGATGTCCTGGGAAATTATTTTGAATATTACTGGTTGATTAAAATTGTAAGTGTATCATCATATAACATCCACCAGTGTCTACTTTTAAGGGACAGGGCTTTTCATCAGTCTCACAGTATAGGAGGATTTATATCTATAGAAAAGATGCTCAATAAGATACTACTGAAGACTCTTGCATTTATTCCAAAACCTTTGAAACCCAGTAACATTTTACATGGATAGAAAATCTATGCTAGAAAAGTTCAATATCAGAGTAATTATTAGCAATTGTAGATGAGACCAGTTCTCTTCATGTAAATGGCTGAACTTGAGACATGTTTTTTCCAGGTTCTGAAGTCAGCAATTGATGAAGAAAAATTCCTGTCTTGGCTGAGATTGGAGCCTGATGTTCTTCTGTGGCTCCCTACATGTTACAGATTATCAGCCACAGAAATGGTTTCTCACCAAGCTAGATGTAGAGTCTGCAAAACTTTCCCCATTACAGGCCTCAGGTGCGTCAGTAAGTATTGTAATCTATAGCACCCACATAAATAATTATTATGATTCTGTGTTGTTGTAGTTTTGGCTGAATTGGCCAATCTGAATGACAGATGGCCCTTCACCTCCTCCAAAGAGAGGAGAGGAAGAGATAAAGAGATCTATGAGTTCAGAAAAAAAAAACTAAACTACTTTAATGAAAATTAATATTAAAATTGAAAAGTAAATAATGAAATAGATACAGTATATACAAAACCAGATCAAGCTCCCAGGATGACATCACTGGCAGGCACTGGGGAAGTCCTACACTGGACTTAGTGATGGATGGAAACTGGATTCCAGCTCTGGAGTCAGAAACACACAGATCTGGATCAAAGGTAGATGAACAGACAGGGTCCTCTTCGGACATCAACCACTGAAGAAAGAGGGCTGGCCCTTTGATCCCTCAGCTTTTATACTGAGCATGGGACAGATGGGATGGAATACCCTGTTGGTCAGTTTTGGGTCACCTGTCCTGTCCCCTCCTCCCCATAGGTGGGACCCCTCTACGCTTTTTTCTGTTTCCAACCCTGCAACAGGGCAAATGATGAAATTAGCTGACCTTGGTTGTTATAACAATAAGTATAAGAAGAGCCTCTCTGCATACTGTTCCTTGGCATGAAGTACAAACATCAATCTTATCGCTCTGAGAACGAGCAGTTTTCTCCAGAATATGCTGTTAATTTCAGAGAGTTAGAAGAGTCCTGGCTAA
Organism: Gallinago undulata; assembly: GCA_026546715.1. Classification (NCBI taxonomy): domain Eukaryota; kingdom Metazoa; phylum Chordata; class Aves; order Charadriiformes; family Scolopacidae; genus Gallinago; species Gallinago undulata. The sequence goes on from JAOTQQ010000079.1 coordinate 29,996,459, forward strand.
GATGTAAAATTACTGAACAGAAAGTCGATTCTGTTTTACCACAAACTGGGACATTTGTATACCTTACAGGCTCTATCTGCTGTGTTAAACAACAAACTTTGGGCGTAAGTTTAACAAGTAAGAGAAGGAAAGAGAGAACCATCACAGGCTAGTGCTCAGGCCTGCATCCTGCTTTTTAGTTCACTATCACAGACATGATTACAGAGACTTACTGAAAGTAAACTGTCATTTCGGTGGTAAAGCCAATTAAACCTGTATATCTCAGTTCTTTGCCCCATCATCAGGTGTATTAACTGGCTAGTTAAGTTAGCCAGCTTAGTATCCTATTCATCTAAGTAATGGTAGAAAATAACCTAATGGTATAAAACCAATACTATCCATTACCTACTGAGCAGAATGCTCAGAAAAGCATTTTACTATTACTCTCTTCTCAATAATATTAGTAAGCTTACAGGCTTAGTTTTTTGCATTTTTATTTTTTTGCATAGCTGCAAATCCTATGTCAATAATGTAGTGATACTATAGTTCCATGAGAGCAGAAAATAGAGACAATCTGGTTCATAAGAAGCATATGAAGATGGAACTGCATTCCCAAAAATGGTGCTAGAACAACTCTTTCTTCCTCGGACTGAATTTTGATGCCACAAATCAATAATAGCAAAATCATTAGTGGGTTCTGGAGTCCAGTGTCATTTGGACAAATAACTCTTGCATTCAAGAATGCTGAGGAAAGCCATTACTCTAACAAAGGTGCTTCTCTGCTTTTCAGAACACAGGGATTTAGGTTTCCAGTAATCAAGCTCACGTACACCAAGCTCTGACTTGTGGGGAAGTAACTTAATTCTTCTGTTTTCCCTCACAGGTATCGCTGTCTGAAGTGCCTCAATTTTGACCTTTGCCAAGTCTGCTTTTTCACTGGTCGTCTCAGCAAACCACATAAGAGGTCACATCCTGTTATGGAGCACTGTGTACAGGTAGAGTCCCATTGTACTTATTAATTTCTCCTTTCAGGTTTGTCATGTAGGCAAGTAGGCAGTAGACTCTTGAACTACATTGGTTGTGAAATTATGTGTGTCATAGCCAGAATCACAGAATCACAGAATCTTCATGGTTGGAAGGGACCTTTGAGATTACTGGGTCCAGCCATACACACACACAAAAAAAAAAAAACAAAAAAAAAAACCAAAACCCAACCCAACAAACTCAGGCACTAGAGCATGCCCTGAAGTGCCACATCTACACATTTCTTAAATACCTTCAGGGATGGTGACTCCACCACCTCCCTGGGCAGGCTGTTCCAGTGCCTAACCACCCTCTTGGTAAAGTAATTCTTCCTAATATTTGATCTAAACCTCCCCTGCTGCAACTTTAGACCATTTCTTCTGGTCCTCTCATTATTCACTTGGGAGAAGAGGCCAACGCTCACCTCTCTACAACCTCTTTCAGGTAGCTGTAGAGGGCAATGAGGTCTCCCCTCAGCCTTCTCTTCTCCAAACTAAACATGCCCAGGTTCACTCAGCCTCTCCTCATAGGACTTGTTCTCTAGACCCCTCACCAGCTTGATGGCTCTCCTCTGGACATACTACAGCACTTCAATGAACTTCTTGTAGTGAGGGGCCCAGTACTGAACACAGTACTCAAAGTGAGGCCTCACCAGTGCCGAGTACAGAGGCATGATCACTTCCCTATTCCTGCTGGCCATGCTATTTCTGATACAAGCTAGGATGCTGTTGGCCTTCTTGGACATCTGGGCACATTGCTGGCTCAAATGGCCATAATATATTAGCATTATTAATCTGGGAACTGTGACTCAGGAAAAGGAAAAAAGGGGCTTCTAACTTTAAAAAGAGTGTTTTGTTCTGAAATAGAACATGGCTCTGAATAGAGCCATGAAATGTTGTAGTGCAAGTCCTCTTCCCAAGGAGTTTTATGGCCAGTTTACCATTTGCATCCTTAAACCTCTGGAAAGAACCCTCAGAGTATTCTTTCCCCCAATCCCATTGCCGACTTATTCAGAAATTAATTCATCCTACAGTTGCACAAACTTCTTCATGAAATTTCCTTTATTTCAGAGCTTTTCCACTTTATTGCAAATTTTTTGGACTCATTTGTCTCTGTCAGTTAGGGTTGCAGCACAAAGAGGCAGCATGAGCCCAACTAAGATTGCTTACATGGGCTCCATTACAGGGGCAACTTGTGCTTTCATCACATTAGTGACAAAGTTCAATACCACGAATTTGTGTTTGCAAGATCAACCTCTCTTTTGAGCAGGAGATTCCAGATCTTGCACACAGCAGCAGACAGATGGTTTTCTTTTTGTATCTATATAACAGTATCTTTTTCCATTCCAGTAAATGAGCTCAAAAGCACCCATGAAAGTTCCTCTAGTAAGCTGTACTTCACGGTCACCTTCCTGAATCCCTGCACTTAATGTGAATGATACCTGGGTAATCAGTGACTGCACCAAAACTAAAGAAAGTTAGACTGCTCTTGCAGTCACCCCTTGTCTGGGGGAACATTAAACTGTAGCCACTTCATTGCTGTCTTTCTACAAAGCAAACCCTATTGCTAACACTGTGAGAAACTATATCTGTCTGCTCAATATCTGCATTTAAAATAGCAGATAGATGTTTATTCCTCCAATTATTATTCCTCATCTTCCATCTATGAGAAAGTAGGAGAATAAAGTGGCAACTAATCTCCTCATGTAGAGATTTCTAACAGAGACAGTGTGAATGGAGAGTGATGGGCAGTGTGTGGATGTGGAAGCACCAGAAGGAAGGGCAAGAGGCATATATCAAGGCAGGAGAAGGTGCAGCCTAGATTAGCTGGTCAGCCAGATCACAGCACTTCCACACACAGCTTCTCAGAACAACCAAATCAGGAAAACAAAAGGTAGCCTGAAACAAAGGACAAACTGCCATTTGAAGATGACATCACAGGAGATGATGATTTGAAAATAAAGAACTAGACATGACACACAAATAAGGAGAAAAAAGATCATAACCATTGCCAGCTCCTAAAGGAGCTAAAGGCACATCCAAAACCCAGCACACGGTCATGCTAAGAGGAACCCAGGAACCTTAAGGAGAACTGATATCTCTTGTCTTCCATGTTACTGTAAGTCATCATGGCCCTACCATGTGTATACACATACACCTTGATGTGTGAATGCTGGCAAGACTTGGACATGTGTATATTAGCACTTGTGAGTGAGTATAAGTGAGTGAAATCAGTTTTGTTTTAAAATGAAGCACCCTTCTTCTCCTATACTGTCTGACATTGAGCTCTCCCACATTAGTGCTGCAACATTGAACTGGATCACTGAACTTAGGTTTCCTTTATGAAGCTGTACTCTTACACTAACCCTGTAAATATTATTACTGTGGCCAAAATTTATACCAAAATTAAAAACATGTTACTTGATATGACGGATCCCATTTTTATATCCTTCTTGTGAAACATAAAATCAGCTGTAAGCCACTTTTCCCATAACTTCCACTCTTAGCAGATGCTGTCCTTGTCTGGGTAAGTGTTCACATTGTCTTTATCAGGAGTGTGCTGAGCGGCGGATTTGAAATATCAGCGCGTTTTTTATTCCTTACCGTGCTGACACCGTGTGGTAATTACCATGTTGAGAAATGACTAAGGGGCATGCTGTATGTTTTCTTTGTGTTTTCCTGTTCAGTCAGTCAGGACTTACCCCATGTTCTGCAGCAGGCACTTTCTGGGCCAGAATTGGTTTATGTCCTCCTATAATAGAGCTTAGTTGTACCTGAGCCTGACACCTCTGTGACAAACGACTGTGTGGTTTTTCATGTATTGTACAAGAGGAGGATGTGAGGCATAGAAGGCTGTATCAATTAACATTTCATACAAGTATAAGGGTACTTCTTCTCATTGGTCAGAAAAACTCAGATATTGGTTGGGCAGAATTATTGTTGTGACTGTAAACTTAATCATTGCATTTGCCAAAATCCTGTGTTAAGCATTTCCAGACTGCCTGAATTTGGTCCAGGCAGAGTGTTTTCCTTACCTAGCAGAATTGGAGCCACTCTTGTCTGTGGTTCTGCTTCATCATCCACTTCAGCTCCCCTTGTAGGGTTCAGACAACAGCCATTAACCACTTCTATTGTTGAACAGGTGGACCTTTGCTTTCTTATGTCTTGCCTTTGCCTTGGACTGTGTCTACTTCTGGGCAACATCTGTTTGAAAATTCACTCCCTTCTTTATTATCCCTTATTCCAATAGATGTCAGCAAAGGTGAATGCAAAGCACTTTCTTCGCACCATCAGGAACAACCTGTTTCAAGAGCGCTGCAGAAGAAAGGAGGCTCAGAGAAGGAGGGCTCTGGAAATAGTGGAGGAGAACCACTTTCCTACTTACAAAAATACTTTGTGAGTTTCTGTTTCCAATGAGTTTATAGTCTCTGAATAATATGTCAGGCTGCTTGATTATGTCCTTTGAGTAAGTGATTTTGTTATGACAGACACCATGTCATGATTTTTCCATTAAAAAGGGGAAGCATAAATGGAAAATTGCTGCGCATTGTTCTGTAGCTTAACCATGATTGCCATGCTGACAACCTAATGACCAGTTGTCTGATAAAATATAGCATGCTCTTCCTTTCCCTTCTTTCTTATGTCATCTCTTTCTCTCCATGCCATTCTTTATGCTCAGTCTAGGGTCAAGCATTGCAAATATTTAGTACTTGTCACATTCCATGGGGTTTTAAGCAGCTCCTCTGTGACAAATTCATTGGAAGTTAACTGTGAATACTTTCCACATGTGACCCACAGTGTGTTCACTGACAGTCATTCTATTCAAGTCCCACTGAATTGCAGTCCTGTGGGATTACTCACAATAGTGAGTAGCTGATCTCACTATTCCAAATCATCCATGTCAGTTCTGTTTTGTGTGCTTTTAGTTAACGAGTAAATTCATTACTGTATTTCCATTTGTCCCAGTTGTGAATAATAAGCTTTGGAGGTTGTGTTGTGATTTTTCCCTGTAGTTGCTCCTTCCTTGCTCTGAGATTTTGGTTGATATTTAGGTGTAGAAACTTAAGGAAATGATTATATGAGATAAGGACTACAAACTTATGAAGGGTGAGATTCCTTCCAAGTAGTATAAGGACCTAGCAACAGTCTTGCATCTCACATATGCTGTTCATATGAGGATTCAGTGAGACTTAAATTGTGCAAAGGAGGAGAAAAACCTGTTTATAAAACTTCATTGTGTTACACTGCTAGGTAAGTACATTGCTATTAGAAACCAATTGTTATATACACTAAGACCAATGGGTGATAGTTACAGTGATTCTCTCAGAAAATGTCATTTCAGTGTTTGTTTTTTAGAATGTGATGAAATGCAAAACATTTTCCTTTGGTAATATCTGCTTACTTATATTCAGCAACAAAAAATCTTTCTTCATTTTGAATGTAATTTAATCCTTCTGTGAGCAATCCAGATCTCACTGTAATTCTGTAGGGTTTTGCTTACCTAATGCTTGGGTAGCAATGAGAGAAAGAAGAATTTGGGGTTGCCATTACAGGTGTCACTGTGGGGCTGATAGGTATCTGGGCTTTTCCTAGCGTTGAATGGACTCAACAGCAGGATATATGGCCCTTTGCTGTCTTCTTGTAGTTGAAATTCCCAAAATATTTAGCTCTTGGCTAAAGGAAGCAAAACTGAGAAGCAGCAAATTGCATTGATACTAAGTGGGTGGAAAGAAGAACCTGTTTTTGAGATTCTGTTGAAAGAGTGGAACTCGTTTTAAGGAATTTCATTCTTTCAGCCAAAATATGTCAGTAGTCATAGCTAAACCATACTTCTTGTTTAGTCAATAGCACAGCTGTCTGTCTGCTGATAGTGGTTTTATTCGTATGGTTTTATATTTCTGGGTACCAAAACCATGTAAGGCTTGTTCCTTTCTCTATTCATTATTTCTCTGTTGGTATACAGTCCCCCTGCAGAACTCAGTGCTTCCCCACTTCGTGGCCCTGACAACCTCTCTTTCCCAGTGGACAAACCTGTCCTGGATTCACCCAAGATCATATCTGAAAACAGAGCTGTAATGCAGAAGAGAGAGAATAATAGCAAGACACTAGAGCAAGGCAAGACAAAGGCTCAGGTGAGCAAAACATGAAGCTGTAATAGTGCTAAAGCTGTGAGGAAAAACTACCACTAATTGCCTTCTAATTAATGACCAGTGAAAAAGAAATGTAATGGGCAGCTTCACGTTTCTTTTCATTTCTCACTTGTGGAAGAAAATGTGGAAACTGAAAACTTAGTGAAGCTTGAATTTGATACCCTCCCAAGACAAGGGACTAACTCCTTGACTTCCATAACCTTCAGAAGCATTTCTAAGAAAATTTGCTCTATTACTTTTTTTCTTTACAAGTTGTCTTAGAATAGGATATTAAAGACTAGCTGAGACTGGAGTCCTCTCTCTATTCTGACAGTAAAATAATGCCATCATGTCCTCCTACTGCAAGCAAATGTCAAGGAAGGATGACTTAATTCTTACTAGGCTCAGGCCATTTTTGTCACCATGGCAATGGCAAGAGGACAGAATGGGCCCTTCCTGAGGATAAACCCAGAGTAGTGTCCACTCCAACTAAAATAGCTCATGCATAAAAGCTCTCTACTAATCCATTTCCAGGTTGCCTGCATAGAAATGATGCTAGAGGAGTGGGTAGGACAGTGTAGATAAAAATAATTACACAGCAGTTTTTTTCTTTCTATATTTATTTGAGAGGTTGGTAGCTCTGCACATACTCGGAATATAGGGAACACTGGGTTGTGTTCAAACCAATTTGTGTCATCCACTCATCTTGTTCTTCCCAGAAGCCAAGAGTGCAGCAACTAAGAACAAGCCTGTGCGTGTCAGGTCTCTTCTTTGGCTGCTACTCCTGTACTGCCCTTTGGAAGACCTGTCTTTTAGGACATGGATGCACAGCTTGAGATATAGTGCCAGCCAGCACATATCTACAGGAGAAGTTGTGGGCAGACATCGCTTAAGCATGTCATTTTGCTGGCTGGCATTTGTTGTTTTAGAACACAGCAAGACAAAATTTGGATCCCTGTAGTAAGAGTCTGTCACGTGCATTGCTCTCTCATTCATTTTCTCTCTGGGCTGAGAATTATTTTTGGTCAGTTTTATACTGATTTCCAACATGTTATAGTGCAGATTATTTCACTATTGCCTAAAAAGGTGCAGACCGTAAGTCCAATGATAGCTTTTAATAGAATCTGTGAGCTTGGAGATACTGGGGACCCAGCTCGTAGTCTCATAATTTCCTGGCATCACTGGTTCCAGCTCAGTTTATACTGTGCTTCTAAAGCAGCTTACCTGGAAAGCGTTTGTCTCCCTGACTTCTAGACTACTGTCCCCTGCATGGCCCAGAGACTGCTACTTTCATCCAAAGAACAGTTTTAATTCTCTCTTCTACATCCAGTGTGTTCCTTAATCTCCTTGGCCCAAACCAGTCGTGAGACTTGGGAGAGACTGTTCCCAAATCAGAATATTCCATTTTGCAGAAATTCCAGGGAATTAGGGTTTTGTTCTAATTTAAAACAAAACATGTTCTTATACACATAGAATTTCATATAGGACAAAGAATTTGTTCTATAGAGTAATTTTTCCAGTCTGTTCTAATAGCCATTAAAAATACTTTAATGCACCAGTTGATTGCAGTCAGTTAAATAAAAAAGTTAAGTAGTAAATCTGTAAAACAGACCAAATCCCAAATTTACCGTGCCCTCTTATAGCAAAAATTGGATAGAAAATGAAATGTTATTGCTGAAAAAGTTATAAACAGATATTTTTCTCTTTTTTTTATTATAGGGAATAGCCTCTTTTGAAGCAGATGTGTTAAAAATGCATGAATCCATCAAAAGCATTCAAAATGAGAACAGGTAGGTAAATGCGGTAGTACAATGACTGAAGACTGGTGGGCAATGCTGCTCCGGTGAAGAGCTAGAAGACAGATGATTTTCCCATACTTTACAGGTTTTGAGATTTAAAAAAAAAACCTGTCAAAAGGGGGTGAATGATAAAAACTCAGCAACAAAAACTGTAAATAGAGATCACTGGAAAACAGTTTCTGGCAAAGCAAAAAAGTTTGGTTTGCTTTCATCAGCATTTCTTTTATTACAGCTGGAATTGCAGCGAAGTATAGAATTTGATCCTGAATCTACTCTATTTTCTTTAGTATGTTCAATTTCCTCTGTTCGTGTTTTGTTTCATTCATACAAGTCAATGTACAATTGCTGCTCCAAATTCACAAGGGCACTCCAAGACTAGAGCAAAGCGATTGCAGTTTCATTCTGTGTTCTTGCCTCACTCTCTGTTCTTACGTAGGAAAATAAAGTGATATGGCAAAGATCTTCAGCTTTTGTTTAGATTAGCAATACTTGAGAGGATATCTGGGAGGCCTGCTTCTGAAATCCTGCATCAGCCTCTGACCCAGAGCTTATCATATAACTAGGTGAACGAATCTCATTAGTCACAGGAAGCTCTTTGTTCTTATTTGTGGACCAACTTTCAGCATTTATGTGCCTGTTCACAGAACTGGGCTCAGAGTTAGTTGAAGGTAGTCAGCATTTTACAGTAAAGACACATTAAATGCTATTTTAAGGAACCACTGTAATATTAATCATAATTTTAAATGGTCTGACTTATTGTCCCATTCATACGAATCTTGCATAATTCCAGTGAAACTGATGGGGCTCTTGCCTATAAGCCGGTGCATACCCTTAATAAAGTGCATCAGATGAACTTCTGGATGTAACTATGCAAGGGAGATAACTATTACATCTGTGTGATATGAAGCAGTTGGTTTATTACTGTAGTCTTTTTTGTCTGTCTCCATCTCAGCTGTGGGGAAGACAAAACTGTATTTCTATACTGACTTCTTAAAGAAATCCCAACTCTAGAACAGCGATATGGGTGGTATTTTTGTCATACTATGCTCTGAGTAATTTCTAAATCTTCTCTGATGTGCATGGAAGGGTGGCACTTCTCATTACAAAAATCACAGTTTCTTTTCAAGGGCAAGTGGCCTGTGCAGAAACTATTGGTATCATCAGACAAGCTGCATAGAGTACCAGGAGCAAGAAGAAACTCAAAGGGGTAGAGGCTGCTTTTACTCCTTTGGTGCCCAGGGGGATATGTTGGGTATCTTTGGAGGTCAGGGAGTTGCCATAAGTAGTTTGCTTCTAGACAGTGGGACTGCTACAATGTCTCTCCTGTTGCAGCTCCCTTTGCGGGAAAGATAAAACCCCAAGATACAAGGCTGAGATCTGGCCACAGTTCCACTCAGCTCGTCATCATCAACTCAGCTCAATTCCTCATCTAGAACACTTCTGTTCTTGATAATTCCATGGGTACAGCCCAGTTCCTGAAATATTGACCTCTAACCCCAAAGCTGACAAATGTTTCCAGAACTGACAAAGAGGAGAAAGTTTGTGCTACAGTGTTTGCTCTTTTCCATGACTGCATACATTTGCATGCATGTGATCTAGCAAAATTCCCACCCTCCTGTGCCCCTGGCAGGTACATGAAGAAGCAGTTCAACAAGTGGAAGGACAAAATGCAATTTCTTCAGAACTGCCAGGAAGACAAAAGCTGCAAAATAGAGGCAAAGCTCCAGATTCTGAGAGCAAGTCATGTAAACCTGCAAATGGAACTGCAGCAAATGAAGCAAGATGTAAAGGTATAGTGATAAATACACCAAGAATCTTCACAGCTGTGGGCAATCACTGAACATTAACCACTCCTTTTCTTGCAGACCAGCACTCTTGATACTATTTCATGCACCTTTGGCTTGTCTGCTTGGTCATTTAAGGTTCTTGTCTTCAGAGAAAGCAGATAGGCTCTTTGCAATAAAGATTTTTCTTGTCATTTATCATCTAGCACAGATACCCGTGCCTGGGATGTTTAGATACTACTGCAATGAAAATAATGAGAGGGTGTTCCAGTAAGAGTAAGAATATGGTTTCCAACAGAATTATTAGATACTGCATTGCAGTTCTAATCCTGTGTTGGCATTGAATAAATAAAATAATCTTTTGTCATTCCTAGTTTCTGTCTTGTATTGCAATGTAATACAGACCTCTTACAGAAGAAAAAAATTATTTTCAATTGCGTTGACTCTTGCTCATGTAAAGTATATCTGAGATTCTAAAAAGGCCCCTATTTCACAGTATATACGTATAGATATGTATGTATTTGCCACCTACAGCATTTAGGTAGCATTTTCTGCAATGCTGCTTTTAGAGTCTTTTTCAGGGATGGTCAAACTTAGAGAAAAGCCAGACATATCTGCAGTGCACACTTGGTCAGCTTTATTTCACTTGCACATGGAGTCCAGTAAGACCTGGCTTGTCCTACCATCCTGTGTGTGTGCTGTGACATGAGCCTGTCCACAGCATAGAGGACTGGCTGCACACATGCAGTTAAGAGTCCAGTCCAGGCACAGTCAGCTCAGTTACATCAGACTTGACGTTCATGCAGTGGATGGTATTTGCCAGCATAATTCTGTCTAGAAAATTCCAAGTACAATTGTGGCAATGACAACCAACCTAGTTTTGAAATTTCAAATGTTAACAAGTGTGAGGTGTTTGATATGTGTTTAATATACACATGGTTTTTTTCCCTTAGTTTAATTCTTTTAGAACAATTTTCCTGCAAATTTACTCTTGAAACACTGTTATTCCCACATTTCAGTGACATTAAAGCATATAATGTCTCCAGATTGGAATTGTGGAAAAAATGGTCACATGGATTTTTCCAAACTTAATCACAAAGTTTTGTTTTATTGCAGGAAAATCTTTTATTTGTGAAAAGAATTGGTTTAGTTCACCAGAAATTAAAAAAAAAAAAAATATTACTATGACCCAAAATTTATTTTTCTACCTGTTTTAGTACTAACAGCAAACCAAATTATCAGTTATTCTCACAATGTAATTTCTGTATTTTGTCTACTGTAGGCCATGTTACAGTCAACAGAGCATCTTTTTGTACAGTGTCAGAATATGATGCCAAGAAATCCAGATGTACTGCTGGAAAGGAGAGTGCAGGGTGGATTAAATCCTGCCCAAATAAGGCCTAGTCCCAGAACATGTACAGACAGGAAATCTTTGAATGCCCCCAATTCTGCAAATAGAATGGAGTTTTTACAGACACCTGAGGTTCCCATCGCAGCAGACTTTACGTTCTCAGAGGACCCACTGGAGTCAGTGTCCCTGCAGAGTGACAGACCTTTTATGAAACAGTATAAAAAAGCAGGAAAGAATCAAACATATCCGCCTGAATTGACAGAAAACTCCCTCAGTGGCATCATGAAGAATGCAGTTCTTACTCCCACTGCTGTGCAGATACCACCTGATGAGAAGGAAGTCAGTGAGGAAGTAGAGCTGCAGCAGTTAGTGATGAAACTGAAGGATGCATTGTCTCTCCAAGCCAAACCAGGTATACATTCTCCCAGTAATCTTGATGCTGTCTTCTCACCTTCATCCAGTTTACTCTATAATATTGCCCATAATCAGAGGAAACTCAGAATCTTGCCTTCACCATTGTAGAAGTACTCCAGCTCCATACTGTAAGAACTCCAGCTCCATAATGTAGAACACATTCCTGTAAAGTGGAATATAATCTCTAATGTTGGACTAATTTGAAACAGGAGGAGTCAACGTGTGTAAGAGGAAATCAGTCTCAGCAGTCAATTAAGGTGCAAACACACTAGTGAGGGCACTGGAAGTCTTTTCTGTTGCCACTTCTGTGACACTGTAACTACAACTCTAGTCCCAAGCAGACTTCCAGCAGTACAAAATCCCTTTGTAATCAGTGTTCTTACACAGCAGAACTTTTTTCAACACTCAGGATGCCTCATTTTTGATAACGAGGATGTAATGAAGAGTGACAGAAAAAGCTGCTGTCTCTATGTCTTAAATTAGAGATTTATAAAGAGTTTTTCAGGGCTCTGACAGCATACAAATGCTCTGAAAGAATTTAAATTTGTTCTACTTTTCAGCTCAACAGTCTGCTTTGCAACAGGAGTTCTTCACTACAGCTGAGCGTGTTTGCAGATCGTTTTCTGACCTCATCAACCAAGTAACTTCACCAGCTTGTAAATGATGGAAACTACCATTCACCTTATAGCTTTACTGACCTATTGAAGGTAATTGTTTCCATGTCAGACTCTTTAAAGTGTCTCAGATGTTCCATTCTAATAACCCAGTATAACAGATATCTGCATTTACTGGCTTCCCCAGGAACCATAAATAGTGTTAGAGAACAACATACCTTTTTTATTGGTGGTTTTCAGCTCCTGTGCAGTAGATGTTGGCCCAGCTGATAAAAATCAACATCTTCATTGATGTTACACTGGCTTTCACAACTGTCCTGCCCCGTCTTCTCTTCTTACTGATATGTAGGAACATTTATTTTTGATATGAGAGTTGGCTTGAGTCAACAGTTTTCAGTGATGTGTTTTCTGTCATATCATTGTTTCTTAGACTAAAGGAAGGAGTAAGTTCTTAACTGTCAGACTTCTCAATACTTGATATTTACATATTCATATTTTTCCAAACAACTGAATTCATATTTAAGGAAAAGATGCTTTGAACATTTAAAGGGATTTCATTGCTTCAGAAGAGCCATTCCATTATTGATTAATAATGGAATGGTTACTAAGAATGTAATGTTTAGTATAGAATGGTTAATAAAAATCTAATTTTGCCCGCAGCTTCTAAAATGTGAGAAAAGTAATTTTTTCCTTGGTTACTAATATTTTGTATTTGATGGAACATACCTAAACCTTCCAGAGTATTAAAAATTCTTGTCAAGCCTGAACACACATACATACAGGCATATATATGCATGTGAGTAAACATACAAGCTGCACAGAAGTTTGTAAACAGATGACTGGCTGTAGGTAGCAGTTTGTACTTGCTGAAGTTGATTACAAAGCCATCTATTAGGTCTCAGCAGGGAAACAGGCTGGGGTTTGAAGAGGAAGGAAGATATCACACAAAAGAAAAATTGCATACTAATTTGATCCATTCGTACTACAGTCTAGCTTCATTTCTTATAATGGTTGGTAAGTGAAAGCCTTGGCAAAAATTTAGATCATTCATAGAAGAAAAAGTGATTGATGCTCACTGTTTGCCTTTCATTGCTTCTTGTTTCCTACCCGCTTCTTACAGCAGTGTAACTCAGTGAGATACATTGATATAGTCTGTGATGATAGTGTGATAAAAAACATATTGGTTTAGTGAAAGCAGTTCTGAAGGCTGAGATAATGGTTAAGCTATGGCATGTTAATGATTTGCATGTTATTTTCAGATGTTGTACTTCTTTGGATCATTAAGTATTTGCTAAATGACAACATGAACTAATGGAAAATACACCAAGTGTGATTCCTCAGCAGTGCAAATGATTGCCCGTTTCTCTCTCTTTAATTGTTGATATGCTATGGTCAAGTTATTTCCTTGGAATTGTACTGTATCTCTTGTCGATGACAGCAACAAGGAAAAAAAATTCTGATAATGCACAGAAGTATTTGAAAGATCTGAGAACTTCATGAGGTTGGCATGGGCTCACTTCTCAAGCCTGTCCAGGTCCCACTGGATGGCATCCCTTCCCTCCAGCATGTTGATTGCTCCACACAGCTTGCTGTTGTCAGCAAACTTGCTGAGAGTCCACCCTGTCCCACTGTCCATGTCACTGACAAAGACGTTAAACAGTGTCAGTCCCAGTAGCTTGAGAAACGCCACTCATCACTGGTCTCCACTTGGACATCAAGCCATTGGCCACAACATTTTGAGAGCAACTGTCCAGCCAATTCCTTATCCACCAAGTGGTCCATGCATTAAATATGTGTCTCTCCAATTTAGAGACAAGGATGGCGTGTGGGACAGTGTCAAATGCTTTGCTCTAGTTGAGATAGATGATGTCTGTTGCTCTTTCCTCATCCTCCAGTGCTGTAACACCATTGTTGAAAGTCACCAAATTTGTCAGGCATGATTTGCTTTTAGTGAAGCCATGTTGGCTGTTATTGATGACCTCCTTATTTTCCATGTGTATAGTATAGTATAGTTTCCAGCAGGATATGCTCCATGATCTTGCCAAGCACAGAGGTGAGACAATGGTCTGTATTTTCCTGAGTCTTCCTTTTTTCCCTTTTTAAAAATGGAGGTTATGTTTCCCTTTTTCCAGTTGGTGGGAACTTCACCAGACTGACTGCCACAACTTCTCAGATATGATGGATAGTGGCTTAGCAAGTTCATCTACCAGTTCACTCAGGACCCATGGATGAATCTTGTCAGGTCGCATGGACTTGTGCACCTTCAGGTTCTTCAGATGGTCTCAAACCTCCTTCTAGTCCATGCCTTTACCTCCTGTGACTTGGGAGTGTGGCTGGAGCACTTGCTGGTGGAGACCAAGGCAAAAAAGTCATTGAGCACCTCAGCCTTCTTCATACCCTGGGTGACCAGGTTTCCCATTTCCTTCTGGAAAGGGCCCACATTTTCCCTAGTCTTCCTTTTACCACCGACATAACTATAGAAGCTTTTCTTGTTGCTAGTCTTAATAGCTGCAGGGACTGTGAGTGAAGACTGTCTCTTATGTTAACATAAAGCTGTGCACAATGGGGTTTTCAGATACTTTAATTTAGATAATTAACAACAGCAGTACAGGAAGAGCAGACCTGTTGTAGCAATGGTCTTGTCTCTCCCCCACCACGCTGTGGCAGAGCACTCGTACAGGCTGTGGCTGCAGGCAGAGGCAGCTGGGGGCATGATGTACACTAAGTCATGTTCCTGTCCTTATCCTGCTTTAGTGTTCCTTTGTTGCGTGCATAACTTTAAGCACAAATTTAGTCCCATTAAAGCTGATAGCTCTCTTACAGTTTTTTGTCTGCTTCCAATAAGATCAGGATTTCACCCAATGGGACTATGTTTAAACTTTATTTTGCTCAAGCCCATTTTAATACTTGATTTACACGTTTTGCTACTTGAACCTATTTCTGCAAGTTGATGAACACACAGCAAATGGGTTTTTATTTGGTCATTTGGGGAAAAAAAAAGCAACCAAATATTGCCACATGCTCAAGGAAAGAAACTTTGAATGAACAACTAAATGTAGTTGCCCTGAAAAGCTGAATGTTATAGTTTCATTCAACCAGCCAGGCAATGGAAATATTTCGTTTCATCAAAGCATCAAATGTTACCTGCCCAAAGTTATGTTGCATTAGTTTAATATCAAATTGCCTATTTTAACGTTGTTAGCAACAGTCATTGGAGACTGATTTGTCTACAAGGAACTTGCAAGCTAAAAAAGAAGCAAATTCAAGTTATGTATGAGAATTCTTTTAATTAAGCACTTTAAGTGAGAATGTGTAACATTTCAAGTGATGTTTTTTATAAATAAAAATTTAGGGAAAAAAACATAAAAATACCACAGAATCTCAGAATTCTGTGATGTGAAAGCAAACAGAGGAGCTGTTAGAAACAGAAATACTGTTAACCCATTTACTTTTCCTGGAAAACTGGAAACAGTTTTTGAAGGCATTTTCAGTATAAAAATAGGTACTATTTTTCTATAGTAGGTTGCTGTCTTTCAGCGGTGGTTGCTTTGTACAAGTATACAAAGCTATATGTACAACAGTACAATAAATGGATGCATATGCATTACTGTCTCAATTCTAATCCTGTCTTGGAGTCACTGGAGGTTTTTGGCAACTTCCTACTCTGCTTCTCTATGTCTTTTTGAATGATCCATTGTTGTCTTCTGGGTGCCAAACCAGGAAAAGGTTTGAATAGGCCACATCCATTACAAAAAGCCTGATACTGTCCTGGTTTGAGGTAAAACAGAACCAATTTAATTTTCAGTAATTTTACTTTGCAGCTGAGCCTCTTCTAACTAACTTCTTTCTGAAAATAATGGCATGTTTTTAAGACAGTGTCTGCTTCCAGAGTGATAAAACATGATTGTTTATAATTTATGCCAAGGAATGGTATGCAGAGAGGCTCCTGCTTATACTTCTTGGTATAACAACTGAGGTCAGCTCAGTTTGTGGTATGCCCTTTGGAGGGTTGGAAGGAGAGAGTAGAGGGCTCACACCTGTGGACAGGCCAGGTGACCCAAAACCAATATTCCATCCCATCTGCTCAGTGACACATACACCCACATGAAAGTAAGCAACTGCTTATAAATCATG
Organism: Gallinago undulata; assembly: GCA_026546715.1. Lineage (NCBI taxonomy): Eukaryota > Metazoa > Chordata > Aves > Charadriiformes > Scolopacidae > Gallinago > Gallinago undulata. The sequence continues at coordinate 30,012,685 of JAOTQQ010000079.1, forward strand.
CAGTTTATTAAGGAGACTTGAATTCATAGGTAGTTAGTTAAAAAAACAAGTTCAACTTAATCAGAGATACAGTGCTGATAGTTATAGACCTTCCACAATGTAAATTAATATCAATGAAGTTTAAAATGCAAAAAGTAAAGATAAGTAGTTAAAAAATATCTACAAATCAAGATCTTGGACTACATGTGTCATTTCCTCTTTTTCCCTAGTTCTTCAATGATTCTTCCAAGTAGTGTAGATCTAGTCTTATGCATGTGGATACTTATTAAATCTTCAAACAAGTCTTTCTTCTTCAGAACTGGCAACCTCTGAATATGAGAAAATATCCCTGAAAAGTGATATGAAAATGCATATAAGTAATCAATTTCCAAACAGCAAAGAGCAGCTAAATACTCAGTTTCCCACATCCATGTTTGCTCCGTCTTTAGCTGCTACTGGTCCCCACTTTATCAGCATTGCCCCCAACCCTCTTGTTTTGGCAATAGCCTTATCCCTCCATTTGCAAGTCGCCTTTCAGTAACAAAATGCTTTTATCTTTTCCCCCATCATGGGCCTTTTCCTTCAGTCTTCCTATAAAACTCTTCCACTTGTAATAAGCAGAGTCAAAGCACTCAAGTCTGCTCACAGTCTTACTGATTCACAGGTTTGTCTTCAACCCCCTTGCACAGTGGATGAGCTCTCTCACACTATTTAGTAGCACATTTGTTATTTCCTTGAGGAACTATATGGCGTTTTCTTTGCAATGATCTCCAAAAGCCAGTAGATTTGCCTTATTTCTTTTAGACACATTTGTCTTATGAAAAAGTAACTGGTTAACACAATGTCTGTTTATTTACCAGACCTCAAACGCATAATACAGCAGCCTCTGCCACATTACTCTTATGGCACCCCCGCAGCCCAGCAGAGTTAGGACAGCAAGTTGTGTCTCTTTTGGGTCAGTTGCAAGGGCTGATCTGGACCTAATTACTTGCACTTGTGAGAAAAGTGGGCACAGCTGTGGCCACTCTGAGTGGCAAGGCAGCTGGGGGACTGCTGAGTGAGGAGAAAAGAGGTAGGGAGGCTTTTGTGTTTGTATTATTCAAATGTTTATACTGGTGATGTACTACATGCTTTCTTGATGGGGATATTTTTGTACAGCTGTTCTTCAGGAAGATTTGCTGTGAGTACAAAAGCTATGTTTTCCTTGTGGTTCTTAAGTCTTATTTTGGCTTATCAAGAGTTGTTGCATTTAACTCCAGTGTTGTGTTGTATTGGAAATGTTTTTATGAAGCCTGCTTTTTCATATTGTTTGGGTTTTGTTAGGGGAAAGGGATGAGTTACTAAAGATACCTTGGCCGGGTTAACTCTAAAGAACTCTCCTTACTTGTCTCAGTTTAAAACTGACTAATGCTTCTCTACAGGATATCCAGGGAAGTTGAAATGCTGCTGGATTAAGTACCATGTTAGCTGGCTGGAGGCAGATGTTAGATAACTCATATATAGCTGTTGGGATTTTGTTGTGTTTCGTGGATTGTGTAGAGTTAGAAGAATATTTTCAGACCTCTTAGTAACTGCAATCAGGAACCTGGCAGGACTAGATCAGTTCAGAGAAGAGCATTTGAACCTGTGAGTCTGGACCTGGGCTACTTCTACCACTGTGGTGATGTACACTCAGACAGACTTGTTTCCCAGGAGGGCAAAGCATGGGGAACTGTGGAAGTGCTTCTAAGACGTGATGAAATAGTTTCTGTTCAGTACTACTGAAAAGCTTTTACCAAGGACTTCACTAGGTTTTTTGGCTTGAAGGGCTTTTCTGGTTTATTTTCTTAGGAAAGCTCAGTTCCTGATACCCAATTTTCACAATGATCTCAGGGGATTTATCCTTTAGTTCTGATATTTGATGCTAGAATAATAACACCTTAACATCAGCATTTCTGTGCCAAGTACAGATCTCTGTCTTGCTTCTCCAATTCAATGATATGTTTAAGGAACTACAGTGAATGCAGCTTACAGATTGCTCCTGATTTATCATTCTGTTTGCAATTAAAAAAAATGAACTGAAATTCTGAATATTTAAGAAGAATAAGACAGGAAGACTTCAGTATGAACAATAAAGATGTTATCAACAGTTGCAAAAATAACAGTATAAAGCAAAACAAAATCTTGCTTTATTGTTTGACTTCTAGAACAAGCCTACTGAAAGCTATTCATACCTGTCCATGTAGACATGGGGTAAAATACACAAGGTCATTCAAATGCCATTAGTGCTGCTCTTTGGGCTAAGAAAACAGGCTCATACGTCTCTTTATGCATAAGAAGCAGTAATTCTAGTCCTTATCATTTGCTACGGTGTGATTTCTGTCTGCAATTATTAACAATTGATTTTTGCTTTCCCTGACAAAACAAGGCAGTAGGGCCAAGGGTTACAAAGATTAAAACAGTTGGCTTTGTTAAGAAAGTGGAAGACTTGGAGGAGAGGTTAGATAGGTCCTCCAAAAAAAAAAAAATTAGGCTGTTATAAGCTGCCTGCTACTGACTGATATTAATCAATTGTACAGAGAAACCAGATTAACTGCTTATAACTCACAAAACAAAGAGGTAGAAGAATAGAGAAGGAGAGGAATTCTTGTTTGTCTTAAAGTGTAAATACTTAGTAGTGCTTAAATTCTATCTATATAGGAGTAAACAAAAGTCACTATTAATCACAAAACCCATAATTCAATTCTTCAAAATACATCAGATTGTTACTCTTAATCTTGACTGGAACAAAAGCTCTTTGTTTAGGAAAATCACAATGTGATATACACATGAAGAGCCAGATGTAAACAAAAGGCTAAGGGGAAATTCAATCAGTGATATTCAAAGCTGCAATACTGGAAACTAAAATTAATCTTGTGCTTTGGCCTGGCAGGTGCCACAGTTTTTGATAGTACTGATGCCTTGTATCTAAAGCTGCGTTCTGTTTGCACCCAAAAGAGCATCAGGTCGGTGAGGACTGAGCAACTTGTTTCCTTTGTGATGTCTAAGTCCACCTGGGAACCAGAAGGAGGTCTGTGCTGCCTGCTATCTGTATATCTCAACACAGTAAAGATCTTGTCTTCTCAGAGCTATGTTATAGCTCAGATTCTTTGCAGAGCAGGGTAGGATCCACGCCTTGCTTTTAAAATGCAGATAGTGGTTGTTTGGCTCAGAGCTTAGAAACTGGTCCTGTGTGGGTGAGGAGTTGTTCAGTCTGAGGGGATCAATTCAAACACAACTCCTGTCTCTTGGCTTAATGGCTAGGATACTCTCTGTAAGTAATGAGGGTAAGAATCTCACAGGCCTTCCTGTTTTCCAATACACAAAAGGTTTTAATGTTTGTGGGCAAGAGCTGGACTGTCCAGTGGTATAGTGGCCCTAGGGTGGAAGAATACCAAGTTCAAGTCCCTTTTTTAGAGGCATTCTAATGGGTCACTGTCCAGAGAGGTTCTTTGTTACTCCGTGGACGTTCCCCCCCCAAACATCTTAATAATAACTAAGACCCTGATGTAGGAATTGGAGATAAGGGTCTGAACCTATTCAAGTAGAAAGGCAGTTCTGCCTTCTCCTTGTAGGCCTCATGTGCTACGCTGTTGGTGATGGCAGCAGTGCTTCTAGCCCTGCATCAAATTGTAGCACCTGCCCCTTGCTGAAAGTGGATGTTCTCAAGGGAAGGATGAATCTGTTGGTAGCAGCATCAGAACTGAAGCCTTGGAAGGGACTGAGATTCAGGAAAAGCTATGGTGGGGATGGGGAGGCTAAGTGACATGCTATCTTTTGCAAATCCTTCTGTGAGGTGGCAACTCTCACCACATTTGGAGACACTTTAAGTCTGGGGATTCTGCTCTGGGGCTGGGAACTTGGACACTGGGAATTGAATCGTTTAGTGTTATGGGGTAGTGTTCTTCCTCCTGAAGCTGTAGCTGTGTCCGAAAGCCTGTGTGTATCTGAGCCCTTTGTCTCTTTCCATTGTGTGTTGGGCAAAGTTACTAGTATGAAAATAGGAAATATCTAGTCGTTAGCAACTAGATGGCAAGTAAACATATCCTTACTCTTCTGAGGAAAGACTACCACTTTCCCCAGCAGCACCAGTGTGACATGTTTCTAGGGTGACAGATCTCTCAGAATGAGGAATTCAGAACTATCATGTCCAAGGCACAATAGTGGTAGAAATGCTGGCATGGAAGAATATATTAGAATGTTCAGATATTGAGCTGCCTTCTTAGTTTGAATCCTTCCATGTTTCACGTTCTGTTGTCTTTCCCACCAAACTGAAATTTAAAAGCTGTAATTAGAGTTCAGGTTATTTGGAAATCAAATTTTTACTGAGATCACTTTGAACATAAACATTGCCCCCTACTCCCCAATCCAGTACAGAGCTGTTATGCAGTACTGTCCTCTGTTTCTGTACTATTACCACATAATGCAATAAGCGCCTGTATCTCTTTTCTTTCCTACTAGACTCTAGTTATTGCCCGTGAGACCTGTATTAAAGGAGTAGTAACCTTGGTTTCTCCCTGTGAACTGAGAATGTAAAGTAGAGATCTTCTGTTCAGCTTCTGCTAGCTGCCTTCTCCCTAGGCCATGGGTTCTGGAAAGCACGCAGTCCACATAGATATCCCAGAAGAGCTGAGCCAGGTCCCAAAACAGAGCCCCATGTTTCAAGTTCTCTGATGATTTCAGGAAGATCATGAAGTCCCAAAAGCCACTGACAGAGTCAGAAATGCGAGGCTTCCTCATCTCCAGTAAGACAGCTGAGGAGGATTCCCAACACTGGGGGTCTGCTCTCCCAAGAGCTAGTGGATCAATTTGGCTATGGCAGAGGGAAGGTGTCACACAGAATGCTCCCATGATTAGCAGAGAGCAGGTGAATCTCATGTTGCAGTGAATTCTTCCTCTGCTCCCAGAGTCCATTGTGTCACTGAAATGTAACAAAACCAAAATAAGCTGAAAAACTTCTGTTAGATTATATAGGAAACACTTCAGATATTGGCAACTCTTTCTCTGCTTTTTAAAGATCTGTGTATGCTTTTTTGCATGTATAAATGTAAAAACTAGTGGAGATGCATTGCTCTGTGCAGCAGAATTGTGCACAGACCACAATTTGTTAGTCATCCTCAAATCCGTATGATGAACTCTCTTATCTGGAACTTCTTCATATTGAAAGTTTTTGGCCTTTCTTGATTTACAGCTCCATAGCCTTTTTCAGTAAAAATCCATTCCTTTTCACAGAGATTTTAAGCCTTTAGGCAGTCTAGCTTTCCTCAAAATTTTATTTTCCTCAAAATTTTATAAGCCCTTTAAAATAGTCTGCAGACTCCCAAGGCTCTGTGGACAGTAGGTGGAAAACTATTTGTTGAAAGTGTGTTCTAAAGAATTAATGGTAAGCTGCAAAATCATCCACTGAGCAGGAGTGTTTTACCATCTAAAACACAGAACAGCTCTGAAAAGAGCAAAGCCACAGCATAGCAGCTGTATTGTACAACATGCATACATGCATATAGAAACATGGAATGGGCTGGGTTGGAAGGGACCCTTAAAGGTCATCTAGTCCAACCCTCACCCTGCAATGAGTAGGGACATCTTCAACTAGATCTGGTTGCTTGGAGTCCCATCCAACCTAACCTTGAATGTTCCAGGGATGGGGCATCTACCACCTCTTTGGTCAACCTATTCCAGTGCTTTACCACCCTCATTGTAAAATTTTTTTCCTTTTATCTAGTATAAAACCATTACTCCTTGTATTATTGCAACAGGCTCTACTAAATAAGTCTGTTTCTTACAAGCTCCCTTTAAGTACTGAAAGGCTGCAATAACATCTCCCCGGAGCCTTTTCTTCTCCAAGCTGAACAACCCCAACTCTATCAGCCTGTCTTCATAGGAGAGGTGCTCCAGCCCTCTGGTGATTTTTGTGGCCCTCCTCTGGACCCACTTTAATAGGTCTGTGTCTTTCCTGTATTGATATCTATATATATATAAAAGTACAGACTCTTATTGCAGATCACTGTAACAATTGTCTGTCACATTAAAATTGTGAAACTTGTTATGTAGCTATAGTGGGAGAAATCCCGAGAATGATAACCTTCTGGGGACAGAAAGGCCCAGCTGTTTGCATCAGATTTCATTTCTAGTATGTGCGTCTATTGTGTAATTTCTAATATGCTTCTAGTATTTCTAATATTACATTCCTGATACACATTAGAAATGTATAACACATTTGGGGGTTGTTTTTAGTGTAGCTCATGGGAACCTCCCATTTGTGGAAATCTACAACATCTGAGATCAGCTTTTAGGACAAACAATTCTGTTTAACCTGTGTGTTGATCTGTTGAGTATTCATGCTTTTATGTTTTTTATTTGATTATTGGAAGGTGTTGCAGGGTGGTAGAAGCTACATCTCTTAATGAACTTAACTTAATAATCAACTGGCTTTTTAGTAGAAAGACTCTTCCATGAGTAGTCACCAAGAGGATAGCAATGTTTCTCTGCTATGTGAGAAAAAATGTTGAAGGCAGAATAAGTGTGTGTAGATGGATTGTGCATGAAAATTCACCCATCCACAGCCAGTGTGCAAGACCAGAGAAGGGTAGGCTGCTTTGTGGAACATACTTCCTTGTAGACCTGAAGGGCTCTTCAGAGATTCCAGTCCTGGCAGTCCTGTTCCTACCTAGCCCCCTATCTGGCTCTTTGGTCAGGTTTTTAGAACATTTTGGAGGTATTCAGCCTTTACTCTCTAACTTTTCTGAGTTAGGTTCTTAGGAGGAGAATTGGCTTGACAGTTTTGGATCTGAAACTTGCATTTATTAAATAGAAGAGAGACAGCACACACTTCCCACAGGGCTCTGCCTAGTGGGATGTCACTTATGACACTGGTGGTAGTAATGAGATTGCCCTCATGCTATTCCAAAGATCTCCACAAGCATCATTCTTCAGTAGCCTACTGCACAAGGCAGGTTTTGATTGCTCTCTCAGAAGCAAAACTGAAGACATCCTGTGAGTCACTACTTAATTCTTACTTGTTTGTGCATCAGAGCCTTTCCACTGGGCAGCAGATACCTGTGCATATATGTTCTACAATATGCACATACCTATCTGTTTACTGAGACTTTTTCAAGAGATATAATTAAATTTCTTTATCAAGTTTCTAGCTTTCAAAAATCTTAGCAATCTCAGATTTGGCCATGGGGAGAAAAAAAACACAAGCAAAACAAACCCACCAGCAGCAGATAGTTCAAACAAAGGAGTAATACTAAAATCACCTTTGAAGGGTGGTTCTGTCACTTGAACAGGGGCCGTCTGGTTTGCACTGGTTAACAACTGAAGTGGTTGCGTTGCTTTCTCTGTCCCCCAGTTCCTTTGGAAACCTTCTAAGTTACAAAACTGTGTAAGACAGGGCAATGGTTCTAGACTTGTCAGAGGTGTGAGCAAAGGGGCCGTGCTGGGCAGGAGGCTGGTAGGGCATTAATGTCAGAGTAAGTACTATTTAAGCTGTGGCATGAGTGGCATCTGTCAGGGACAGTAGCCAAGCCCACTAGTCCTTATGGTCTGGTCAAACTCGGGCAGCATTTTGATGGTAGCCTTCTACAAGGTTCAGGATTTTGGTTTTTTAGATGGCTGAGAGCTGAGGGGGGGGGGGTGCTCAGGGAATGTCAGTTTCGTTAACCCATGCTTGTGGTGAATGCTTCCACGCAATCCACTGCCTCCCCTCTCCCCCAGTCTTTAGGTCTTTTTGTCCATAAGTTGAAGTTCATGTGTGTGTGCACCTTCTGGCTCTGACTTTTATTTTTTTTTCCTCTCCGTCCCCCCCCCCCCCGGCTTTCTCCTCGTAGTTTAACCCCCCTTTCCACTCCCCGTCATGAACAATAATAAGAATTACAATAAGAATAATAATTTAAAAAGTTAATTAGCTCACTCGCTATCACCGTTTTACTTGGTTGGAGCTATGGGTTATGGTTAGTCGCTCGATCCTACACCCTGAAGATGCCGAAGCCGGTCCCGGGGCGCAGGGGTGGGTGACCGCTTCGGTGGCCAGCGGTTTTGGCGAAGCGTTTGCCCGAGAGGGGCGTCTGTGGGGGACTCCGCTAGTCCCGGGCGCCGTCGCCGTGGGCTGCCCGTCCGCCCGACCCCGCTCCGCTCCCGTCCCGTCCCGCGCCGTCGCCCCCGGCCCCGCCGCCGCCCGCAGCCCTTCCTTACCTCGGCGCTCCGGCGTGCAGGGCAGGGCGGGCCGGGCAGGGCTCTCCACGCCCGCCGCTGCCGCCGCGCTCCTTAAGAAGCCGGAGCGGGCAGCCCCGCTTCGTTTTTACGTCAGGGCTCGGGGAGAAGCCCCCACCCACCCCCGGGGGCTCCAGGCGCTGCTCCCGGGCACCCGCCGCTCCCTCCTTCCCGTCGCGGAGCTGCCCTTGCTGCCAGCCTGCTCGGCTCCTCTGCCCCGCCTGTCCTCTCCCCGCGGACCCCGGCCCTCCAGCCTGGCAGCGGTGTCGCCTCTGGCCGGGGGGACGCTGTGAGCGAGGGCCGCGGAAGAGTAACAGACCCGGGCGCTGGGCAAAGCTGCAGCCCTCCCCTTGTCCCCTCTCCTCGCAGTGCTGCCAGGGGTAGAAAGCACATCCTCACCTTGGAGGTTAAGTTTTTCAAACCTGGCTCAGTCCCCAGGCATCTTGCTTGCTGTGCTTGGCTGACAGAGGTTCCCTCCACCCCAGAGCAGGAGTCTGTCTGGCACATCTGGAGCTATTTGCTGGCTAGGACTCAGCCAGCACAGCAGCAGGTCCAGCTCTGCTGGGAATTAAAGCAGAGACCTGGAGAAGTGCAGAGTCCTAGAAGAAAGCCAGTAAGGGCATTAACTGTAGAAATGGGGCTGAGGGACTCACTGCAGCTCAATTCTCACAACTTTGGGTGAAGGAGAGCTACCTTAGAGGGCTGCACATCCTCCAAAAGGAGAGGGCCCTGGCTACATGTTCCCCCAGGAAAAGAAATAATTAATAATCTAGTCTATTATTGTTACATTTTGTCTCTGTGACATTCTCAGCTGTAACCCCTCTCCATTTCCACCTCCTTGGAACGGCTGCAAAACGTCTGTACACATTATGGAAATGGGCCACACTAGGAGGCAAGTGGAAGGAAGCCACCGGTGGCAGGGCCATGTCCTGGTACGTGCAGTGTGGAGAGGAAAGCCTGAGCTCAGCTCTGCCTGTGTTCACTGTTTCTGCAGTAACCGTCCACTCGCATGCATAAAATATAGAACTTGAAGAACTGGGACTCTGGGAACAGGCCATAAAGCAGTATAGGGCATAACTTTAAGATTAGCAATTTGAAGCAATAGGGAGGGTGACACAGTTCTTTTTATATAACTGTCTGAAGCTAGTGCAGCTGCACTGGTCCATAACAACCAGGCAGTAGCCCATTTGCTTCAACTTTCAATGTCAGCTCCCTTCTGTGTTTGCACTTTGAACCATGCTTTCTCTATGAAGCAGCTATGCTACAGTAGCACCAGGCTTATTTTTGTTAAAGTCCATGGGGCCACACTAGTTCATATGAGCTGGACAGTTGGCTTGAAACACTAATTTTTCTGTCATCTATATCCTTATAATTTATATCCTTCTGTGCATCAAGTCCGTGTAAATGGGGAAGAGTGTTCCTTTCCTAACCCATGATCTTATGATGCATCTATGACAACAAACACTGCTGTTCTTTTCTCTTGATGCTTTATTTCGTCTTCTCAATGATCAATCCATTGCTCATTGTGAAAGTGTATTTTGTGTAAATAATGTTACTTTTTAACAAAAGTGAAAGGAACTTTTGGGGTCTGAGAAAGCATTTGGCTAGACCCAATGTAGATAACTATATTGCAGGACTTTGGCAAATTTGCAAATGTTTCTGTTTATTTCTTAAGAAGTGGGGGGTTGGGAATGGGGGAATAGTGAGGACCAACTGCTGAAATGCATTTCAGGAAGAATTGAAGAGTGTGGTGCCTTGCAAGGAGCCTTTGCAGAATGGCAGGGGGAAGCCTCTCGTTGCATGTAGAATCTCCAACATTTCTTCTCTGTGCTGGCGAATACAGGCTATTCCAGTGGATTTCCCTCTCCCTGGTTCTAGGGCTAAAATGATCCTTAAGCTTTTTTTTTTTTTTTTTTCCAGTCTGCTCTGTAGGAGCTGATTCTGGGCCCATGTTCTATCTGGAGCCCCCTTGGCAAGTGAGTAACCAGTGTGCCTCTCCTGGCCTCTGTGTTTGGGGGTTGAGCTGGGTGAGGGAGAGGAGGGAAGTGCGCCCTGTAAGATGTGGGTGCTGCACTGCAACCTAAAGACAGCTCCTGGGTAGAAAAGACTCTGAAGCTACTTGTGTTTATGGTTGGCCTGGGTGCAGGAGCCAGACCAGAGCTGGACTGAGATGCTGTAGGAGTGTTCTTGGCTGACATCGCTGGGTCTGTGGCGCATTGCGCTAAGGTCTCTGCTGTTAAGGGTAGAGCAAAACACTGCAGTGGGAATGGAAAAGGCAAAATGTTTCTAGTGAGTTGATAATTTTTTGCCAACCTGGAACGTTTCTGGACTCATTGTTAAGAAATGAGTTTATTTACTTGAGTCCCCTTCTGGGGAGAACTTTAGCTGGTTGTGGATCAAGACTCCACGTGGAATCCTTCTGGTAGACCCAAGGGCGCTGAACCAGAGGTTCTCAGAGAAATGAGAGCTGCTGCTCAAGGGAAATACTGCTACAGATAAAATACCCGGCGCCACAAATACTTCCTGAGCCTACTACGCTCTGTTCCCTCTGAACCAGAGCACTCATATTCTATTTCTGGGAAAGAGGGTTTTGATAATTGGATTCATCACCTCAGCCTCCTAGTGGAGAAGAAACATAGAAGGATTTGCTATCTCCATTCCACGTACGCTCCCTCAGTAAAGCTTTCTGTGCTCTTTTTAGGCTATCAGTAATCTTTCTTTCATTAATCCTGCATGATGTATTCCCCTGACAGCCAATGTTCACATCTTCAATGGGTCTCCATATCTTATGAATGAATTTAATTCAGGTGGGCCATAGGCTGTACCCAGAGTAACTTGCAAAAGGATGTTTTTATCAAGAAAAGTTGATTCTTTAGCTTTATGAATCTTTAACTCATAGATAAGAGAGAGATTTCAGACCATCTAATGCTACGGAAATGACATTATTTCCACCTGAAAAGTATTAAAATACAATATAAGCAAATGATAAAATGATCAGGCTATAAAACCAGGGGATGGGCAAAGAGAAAACTAGGGAGCTATCTCATTGGTATTTGTATTTTGAATAGAGTAAAGGCATAAATAACTATGCACTTCCATCCTGCATTTGCTCCAGGCAAACACTCTGTGGTTCAACATTAGCACTTAATAGGCAATGGCTTATGGTTGCTTGAGCTAAGTAAGCACTTACAAATTAAAAAAATAAATTAATTCAGCACCAAGACATAGCAATGTGTGGTGTTACATTCAGCTTGCCTGTTACTTCCATAAGTGACCCAGTATTAAGCTTTGTAAAACAATCTGCATGATGAGAGACCTCTGTAAGCCTTAATCCCCCCAAAATAAAATGCTTCAAAGAGAGATTCTTAGCCGAGTTTCACACAAAGCTGCCATAATCTGGAACTCAATTCAGCAAAACACAAACTTTCAGCTAAGTGACAGCAAAGACAAAACTTGGGACTCTCAGAGGGGGCAAAACCTAAAGGTCTGTTAGTTTTTAAATTCACAGTACATGGCAGAGACTTGATTTTTCTTCAAAATCTGCAAAGTGGGGAATCTAACTCCCATTCCTACCTTTTCAAATTCTCTTTTAAGCAGGAGCTTAAACTATGCTTAAAATCGGCTCCCTGATAAATATACCTAAGAGCTTCTTGGAAATGAAATACTTACACTTAATCCAAAGTCAGTTTGTGGATTTTTTATTAATTTTTAAAATTATATTTAGAGGGCTTTGAGTCAGGACTCCGAGTGGACTGAGAGTTACACTACTGCCTAGTAAAGAACAGTGAAAGCCTCTGAATGCAGGACTTGTTTGAAAATTAGAGTATTTGTTTAAAAAAAAAATTAGCTAGGAAATCATATAGGATAGTAAGCAGTCTGTATGTTATTAGCAAGAGACTGATGTTTTGTAAATGGAATGAGGGACAAAATTGAATAAATTCTTTACGAAATGATTTGATTATGCCCATACCCCCATCCAGGATGGCTTGTGTAACTCTTGATAAGTAGTCTGTGTCAAAGTACTGGTATCAAAACATGGTTTTCTGCACTTTTGATGTCAAGTTTTATTTTTTATTTTACTTCTTTTTTTTTTTTTTTTCCTGGTAGATTGAATCTGCAGTCACAAAATGTTTGATGACCCCACATTGCTCTGCTCTAAACAATCCTCTGGATTTATTCTCTGTTGAAATGGCCAACAGGAAAGTCAGTGTGATGTGACACTTCACCAGCTCTAACTGGTGGAGAGATGTAATTACTTAAACATAGAAATCCTCAGTACTATACACTATTGGTGGTGACCTAAAATGTCTCCATGGAGGTAGCAGACAAAACATGGACAGGCAGGAGTATTTCTGGGCCAAGACCTGGAGCCTTCCAGGATGTCTCTGGCCTGTGTCTGAGAAGGGAACTCAAGACCCTGATGACTTACATAAGCTTTGTGGTGCTCTGCTGCTGCTGTTTTCCTGTGCCAGAACATATTTCTGTTGGATTTCATGGAGTTCAGGAAGTGTTGGTGAAACACTTCCTCTGGAGGTCTGTAATTCAAACTTCTACTTGAAGCAGGTCTACTGCCAACACTGGATCAAGTCAGCTGTGGCTGACTTGTTTTTTTCCCTACTAGTGAGCTTGATTTTCCTAATTTGTGGCTGTTGCCCCCTGTATTGCTCTACCACGAAGACCTGGGGTCTGTTATCTTTGCAGTTATTTGAAGGGAAGTTACAGTATTTTTTTAGATCATCCCTTAGCTGCCTCTTTACCATCCCAACAAGCCAAAGTTACCTCAACCTCTCTTCATGAGGTAGCAGGAGCCCATCGTGGTTGCCATATGTTCTTTGGCCCTGTGAGAACATATAGCACCATCATTGTCAAGGGGTTCAGTATCTCACTAACAGAATTTTTTTTAGTGCTTCTGACTTATAAATTGCAATATTCTGATATTTATTTCCTGAAGCATGTTACATCTAGCTATTCTCTTCACCTGTAACTTTAAAAGGCGATATTTTCATTGCTGTTAAGTCCTGCCTTTAAACCTGCCTAGAATGTAAAGTCTAATTTCTTGATTTGAATGCGTAGATTTTTGATACAGTTAAGTTAAGAGCACAGCTTGAGTTATGAGCAAGTGTTTGTGATATTTTTGTGGAATACCTTTGGGTTTTGCTGGTCAGTGCTATCTGATAATGGCTTGTATACTCCAAGAAAAATGTGTACAGACCTTCCCTGTGAGCTCATACTGCAGTTAGTACTTTTTTTTTTTTACAGGATTTCTAGTTTTTCTATCTTTTCTTGATAAATCTGGTGTTAGGTGATTGTTTGTGGCATGGAAGCCATGCAGTGTGTGTTGTTTGTTTCCCCACTTGGCATCAAATGGGTCATATTTCTCTTTCTGTTCTGGTTTTCCTACTGTGTGGCAGATCTCTAGATCTTAGAGGTTTAATTCTTATTGCTGGATCTTCTCGTCCTGTTTCAGCAGTAGCAGCGTGTAGGGACCTTGTTTATTAAGGCTTTTTGAATCAATGGTGTATTTTGGCCTTAGTGTAAATCGGTCAAGTGTACGTTATTTTATGTACACTATATATGTCTGCAGGTTTCTGCTCTCACTAGAAGGCGTGAGGAACTGCAATTCCTTATTAGAAGAGATCTGTCTCTATTAAAGAAAAAATTTTTTCCCTCTCTTCTTGTCCACTAGCTGTTGTATGTGACCCACCAGGGGCATATTTGGAGCGTTTTCCCAAGAGTAAATTTAGGTGCCAGGTAGTCAGAAATTTGAAATGGCTTCATCATTGACACTGATTTAACTTAATTCATAAAAGAGATAACATTTCTTGTGGCAAATGTATTTAACACAAGCTTTAAAAAGGCATTTGGACCAGGTATTTTACAAGTGCGAACTAAACAATGTTGGTTAGAAAAGTAATATGTATTTTTGAAAATGTAATTTGGTGACATGTGGCACTATAAATACAAATGACCTCTGTAAAGAATATGACTATGAACCTCCCATATTTCTATCCAGACTGAAACATTCCAAGAAAAAAATTTGAAACCCCCATTTTTCTTTCACAACTATACCATTTAAAACCTCTTCTCAAGGGAAATGCTACAAAGTTGATATTAGAGTGGAAATTTGATGTAGTAAGTTTGTCTTTAAATCGGAGCTTCCGGAGAGACTGTAGTTTGCTTTAACAAGGTCCTTTTTCTCCTTTTCTATTCTTAATTAGGCATGCCTAAAGCACAGCATATTTCATGAAGAATTATAATTGTTTTGAATGCCTATGTGTAGGGTTGTCATAAATGTATCATCCAACCAGCTGCCTAAAATCAGAGCTCCCAGGGGTAGGTGCTAAAGGTCACCTTTGAGTAAGACAGTTACTGTCTTTGGGATCTCATGTTTGGAGCGGAAAAATAACCAGCCATATTGGAGGAAGGAAAACTGAAGCAAAATATAACGGGATGTGAACATTTTGCCTACTTGTCCAGCCCTCTGGTGCAACAGCACAGTCAGGATCCTGCTATGGAAGGGAATTGGTTCTTTCTTCCTGCAAATGAGGTGGTTTTCTGTCTTGAGTTCAGGGCCTTCTCATTAAATATAGGAGAACTTTAAAATCTTTAATTTCCTGAAGCTTTTCAGTGAATGCTGGAGGGTACCAAAATAGTTCCAGCTTCTTGGAACTGCTTTCTCATTAGTCAAGCGTGCATTGTCTGTAAACTCTGTTATTGTTAATATCTGTAAGAGTAACTTCACAATGGAGCAAGTCTTGCAATAGCATCACAGAGTTCAGATGTGCCCGAGAGGAAATAGAAGAGAAATGGCTGACTCTGAAGCAGATGGGCTGCTTCTGTGCTTTGTGTCTGTCTGTTTCATTGTTGTGCCACCCTCAGAGCGGTGTGTGTTGGCAAGGGAAAAGGTCTGGGGAGGAAATGGATGGTCAAATGCCTACATAAATATATGAACGGGATACGGAGGCTTGGACTATGATCCTTGTATTTTATAAGTAACTTTCTTTGAAAGTGCTGATTGAGGCTGCTGATGTGGCCACGAGCACTGCTACAGCAAATTCTGTACGGTCATTTTCTAATTATATAGTTATTGGTGTGTTTTGGAGCATGCTAGACTATAAATCGTGTTTTGGGAAGAGGTCCTTGTTAGAAAGAGAAACATCTCTGTTTGCATGATCTGAAGAGATGAGTGGAAGTACGCTTTGTGTGACTGCACTGAGACTTTGCCAGACTTAAGTGCTTTAAACAGTTGGAGCTTTAAGTGTCAATAATGCTGCTGCTGCGGCACAGCTCGGCACACAGACCAGTGGCAAACAGGGTGGCTTTTGTGCCATCATGATCTGGGCTCTTTCTCTGGCTTCACAGCAAAAGGTGCCATTCAGCGCAGCTCCCTTCACCTTTGTGCAAGGGTCCGTAGGACATTGTCCATGGTGAGTCAAGCTGCAGGGTCACAGGAAAATCGGTTGCTGCTGCTAGCACTGTTTTCTTCTGTAAACCTTTTCTTCTGTAACCCCCTGGGTGAGGGGGCTTCCACTTGAGCTGGTCAGAAGCTGGGAGGGGAGAAGGGGGTTGTTTCTCTCTTAAGTAAGAAAATGCCTCTGCTGTTGCAAATACTGTGAGTTATTTGGTTGTGCTCCACGAGGCATCCAGGTGCCCCATTGCTTGATTAGACATTAGGGGTAGATCTGTTCAGTTTTCTGGAATGCTAAATGCTGCTTTTTGGGAAGAGTAAAGCTTTCAAGTACTGATTGGGAGTGTTCCACAGTTTTCTGAATCTATAGTATCCTAAGCAATGTGTTTATCCAAGAGTCCCCTCTAAAGAGCAGATACATAGCAGATATTCAAAACCTCAACCTTTACAGTCCGAAGAACCAATCCGTGGAAAACTGTCCTGAATTACTCAGGTCAGTGCTTATTCTGTCCCAAAGCAATTTGTCAAATTTCTATTTTGGATCTAATGTAAGGGCAACACACATAAGGATATTGATTCTTGTTTCCATATAACCATGAATATGCACAAAATACTTTCAGAGGAGCCAAATGGGGAAACTCAGAGCTCAGTTGTTAGCTTGCTGTTTCTTGCAGTTGATTTGGAAGCAAGTTTTGCACAGCTGCTGTGAAGTTACCATTTTTCAATTTCTCTTAAAGCTTATGCATATAGTGCTAGAACTGAGGTATCTAAATGCTTTTCATTCTTGAGAAGAAACTGGCAATCTTGGCTAGAGGTAGAAAATGAGTCCAAAGTACTGTTCGCTTGTGTCATTATTTAGCTGGACGCTGTCCAGGCTAGACTACAGAGAAGTAGCACATGTTTATGTGTGGGCACTTCCTTTCTGCAAAAGAGGCAAGACTGATGTTATGGAACCACAGGATGTTCCCCGTCTGTAACGTAATGAGCGTGTCATGTGCTTTGGCCATCGGCTAAAAGCAGAGCTTTAACAGCCTGCACTTCTCTCTCAACAGCTCTGTCTACATGTAGGACCAAGCACTGGACAAAGCCAGTGGTAGTGCAGATAAAAAACTATTGTTACACCATCCCAAAAGCAAATTCAAAGCTTGTAATATTTGTTCTGATGGCTGAGGAAATCTGTCAATGGATAATATATGAGAATTTTCTCAAAGTGGTGCAGTGCTGTGCTTACCAAGTCCGAGAACTAGACTTGGACTAGTTTTGTTCCAGTTCCTGCCTCTCCACATAACGGTGTGCATCCTAGAGAGGACCAATTTCTTGGGTCAGTGCTTCAGACTAAACCCAGCCTTCTGGGGCCACTCCTGGGAGACTGTGGCATTGGTTAGGCCAGGGCTGAGAACAGCAGCTTCCCCCTGAGCTGCAGGATGGACGCTGGGCACAGCTGCGTCCTGCACGCAACAGCACGGGAAAAAAACATTTAGTTCCTTCACCAGCTTTGGTGGGGAAATTCTTGTACTGGCCAGTTATGCTACCAGTCATAAAGATGAAGGGTGTCCTGTGACTTATGACAAAACCAAGCTCTTTTAACAGAAAATTTTAACGAGAACAAACAGACTGAAACTCGATTACTGGGTTTCTGCAAATGAGGGCTTTTGAATGATGGTACCCTCAGGAGTTTGTTGTTGCTCAGAAATAATACATATAAAGTGGATGTCTGTGCTGGTCTGACGTGGAGTCCTTGTACTTACCTAGAGGCTTTATGTCCTCTTGCGTCCCGCCCTTCCGCTAAAGACCTTATTCAACAAACCTACAGAAATGTGGAGACATGCTGCTGTGCTTTGAACAAAGAATTTCTGAACTGATTTATAGTATTTGCAGCTTTAAGATAATGTTCTTGTGACTTTTTTGCTTTCAATAATATTGATTTGAGCATCTCTACTACTAAAATTTCTAGTTAATTTCTTTCTTCAAGCTTTCTGAGGGCACTTAAACAGTCTATTTTTCTGATGGATGACTCACGCTAAGTTTTTCAGCTCTTGTGGGTAGGAATCTGTAGTAAGTGCATTCAGAATAAAAGAGGGTTTTTTAGGCTTGTACAACGTGACTTGCTGTTGTGTTGTGTTGGCCTTGTTCTTAACAGGAAGTGCCCCAGCAAGATCATTCTTCAGTATTTCATGCTGCAATTGTGAAAGTTTCAAAAATAATTTTAAGCATTTTTCTTGTAAAATCAAAAGCAGATAGGCATCTGCCTAATGTTGCTTTTGTATTCATGTACTGCAAAAGGCTTAACTCTTATTTTAGGAAGGACTGTCTACTATTATTATAGCCAAAATGTTGCATGTTCCTTCTGATTTTACAGATAAATCCTCCTATATTAAGATGACAGGAAGTAAAAGGGGGTGACAGTGGATCCATTAATGACTGTGCTCCCTCGCTCTGTAGCTCTAAATGAGACAGATGGTTTCATACATAACCTGGGGAGAGACTAAGACAAAAGTGTATTTTGTTTCCCTGGAAGAGTGCACAAAACTATCAGTAGTTATTTGGTAATTGGTAACCATGCATGCATTTAGTTTTTCTAGGCTGGCTTCCCTAGAGTTAGTCTGGGAAAAAAAAACAAAAAAACAACAAACCAAACAACAACAACAAAAAACCCACAAAAAAGGAAACTGAGTTTCCTTTGGTAATCCATTAAAATGATGACCATACTATTTGGTTATATGAAGCCTTCAAAAGACTATTTAAGTAATGACATCATTTTAGACTTTATGTAATTATATAACTCAGATTTTTGAACTGCAAAAGGCTTCCCTCAACCAACTGATGCCCCCAGGTCTCATTCAACTGGGGGCAGCCGGCCCAGCAGCCCTCCCTCTGTGGGTCTGCTCAGCCCTGGGTGCTGCGGCGCTGGTCCACACATGTAAGAAAGCATGTGTGCAACGTCCTCACATGGACAGCACCTCCCTGCCAGACAGGACACAGTTTTGGAGGTATTCAATAAAAGAAAACTCCAGGCAATTTCCACTACGGTAAAGGTGGTGATACTTTGAACACAGAAAGTAGATAAAATGGAGAAAAATAAGGAAAAAATGACTGAAAATTAAAAACTACTCCATTCCATGTTCATGACATTTTTAATACTCATCTTGCTAAGATGCAGAACAAGGACTATCGAATTTCCATTCATTAGCAGCCAACAAGACATGAATGAGTATTAACTTCAAACAAAAACTGATTTATAACATCAAGTTGTGCACTTAAAAAAATAATTACATATTTTTAAAAGGAAGAGTAACAGTGGAAGCAATAATGAATATAAAACATGACTGATTAGGCTTACAACATAACTTCAAGTATTCTATGGCATTTCCTCAGACATTTGTCTTAAATTGTTTGTGCAATACCCATCTTTGCATAGTTAAAGAAAAATTGGTTAAACTCCAGCCTTAGGTAATCTGTTTCTTTTAACATGCACTTATACAGCTGTTAATTTGCCTAGCAGACTTCTCTTGTAGGAAGAGCAGATCAAATCAGTGAGATCATGCAGCAAACTGGAAGGAGCTATAAGGTTACCACAGTTTCTTGTCCAGATGAATAGAAAAATAATGAAGCAAATGTATCATGGATAAAACGGAGGCAGAGCTGGCCAGGTCTTCTGTTGATGATGCTTTGTGAGGAACAAATTAACATTAAATGTACGTGTACTTCCCAAAGCACAGCAAAGGTGGGATGTAGAAAATCGACACCTACCGAAGCCAGTTTCTCAATCCTGTCACCACAGAAAGCACTTCAGCCTGTACCTACCCTGAGCTGTGTTGTCACTTGTGTTCCGTAGACACAGGGCAGAGAGCAAAGGCAGTGTCCCACATACGCACGATGGCTGATGAGCGGAGCGTTAACTCGGTCAAGAAATCATCGTTCCTATGAAACCGCTGGTGGAAATAGAAAAGTTGCTCCAGCACTGAACATATGTACATAGTAGTTGGGGACCACTGTGGTCTGATTTAAAACATCACATCACACACTAACAATGTTGTTTGTGAAATGCATCTCAAAGGTTTATTACACAGGTAGTTTATGGATATCCACTTGATTTTACTTATTTTAATTTTTGGTAACCACTGGTGTCTCTGTTGTGGGTTGCGCTTGCTTTGGAAGCAGAACTGAACAAAGCTGGGGATTATGTTCCCAAGCAAAGTTCTTTGAGAGGACAATAATACAACTGCAAATATTTTTGGTTTGTCATAACAGTATTGTCACTAACTTCATTCTGCTTGAAGCTAAGCAGGAATTTTTCAGAGTAAGATTTATAACGTATATCAACGTTCACTACCTGTGTGCAGCACCTTTAACTCATAACGTAGTAAGTGTTCATGTGATTATGTTAAAGCTGTTTAAAAACATTTAATAATAATTGTCAACCAAAACAATATATTGTAGTTCTCTGGTGAGACTGCTGGATCGAACATTATCATAATAAGAAACGTAATTGAAATGAGATTTTGTAAATCACAGGAAATCTGCAGCATTTTCTTAATGCTCTGGCTCTTAAAGCTAACTCAGGAAATGGATTTCCACTGAACACAGATGGAGTAAGGAGTGTAACTGGACTTCCGATGTTACTAATATCCAACCTTTAAATTAAATCCAAAATTACAGAAGTTTTTAAATCTGATTATCAGATGCAGCAATGAAATTTTCAGGTCACTTCACTTATACAAACTGAATTACCCAAGTTTTAAATCAAGATGAAAAGGATCAGCCTGCACTGGGAGGCCTAAACTCAACACCGGGTTGCCAGGGGCACAGCACTGCTGCCAGGCACCTTCCTGCAAAAATCTATGTTTGTACACACAGTGTATCTAAAAGTAATTTCAACACACATCCCCCTGAAATGACATGGGATTTTGCACACTCTGTGATGGTAACTAGTTTGCAAGGGTCGGTATTAATTTTGCATTATACTTTGGAGAGTGAGATGCATCAAAGAGATACAGGGAGTGAGTTATAAATGTCAGTCACCTTTACGAGCCCATTTGGGTAGGTGGGCAGAAGGCAAAAGAAGAATAATTTGTTCCAAGCTTTTAACATCTTGTGAGTATTTTAAGGCTTATTTAAATTTTTATTTCACAGGATCTAGACAGGAAAAAAAGTAGCTATAGTTAAAATAAAAGGTTGGCACTTCTGTGATAAGTTTGAGAGGGTGTCACTTATCTTACATTATATTATGGAAAATCTGTATAACAGCCAAAAAAAGTAATCCAGACTTATAGTCAATACATAGATATGCATGTATACATTTTAATTGGTTTTGGCTTCAAGCATACAAACTTTAGATCACATCTGTTTGGTGTCAGAACTCCCTGCATCTGCATGCTATTATCTGCCTTTTTTGAGCAAGCCCAGAACATCTGCTGTACAACATGCTACAGGAAAAAAAAGGGGAAGAAAAAAAACCCCAAACCAAACCCAACATCAAAAATAGATTTACATAAAGAATAGAACCTTTTTTTTTATATGGAAATCCTTTTCCCTCATATATATATATTTATATATAATCTGTGAAAATGATACATCAATATCTTATTTCCATATTTACACTTTTTTCCTTCTTGGAAGAATTCCATCCATCACTCGATAGCTTCCATACCCAACAGACTCCTGGTCCAGGAGACCACAGGGTGGCCAGGGAGCTCACAGAGCAGGGAACTCTGAAGTCCAGCAGCAGAACGCACTGCGTGGCTGGAAAAGCTCTTGGAGCTTGCGATCAGCTTCCCCGTGGTTTGTATTTATTGGGCTGCAGATTCTGCTTGGGGTCAGCTTGCTAGCTTGGTTGGTTGTATGTGAGCCATGCAGGTTACCCTTTCAAAATTAGCTCCTCATGCCACTGGAGTTTGATAAGAAAAAGGAATTCATGCGAACTCAAGTGAAGTTAGAGTGCCAGCAGGCTGGGAAAAGAATCTTCTGCTATTTTGTTGTTTTGGAACAGTTCTCTTATTGCACTTGGTCTGTGTGTCTCCTCCTTCGTTTGAGGAAAGAAAAAAAAACCACCTGATTTTGAAACAGTTTGCTTGTAACGCTTGTCAGTTAATTTTAACAAGACAAAGGTGAATGGAGGAAATATTTGAACTTATCTCCAAAAAGGACAGTCTTCTACCACCTCAAATTCTAACTTCCCACATCATTGTGTTTATAGTTACTGTTTCTCATGTTCTTCCTTACTGATTTAGTTCCTGTGCAGCTACAGCAAAGACATCACACCCAAAATCCAATAGTGCAAGAAGAAGCTTTAAATTGCATTTCTTCAAATAGGGCCTTGTTGACTTGGATCGAACCTTCGTTTTTTGACATTTCTTCCAGGTTGCATCAAAAGGAGATGAAAAGAGAAAAATGCAAGACATTAGTTAGACATAATAGGAACAAAGCCATTGCCAAGGTCATAGTAAAGTAAAAGGCTCACACTGAGACAGTTTAACAAGTAGTTACTTGTTTTTCCACGGGGGTAACAATTTAAGGAATTTGGTTGCACGCTTTCTGCAGCATAGTATCAAGTATTGCTTTTCTTATGCAGTTTAAAGATCATGCTGCCATACAGAATTCAATTATTTCTGTAGTACTTCAAGTGGTGCTCTAAATTTGCAGCAACTTTCAGCACACAGTAACATGCGTGTCCCCTAGGCCAAGAAAGCATGTGTATACCTAAAGGGAATGAGTCAGAAGTGCCAGTACTGGAAATACATAAGCACACGGAGACTTGAGTTCTCAGAGCAAGCGCCCGTCTCTGGCTATACTGGAATTCAGTTCATGTACTCCAGTGTGATGAGAAAACAAGTGCCTCTGTGAGCTCTTACCACACTACTGACCATAACTGCTGTGAATCTTAGTGAAGTGCAAAATATAGCAAAAACATTGCATTCGAAGGAGACTGGACAGTTTTGTAAATTATTTGATGAGAATTTAATGTTAAGAGCGGATAGCATGTTGGTCAGTGAAACATCCAGGCTCCTGCGATACTGATATCCTATGTCAAACAGCAAGACATTAGGAAGCGACAACAAAAGTTGGGTGCAACCTCCCCAGTATCTGGCTTTATGTGGGGCATCAAGCAAGGGGCTCATGCATTTAGTTTTAACATTGGGCATATGCACCACTACCACCACCAAATGACATGCAAAAACTACACCACAGGAATTTATAAATTCCCTAAAGCTACACACCAATCCCATGATTTTCTATTTTTTACAGCCCTGCTAACTACCCCCACTGCTACAATATTCATAAATATACTATACACAAGGTTTGTCTGGTGGTTTAAAAGACTGATGGATGAATGCAAAGGCAACTTCTTTTTGAGAAGACTTCCAGAGATTGGTATCCTTAGGCATCCCTTGTTTTGTTTTTGCTTTGGGTACCAGTGCCACCTACATTTTTGCAAGGTGAACACTGGTTTATGAAAGATCACTATATTAATCCTTCAGTCATTTCCACTCTAGGAGTACTGTACTAATGCTCCTTTTGAATTGGGCTGACAGAACTTCAGTATCTCCATCCATCCTCCTCTGTACTCAGGTAAATTTGAAATTAGCAAATTAGTTTTTCAGGCTAAGTTGCAGAACTGCATGATAGGAAGTATGGATATAATATAACTTAGTTAAATGGGAGTTAAAACCTGCTTTGCATCTGCTTGTCCTGCCACTTGCAATGGGGAAAGGACACATCCACTTTTCTCCCGCCCACCCCCCCGGCTTTAAATACTGTCTAGCATACTTGAATTCAAACACTACCGATGAGCAACTAATTAGTCAGTCCCCTTAAAACAAATCATCAATGCATGTAAAAAATCCAAATGACGTAACTTGTCCTCCTACTCTAGGGAAAGTACCATTATCCAGTTTGCCTGAAGAGGAAAAGTCATTAAAACATACACTGAATTACATTCTGTTACCTGAGCTTATTTTAATTAAAGAAACGAACTTTTAAATCAGAGCAAGGTAGGACAGATGCTGTGCTTGCTTCCCAGCACAACTTGTGTAACAAAACTCTTTTGACTTTTATCCTATCAGACCTTTTCTAACTGACCCCCACCAGCGCAGTACATTGCGGTAAGGGCCATTTGGTTGTAGGACAGCTCAGACAGCACCCACGCCTTGGGGCAACAGGCAAAGTCCGCTGTGCCCTTGCCATGCATTCTGTGATCTGTCCAAACCACACATTTACCCATTTTCTAGTTTTATGCAGCAAAAATACACACTTCAAGGAATAAGATACTAACCAAACCACTGCCTTTCTTCACTTAGGATATTCTGCTAACAGTGTTGGATGAGAAAGAAACATACGAAGAACTAAAAGAACACTTAAAGCAAGAGCCAGAACTAGTCTCAGAAATACGGAACATCAGGTACAGTGTCAATAAGGGCACACGTGTGCAAAGCATTAAGAAGAGCCTGCCACACCTCTCTGCTGCAATCATAGCACTTCTCAGGGGTAGGCAGCCAGCTGTTACCCTGCAGGAATCGGAACTGTGTTCTGACTCCCCAAACTGATTAACAACTTCATCCTGAACTATCACCCATTTTAATACTAAATGAAGACAGTAGTCTTACTTAATCAGCAAACAGAACAAGGCTCTTTCTTCCCCAAGAAAATTACAATAAAAAGAAAAAAACTAGGTGAGTATCAGGTCCTGGATATTTGCACCTCTTCATAGCTATGCATTACAATAGTACAAGGTTCCTTTAGTCTGCTTCAGCAAAACAATAAGGCAGGGGGCAGAAGAGTCCTCTGTGGAAGGACATGTAGGAAAATGCAGCTGTTTCCTAGATCTTTCTTTACGTGGAAGATTTTAGAACATTAATTTATTTTCACATTTAATGTTTTAATGACTCTTTAAATAATGAGGGTCAGCCTTTCAGTCTGTAATACAACCAGAAAAAGTGTCTCTAACAAAAACAAAGTTATAGGTGCTTCTGAATCAAAAAAGCACACCATGCTACAGCACATCACTGCCTCTCAAACATGGTCATTTTACCAATGAAAAATATTTTAGAAAACTGGTTTCAAAAACCTGGATGTACGTAAGAAATACCTTGCTGAGAGCCTCCACGTTTCTTTTTTTGCCACTAATTAGGAATGTGGCTACAGAGTATATTACTTACAAATCCATGCCTTTGTCTGTGATCACACAAATGCAAAGCTTTACTTAAGCATTTAAATCTTTATCCAAAACAAGTATCTCAAACACTCAAAATAGCTAATGTTTTCATTGGCATTCCTGAAGCATGTTCAAATGCTGAAGAAGAGATAAATAAATGACCTTTTGCTACAAAACTGTTTCAAATTAACAAAATGAGGGACTAAAATTAGCAGATTAAAATAAGAGTTTGACCCATTTATTCTAGTAGTTTGGCAAAAAAGTGAGAAAATATCTCACATTTGCTTCTAATGCTGATGTTTGTGTAGTGATGACTGTATTTAGGTCAGAATGCAAGTTTTGCAGAGCTGCTGGTAAGGGACTGAAACCTTCCTCACAAAGTCGCCATTAGCAATCCACTGCCTTACCTTGCAGAAACTTTGGGGGATCTAAATGCATCTGCACAGACCAGTTAAAAACTTGGCATCTGTAAGGACTGGGTAAGTCTTTGGTCCATCCATTAATCTTCCATTAAAGGGGCATAAAACCCTGCAGCTCTTCAACTAAGAAATGCTTGCTGGAAATAGAATTGTGCTTAAGATAACTCTCCTGTCAGCCAATTTTGCATTCTAATATAACAAGAAGCAGCTTTTCATATGCATTTCCACATTACTTTTACCAGCATTGCCTCTTAGCATTGTTATTACAAAAATTACTTAAATATTTTTAAAGTCGGCAACAAAAGCATTTAGTTGGCTTACATTATTGCAGTATCTTTGCAAAAGTAACTGAATGTATGCTAGGGGAAAAACGTGAGCATAGGCCCCTGAGACTTATCGCAGCCAATGCAAAAAAGAGCTACTCTAATGGTAAAAGTGTCTTCCCCATAACGGTCCTGTATGAAACACTGGGTATTGAAATCTTGGGCAGACTTGCTGAATCAAAATGAGCTTCACATTTTGTGAATGCTGTACGTCACCCAGCATGGTTCAGGTAGAAATATGCAGGACTCCCTTACTGCAGTCGAAACACCAACAGCTTTAAAAGTACTATGGAAGGCTCAAATGAACTCAGACCTACTTAACAAGGTTTCCGCCTTTAACTATAAGCCATCTGAAGTATGTAATGAAGCTCTATAGCCCCTAAAATTGTCAGTTACCTTTTTCCTTTCCTATACTAGCACACATTAACTTGATTAGAAAAAATAACCTAGGGTTCATTCTTGAAACTGGACGTTGTTTTTTTGTTTTTTTTTTAACTTAACTTTGTTTCTCCAAACTTGCATCAAGCCTTCTTTTACACTTCCCCTCCACCCCCCACCCCGCACCACCTCAGTTCACGAACAAAGTTTGCTTAGTTGCAGCTTACGTTTGATATGGACTTGACACCACAGTACCGTATGTTCATATGAACATCTGATAACCTGTGAAACAGAAATCACATCTCCCAGTTTGTAAAGCATTGGCTACCTTCTCTCGTATTTGCAGAGACTAAACATATCCTTAAAAAGGAAAAGTTAAAATCCTCTTTATTATCCTCATTTGCCCCTCCAGATAGATCTGAAGCAAAGTACCAGAGCATCTACACATGCTAGCCCTTCTTTTGTACAGAAGCCTTTCCCATTGCCCTCTGACCCCGAGAAGAAACATGCACTTCAAGCTGTGAGCTAGGCCAGGCCAGTGTACTTGAGGTTCTGCTACAGAATAAACGTTTGTATCTTGCTCTTTTGAG
>JAOTQQ010000079.1:30039261-30052363 GCA_026546715.1 Gallinago undulata
AGAGGGATAACAAGCTTCTACATTTGGGCAAACGAATGACACCAGGATGCAAAGCTGAACACTTCTGAGAATATTTTGAGAGAAGTGGAACAATAAGAAGAAATAAACAATCAATTAAATATTTTGTTTCAGATAGTGAGGAATTCTTTTAAAGATCTGTGTTGATGCAAATTCTTGAACACAGGCATGCCCTGTGGTGCCCCATTGGCACCCAGGCTGCTCGTACAGCTGCTGCAGCACTGATTCTAAAGAGCTAAGGTTGTTACGGCACAAGACAGCTTAAAAAGATTAAGAGGAAGAAACTGCCTAAAGTTTTTATATTTTAATGACTTGTACTGTGTTTTCAACAAATTACCTTCTGCAATACAAACATGTTATTAGGGATGAGTACCCTCTGGAAAGTACATGAATCACTAAGTAACAGACATAGGTCTCTGACAGCAAAAAAACTGGTCCAAAAGCATAACCTGACATCTCTTTTTTTCCAACAAAATCTAGCTTGCTTAATTCCCATGAGGACTTGCAGTATCAGTTTCTAATATTATTGCTCTAAATGTGTGTGCACTGTTGTTCTCGATAAATTAAAAATTTAACAGAAATGTTAATGCAAGCCTTGCAGAAAATATCTGTATTTATTTAAAAAGCTACACACAGGGAAAAGGCAGCTCTCAGTTCTGCAACTAACTGAAATCTTTATGTATTTTTTTATATGCTTTATTTAGGTTAAAAGACAACACACTCCTATAATTTCACATCTAGGAGGATATGATGGAAAAAATGTAAGTGTCCTTTTACTAGTTAATGCTATAGAATATATCTCAGTTTTACAGAAAGTCTGGGAATAATAATATTTACAGACTAGGCCTTTATATAGAAGAAATCTTACAATCCATCAAATGGAAAGAATCCCTGTTCCTCCTTGTGTTCACGCCACACGCCGATCCATGTGTCACTGCAGAGTCTAAAATGTGCACCTCATTTGAATTTCTGCCTTTGAACATAGATCTGATAACATAATGAAGCAAAAATGCATAAATACTAAATTATTTTACGGTTTATAGATATGGGAAATATAAATCTCAGCCATGCTTCAAGATGGATGTTTTAATACATTTTGTATTTAATCTTTTCTTGCCAAAGCAAAGGAGGGGCAGTGACTCCCACAGCTGAAGGGTGCAGCTCTCGCTGGTGCCACTGGGCAGCGCGGGGTGCGTTACTTTCTTCAAGAAGCATTCAGCGAGCATTTAGAGAAAAACGAATGCAGCAGGTGCTGGGTCTTTCTGAAAGCACCAACAGTAGCAGGCAGGGCAACATGAAGTAATAATTAACTGTGAATTAACAGATTAGGATGACCTGATCACTCTACTCTACTTTAACAGCTGCCTTAATCAATGAGGGAGTAACTTTTTTTCTTCTTAACTCAGACATGGAATATGACTATAGGCCACATAAAATATTCTTTGAATTTTTATAAAAACCTGATTGAGGAATCATGGCTTATTGTTGTATCATGGCTTAATCTTGATTTAAGTTATTGAAATGAAATAGCAACTTGAATACCATTAGAAATTACTTGTTCTTATGCTTAACACTTCCATGATTTGCAAGGTTATAAATACTGATTCTAAATTTAGATGCTTTTTACCAAATATGGACTGTGCATGTAGGTAACCTTGCTGCTACGTAAAAAGCAAAAATCAAATACCTTTGTACAAGACTCTCTTTGCTTTAACAGTCACAAACAAAATGACTAGTGTGTTGCACTTCATAGTCATAAAATGCATTCAGGAGACAGTTCAAGATTTCAAAAATGTTCTCTCTAAACCAGATATTTTATTTTTTTTTAAATTGTGACTTCATAACAAAAAGAAATTAAAAAAATCAGTAACCACAACCAAAAGTTAGCCCTGGTATTTCTGAGTCCACTGTGTCAACACATCCATTACTGAAAACTACTCAGCTGCGACCACCACTCCGCATTTACACGTGAAGTCTTTAATTAAAAAAAAGTTTATCAGTTTGAAAGGACTACCATCTTCAAAACAAATTTCTCAAGACATGTATCTTTTGGGGTTTTTAACCACTGTAGTCAGCGTCTGAGAACAATGCTACTAATTGGAGGTGAAAAAAAGACCTTGCTCCCTAAGTGTTAGGGTGAACTCATGATCGTTAAATTCATTTTCTTTATTGTTCTTCAACTTTGCACCCTGGATGGCATCTGCTAATTTCCAATCTGTTTCCTTCTCTTGTTCAGTGCACACACAATTCTTTCTCTTTAAAGCAGCTTGTTACAGTTTGGGGGGGGGTAGTTATCTTAGAAATCTTGTAGCAGGAACTCAACGTTTAGTGATGTAAGCAAGAAATAGAAATGCCATAGCCACTGAGAGAAGACATGCGGCATTGCTTACTTAAAGCCCCATCCTGTCCCCCCAAGGACAATAGCTGCTACCAGGATGGCACCAGCGATGGAGCCTATTATAAGATTGGTGGCACTAGGACCTGTGATAAAGGATTATGGTAAGACAGACATAAGAACCAACCACTTTATTCACATTAAGTGAAGCAACTGAAGGGTAGTCAAGCAATTCAAGGAATAGGGACAACACATAAGGTGATGTCTCTAGACAATTCCAGCAACCCCAACTTACTTTTCTTTCTCAGTAAGAATGAAAAAGCTGTTGGTCTCTGCATTGTCCTATGTTGACTTCTACCGTAGATAAAAATCTAGTGTCAGACAGTAAACCCCACTGTGACTTATTCCATTATCTAGTGAATGAAGTGTAAACTGAGGACACAGAGATATTTGCGAATAATTTCTTAACTTAAAGGAAAAAGGATCAAAGCTGTATGTTTTATGACTACAGAAAACGAGAAGGGAAAAACCAACAATCAAAAAGTCTGACTTTTTTCAAAAGGTGGTGATATTTTAATTTGAGCTGAGAGCATCTAGCACCACTTGCTAATCAGAGTCCAGACTCCCTACAGTTACGTCAATGCTAAATTTACAAACAATTGTTTGACAAAAGCAAAGGATTACATAATAAGGAACAAAAGTTGAAATAAAAGCTGTATTCCCATTAAGCTTTCCAAACATCAAAGCATCTCTTCAACATCCTCAAGAAGCTACTTAACAACAAAGTGGGGAAGGGTGGAGCAGGAAAAAAGAGCAACAAAAAGAAGCAGCACAAAATATGTTTGTGCAATTTTCTGAACAGGGCAAGAGAACACCTAAATAAGATATTCATAATTTACCCCTAAGTGCTGTATTTACACAGGGTGGAGGAAAACTGACAACAGGCTTGAGTAACATTTTAATTGCTCCCTACAAAAACTTCCTATTGAGCACTCTTTGATGTAGTTAATTGCGTCGGAGCTCAAGGCAAAATGAAATGAACCAACAGTTCCTTTGCAGCATATTGCACACTTTTTGTTTAAACATTTACATATCCAGGAATAGCCTTCAAAAACAGTTCTTACCTCCTATCCCAGTCTCCCCAAACCAAGCAATTGGAATTTTCCTGTTCTAAATGTTCTGAAACTGAGTTTGGAAAACTGTCAGACAGCTAACGTAAGGAAGAAAAAGGAGCAGCCAGAGATCAGCAAAGGAAAGAGCAAGAGCAGCTGCAACAACTGAACGTTTTAAGCTGTGAGGTTGGTACCACAAACCCTTCTGCCCAGTCCCAGACGCTACAATGCACATGAGCCCTAAGTGTTAAAGTTTACTGCAGTGACCTAACTTCATCGCAGCCATTACATGTTTACCGTATCAGTGCTTCTGGAGAGCAGCTTAGCTAAAAGAAAACCAAGGTTTAAAAATTGCTTCCTGTAATTCCTACACAAAGAGTATTCAGGAATATTAGTATAAGACTTGGACTGAAAAGAAATAAAATGAGCTTTACAGATACAAGCAGTGCACAAATTTGACAACAACAATTTAAAAGTAATTTTTCACCATTTGGAAGAACATATCTTATTTGGACTTACCTTTAAAGTCACACCTGGTTCAAATCAACAGGAGTGACCACAGTGGAGGGTAAATTAATGCTGTTTCACAGGCATTATATTCCCAATTAAGGTTTGTTTTCAACAGCAACCTAATGAGCTACTGTACCTGACTCAAATGTAAGGCTTTTTCTGGATTTTATCAAATGCTTGCACACGAATGATTGTACAAAACGAAAAACTGAAAACACAGCAAGTAATTTATCTGTAATCAATTTTAGGAATCTTGAAAAATTCTAAAGCCGATTTCTTTCTAGCGATAGAATGGTATCTTCTCACAAAAGAGGTAAATGATTAACTGATTAAAATTGATTAAATGATTAACTGATTAAATTATTAAAATGATTAACTGATAATAATATTGGCATAACTTACATAAGGAAGGCCACTTTTTTACATCCCTCCTCTTACTATGTTCCCTGGTTTTATTTCATAGCACACATCCCTTCAACAAACAGCAATTTGTTCTTTCAGTTCAGAAAATCAATATTGATTTTAGTTACTATGAATACCAAAGAATTAAATAAAAATTTAAACATAAGAGGATAATAAAATTATTAGGATCAGTTAATAGAAAAGTTACTAAAATTATGTTAAATAATAAATGGGTCCTGATTAAAAATAAAACACTTTCTGCATCTGACCCCATTTTTTAAAGTGTCAGTGACTAAAGAAATTATTTTCATTTTTAACACCAAACAAACTCTGAAAATCAAATGCCAGTGAGAACTAGGCTATCTGCTAGAGAGAGCCTAAGAGCAGAGTAAATGATAGATGGCTGTGGATAAAGGCACATCCGTTCCTCTGAAATAATTTTAAAAACTGTTCACAGTGTGCTGGGAGTGGCAGTTCCTATGAATGCAGAGAACCAGCTATTCTTCCTCGTAAAGAAACTGAAAAGGCTACAGTTAAGCTAAATTTTCACTAATAATCAACAAGACTATCATCTCATTTCAGACTTCAACATGAAAAAAACCCCAGTGGAATACTTATGATTATTGAACAGCTAGCACTTGTTTACCAGAACAGAGTCCTCCAAAATAGAGATTTAAAAGAATTATTGGTGAGCCATTTTAAGACTGTGTAGATAGAAGTACTTACAATGGGACTACTTTTACATGTTATACCTTACCTTCGAGATGAATCCCTATGTTTTATTAAGCATTATCAAGAAAAGTATATTATTAATAATCCAGAATTTTGCTACACTATGAAGCCCACTTTGCATCAACTCATTTTAGTTAGTGACATCTATGAAGAAAAGTATAAACCAATATGTTTCAGCTAAATAAGCTTCTCTAGTTACTGGACTCAGATGCTTGACATAAATATGCACAAACCAAAAGAGGAAGGTTTTAACAACCACTCTTTGGTGGGGTCATTTTCCATCCAGACTATCACAAGATGCAACGCTTCTGCTCTTATTGTTCGCCACACTGCTGCTGCAACCTGCAGACACATGTTTATCAGCTCCTGCAACTAACTGACCACCTGGCACACCACCTTTCCCTGCAAGGTGCCATCTGCCCTGGCACGGGTATTGCTAGCCACCTCTCTATTTTTTTAGGATACAAATCCTACTGAAGGTGTTAGAACACACCTTTAGTTTCAGTGAATTTCAGACTGCTCCCTAAATCTTCATCATCAGAAGATAGACTCTACAAGAATTAATATGCATTGCTTTGAAACTCTGTTAGTTGTAGAAGCAGCAGGTTTACTGCACGTTGTCTTGCAGATCACAACACACTGTGGTGGTTTGATGTTTTCTTCTCTTGCCTGTCACTTTGCCAGCCAAATCCTCTGGTTTCAGTTATCAAAGCTAAGTATCCATTTTAGGATGAAATCTGGAAAAAAATGCCATTTTGTCCCCCATGATTACTAAAATAAATTCCTAAAACATTAAGAAACTGAAGTTATTTCAGCATTTTGAAGGAAAGGTTGCAATTTGCAAGTGAAGTGGCGAGGAAGAAGGAAGGAGGGCAGGACCTGGCAACAGGTTGTGGTAAACCCAACCTCCCCTGCAGCCATTGATGGTAACAGCCACCAGAGCCTTAGGAACAGAGAGGGTATTTATGTTCCTCATGGGCTTTCCTTAAACAAAGCAACAAAAACTAGCAGCTGCTTGCCTTGAAAATATGTTTGTATCTTAAGGAACCAGAGGACAGAGAAAAGACTGATGGGATCCAGGAAAGAAGAACTGATAGAAACAAAAAGAATGAGTCAGATATTGAGTGATAAGAGGAGAGGAAAGATGAAGAAAAGCTGGAATTGGAGCAGAAGGTACAGGAGCAAGAACAAATAGTCAGGGACGTTGGTCAGAGTTGAGCAGATTGAGAGAGCAGGTAAGGGGAAGATAAAAACAGGAGGGTGCAAGGCAGAATGTAAGCAAAAGGCACGTGGTCCTCAACCTGTAGGTAAATTCTCTGCTGCAGAATCTGGGTCCTAAACCTCTACAATCTTCAGAGACTTCAATTTTTAGCAAACAGTTGTAAAAGCCACCAATTAAACACTGACCTGATATGTCTCAAGCAAATGTGTTGACTTCTTCCTTCTATTTGTTTTTCTATTAGTTGTCCTCTGTGAAAGTCTCTACTCTTCTGAGAACCTAATCTGAGTTTCATGTAACAGTCCAGTTCAGCAAAAACTAAAAAGGTTGTAGCTAGGGCTGCAAACTCACACACAAAATGCTGCCTACCTGAAGACTGCACATGCAGCCTTAATTAGAGCTGTGTAGGAACGCTTTTCACGCAACCCGATTAGAAATCACAAACTGTCTTGTTATGATTCCCCCTTCACAGAGATGGCACTGTCACACAACAGAGGTAACACGCAGCCTTAGAAACATGGTGAAGTTGGAAATCTCAGAAAAGCAGAATAAAAGCCATTTACCCTGTAGTTTGCACAGTGAATGCAGAATGTAGGAGAGAGTTTTTATATAGACATTTTTATATGTGTATATATACATATAGACACACACAGAGATACGTATCATAACCGCTGTTAAAACTGAGGTAGTAGGCTAACACTTAAGATTACAATTTCATAAAACTATGAAAAGACAGTAAAAATTGCTCATACATATTCTTTCTATGTAAATTCTACGTTTCACCATTCTACTGCCTTGAGGTAACAGAATCCTAACGGAACATTCAGAAGTTTTACTGTAAAACCAGCTGTCTAAACTGTTATCAGCAGCTTTCATCTTCCTAGCTAGATCAAGTCACCTATTATTAGACTGAAAGCCCCATAGATTGTAATAAACAAGTTCTGCATTTTATAAAACAGTCCACGTTACTCAGTCTATTTTGCAAAATAATCACAAACTTCCATTTTTTCCCATTATGTTTTATAATTTGGTATAATGGAAACATTTAGACAGTTAATTTTACTATTTTACTGTGACAATGTAAAAATTCACGAACTTATTGTTTTATGCCCCACATTATCCCAGACAGGAGAAGGTTCAACACTGCATGAGCAAACCACATGACACAGACACAGTCAACCACATGACAAATACGATCACCACATGACAAAGCTCACGGGGTAATACACAGAGGGCTCGGGTGCATACAGTTACCTCACACACTAGGCACCAAACATCAAACTCTAAGAAAAATGCTTACTCTATTCCCCACCCTGTGCCTCCAAAAATCACCCCCAAGGCCAGAATGGTCCCTGCCACTGCACCTATTAGCCTGTTAGTGGCCATGCTCACTGTGTGGAGGGAAAAGGGAAGACTTTTTAAGGAAATGATCACATATATGTCTGATGTGAAAACATTAAATAATTCCTCAAAGGAATATTTTACACCATAACCCATCGTTGGATAAACAATTCAAACCTCCTGACAAACCTTTATTTACCAAATACTGTAGCTTTAAAAATTCTGAAGTCAGCTATATTTGGGTTTTTTGAATGCTTGCAAATATTTCAATGAGAAGTTTTCCTGTAAACATAAGACTATTCCTTTTAGCTTGTGATTTTATTGTTTACTTAAAAAGGGAACATCCTCAACCTACCGCTTATTTAAAACAGCCAAAATGTAAATAAATCACCTATTAGAAAATTTCCTTTTGATCACCAGAAACTTACTGTATCCATAATATAACTAAGCAAATGAAAACTGTTTGGAAACAGTTTCATTGCATTAAAATAAAAACTCCAACTTTTAAATTAATTCTTTTACTAGTTATTAATATTTTTCTCTCTTACAGCTTTTATCAGTAGGACTCTATCTGTATGACCTAAAGACCTTGTAAAAGGAAAAACCTACCCTAGAAATGTGCTTCAGGTAACACCCTGGAAATGCCAGTGTGTTCAGATAGTCTCTCAAGGCATTAAGGCCTTGTTTCTTTTTTTGAAGGGAATTCTTTTGAGAAAAAAAATCTATGTTTCCTATGTTCAAGATTAAAAGCTTGATAGATTCATTCATCCATACTAGACCACAAGCAAACAGCTGGATTCCCTGTCAACTTTTCCAAGGGACAAAAACTTTATACTCTTCATACTGAATAAAATCTGTTTTGAAATGGTTCGTATTTTTTTCTTCTTTCATAAATATACACAAACAAACACACACACACACACACACTTGAGACATAAGTTTTATATTAAAAAAACCCAAACAAACACTATTGAACTAGTCAAACAAATGCCTAGTTCTGCAAATGAAACTGGAAAGGAATAATATGTATGCATACAGAGTCCTACTGATTTCAAAACTACTAGCCAACATTCTAAAGTAATTCAAAGTTTCTGCAGTAGCCAAAAACTAACAGCAAGGACTCTTTGTCTTCCTAAACTGCTAGCACACTGTGTAGGTCCGCTGGTACAGGATACAGTAGGTTGCTGAATTTAGAATAAACCAAGACTCATGTATTAATACCAACGTAATTAAGGACCACTGATTTTTTAAATCCTGAAATACAGTTTGGAGCCAAAAGCAATGATGGGTGATAGTAAGTTCTGAAAAGCGCAGCAGGAGTACCAGTCAATTGTCAATTATCATAACAGTATATAAGTAAATAGCAATATTTCCTAGCTATACATGCTCCAATTGTAGTAATAAAAATACTTGGATTTATGGTGTGAAAAGTCTTGAATCTATTATGTGAAAATTCACATAATAAGCGTTCTGTTTCTGAAATGTAATAAACCTCAATTTTGGGGCTAAGGAAAAACAAGTATTTTGGTTTTCATCACAGTCTTGTAAACTGTTATGTGACATACAAAGTACTGGCAATAAGGGGAAAAAACTTAAATGGAAACTACTTGAGTATGTTGGATCGTTATGATACAGAAAACTACTCCTGTTGATCTTCTGACATCATCTCACATTGGCACACCAAAAGAGATTATAGTAGCTGTCAGTGTTCATGCTCTTAAATTCATTTCTAAGTGATTCAACATCAATAAATTACTGTAACAACGTAAGTAAAAATAATCCCTTTTGAAATCGTTTAGCCACCTTGAACAAAAAAAAATTCTGCCTTTTTGCAGAGGACTCCATTGAAAAGAGCAGTCTAAACTTCAGGTCTGTACCTACTGGCAGAAATCCATGCACATACCTGGACTTTTTCCCAGAATATTTCAGCATTGACATATTCATTTTCATAAAGGTATTTCCATTCTGAATTAGAGGAGTTAATCTGAATTAGAACAATCTAACCAAGATAAGCATACCTTCTGTGTTGTCTTTCCTAGAGATCTTTTTATAAAGGAGAGAATTATTTCTTACCTACAGGATTTGGAAATGAACAATATAAAATTCATATACTGTCAATATCACAACTGTAAATACTGATCTCCTCATCCAAAAACAAAGAGAAGTAACCAACTCTTAAGTTCTTAAAATCTTAATTTATTTCTCTATCCTCCCATTTAAATCTGATAATAATAAGACCTACACTTAGATTCCAATCACAAAGACAATTATTATAAAAAATAGAGAATAAGGTACGAAGGAAAAAACAGGAAGTACATACCATTACCTATCAAACTCTTCCCTAAATTTAAGTTAGAAAAATAAGTTTCATCAATTCTCAAAGCAGAAAGACCTACTTCATCTACACAAAGCAAAATTTTACTGTCTAGGTCTAAACAGGACTGTAGAATAGTATTCTCTTTCTATATGCTAATTCTACTACCATGTATCAACAGAAAAACACCATAAATACTTGAACAAACATCAAAACTGAAATCACACAAACCCTTGGGTCCTTCATCCTTTTTGCCACCAGTATCCCTGATAGGATCATCAATACTGCAGTCTGTCCCAGCCCAGGAGAAATTACAAATGCAAGTGGCTTCATTACTACAAACCTGGAAAAGAAAAAAAATGACAGCAGTTGGATTTTAACTACATTTTATTAAGTTTATTCAACATGTAATTAGGTATTTAATTCAGAATATTAAACTTATTTGCTTATATTTTGTAACAATAGCACTGAATATTTAGAATTAGTATAATACATCAATAAGCTGAAAGTTTGTTTTAACCCTTTAAATACACTCAGATGCTAGGAAAAGCAGAAGTGTTCCAAATAGATCCATCATCACTTGCACTATACACCTGCGTAGGACGTAAAAAATAACAGAAATTCTCAACCAAAAAGCCCCTTATCTAGACTAGTTAGATCTTCACTATCCAACTCTTCAACCTTTGAGCCTGGATGTCCAGGAGTACAAGCACTTGTGTTTAAATGGTTCAAGACATGGTTATGCTTTACAACCTCTCATTCACAGCTTGCTCCCATGTAGAAAAAATAGTCAGATTTTTTAGTCAAGCAGCATCGTGGAGTGCTCGCTTATCTTCTAGAAAGAGAGGAAATAGTTCTTCCTAAGTCTACTTTTAGTTGAATGACCTCTGGAAAAGGACTTAGGACTCACTAAAATTGACAGTACATTTATCAGATACAGGAAAACCTATCCAACTAAAAAAAAACAAAAATATCAAATAAAAAGTGAGAGTTAATAGCTATAAACTTTCCATATGAAAAAGAACAAGGAATGTGTTGCTAGAAGAGGTTGCTAAGGAAAAAGCATGACATTAGAAATAGACACAAAACAAAGAATGACGTTTTGATTATGGAACTAGAGGTCAGTCATTAGGCTGATATGCCTTCTGGACACTGGAACATAGCGTCAAAAAAACCCAGAAAATAACCTACACACTAATGATTACAAGTGAGTACTACATGTGAGTTTTTTTAATTTAACTTCTATCTCACTCTGCTTCTTAAGGTATTTACAGAATAGTCTTATCCAGGAAACTGAAGATAAATACATCTTATAGCAGGTTTGATTAACTATTCTTCTAAAATTACGAATTGGAATAATCCAAAGCAAAACAAAAAAGGCAACATTGTTCTCTCACCACTCATGCCACTCTCCAAAAGTACCAAGATGATTTCTAGAACTCCTAGAACCTTTACTTTCCAATTTTAAAATTTTTCTTCTTGATTTTGAACCTAACCCATTTCTCTGAAGAACTCAAATTCCTCCTCAATTACACATAACAACAAGAAAAAAAACCAACAAAATACCTTCTTGTATGAAGTCTAATCCCTTACGGAAGAATCTCTCCCCTGAATCCCACAGTGGAAAGGTTTTATCAGCATTACAGTTAAGACATGGAACAGTGAATCTGTTCACCAAAATATACCTAACGTCTTAGACAAATGGACTTATGGGTAGAATAACAGAATATAATGTGCCTAAATGTAAAATGATACACCTTACATCCGTTCAAGAATCCTTCAAGAATCAAGAAACCTCTGTTGAGGTTCACAGTTTAGAAATTTAATTATTTAAGTCATGAAGCATAAATCCATAAACACAGGACCAATGTTATAAAGGTGTTAGTGTGCAGCAAGAAGTTTAACTAAAGATGGCAAGTAGCTTGAAATATGGGTAGTATGTTACAGAAATCTTTACAGTAACTGGCAAAGCTCTTTCTTGCTAGTAATGGAAACAATGTGTTGGATGTAACAGCAGAACTAATTTGACAACTTTGCTTTCTAAAGTTTTATCCGTGCTTCACAGAATGGCAGTCTTCCCCTGAATCTGAATTTGTGTTTTCAGATCAACAGGTCTTAGGAACACTTTCAGGTAGAGAACTCCACAGGGTACATTAAGATCAGATATAGCAGAGAGAGCTGGGGAAGTTCAGCTGCTAACTCCCAGTACGGACTCACCCCATGACCGGAACAGACTTTTCCATTAAAACCAATGGGACAGCTGCTTATGTTCAAGGACTGAATTGGCAGGCACTTTTTGTCCAGACACATCATATGAGGTCCACATGGAGCTCCATCTTCCACATAACCTAAATCTGTATCGTCATCTAAAAGAACATGAGCACCACTAGGAGAAATAAGTTTTAATATACTGTTAGTATTATGAGTGGAGTCTTTTGAAAATACTAAGCATGTCAGTGCAGATACTGAAGGCCTCAACACTTTTCCCACATTCAAGCATACAGACAGATTGAACAAAACTATAAAGCTTTTGTGTGTGTCTACAGCCCTGACAAGGTTTTCAGACCAAAAATAAGTTGAGATAATGACTTAAATACTCAAAAAGGGTACCTTAGGCTTTGGAGGGGTTTTAATAGTCTTTGATGGGCTATGATATTTTTTTTTAACTTTTTTTTCCAAATGCTGTGAAATACTATTGCTAGAAAAGTGTTAAAAAACTAACTTCCCATGTGATGACATTTAAATGAAAATAGTAGTGGAATAATAGAAGAGTTAAGAATCATTGTTCTCTCTGGATCTAACTATACAGGAGAGTATTAGCACAACAGCAATGTTGCCAATGTCTTTAAAATGCAAATCCAGGATTGTGCACAGTAGACTAACACCCATTTACCTGCCCTTTAACTGAACTGTAGCTTAACATCTTATCCTCCCCTCTCAGCCTTCACTTCCTTACAGCTATTTGTGTGCAGATAAAATACTCAAAAGCATTGTGTTTAATAAATGGGTCTTTGGCAATTACAGAGTTACCCCACCATATCTTTGGGGACTTCAACTTACCAGACATCTGCTGGAAATATAACACAGCAGAGAGCAGGCAGGCTAGGAGGTTCCTCGAG
>JAOTQQ010000079.1:30052463-30094517 GCA_026546715.1 Gallinago undulata
GGTTTTTTTTTTTATGTGGTTGGACTCGATGATCTCAAAGGTCCCTTCCAACCACTAAGATTCTGTGATTCTGTGATCTCCCAGAAAAGTATAAAGCTGAGCATTAAACTCTGGCTGTGAAGTCCTGCTACTGGAGATATCAGTCAGAGTAATCAGGAGGATAACACATATTTTACCCTCCTTAAAGGTGGAATATTAGGTTTTTAATTTTTTTAATTAAAAAGAAATACTACTCATAATAATGATTTTGTTGCAAGATATTAATTATCTGAAAATCACAAAATTTTACATTTACGTTTATCTTAATTCAATTAGGTTTGACAGAGCAAAATCATGTTGGAACACTGCATTATCTTTTACCTGCAGTCCACTATTCGTCCTTGATGATAAAAAGAATTTGGGATAATTTCTCCTTGAACTTGACCAACTCGTGGAACTTTAGTAAGATTAGTACAGAGCAAAAAGCCACAGAAAACATCACTGTAAAATGAAAACACATATCAAAAAGTTACTGGAATACTATGAAGTAAACTTACTAAAAAGAAAGGCTGCAATGATAGTGCTGATCACATTAGGTAATATATTACCATAAGCCACATGACAGACTTTCAGAGTACAAATCTGGAAACAAAACGTTATTTGATATAAATGACAAGAGGCAGAAACAAGCAGTTGTTCTTTCCAACACACCAGTGAAAGTTCACATGAACAAAAAAATTCATCTGTGCTCTAAATACAATACAGTACAATTAAGAGGAACCAAATTGTACAAAGCTTTGTCATATAAGGCTAAATTACATTTCCCTCTCTCTAGCAGCTTGGATGCCATATGTTATTGTGAAGTTTGAATTTTTATTTGAATTTTACTTCTCTTGCAGGACAACAGAACTATAATAGCAATCAATAGCATGCAGTATGTATACCTGAATTTTGGTAAAGAATCTGCTTTATTTGATGTTATTTTATATGTTCAATCTTCAATAGACGGATATCAGCTTAAAACTTCCACCTCCTACTCTAATTGTCCTACATCCTAGAAGCAGCTGGATGAATGCTGGAAACTGTATTTGTTAAAATTTAAAAAAAATTAAATGGCTCTTCGGCTAGACCATTCTTCTACATCTCTGCACCTTAATATAAATGAGGTTTTTAACATACATAGCATAACAACACTATTCTCATCTAATTAAAAAAAAAATCATTAAAAAAGTCTTTTCCTTATGATTGTATCTGAAAAGTGAATAATAGAATTAATAATAATAATTAAAAAAAAAAAAAAACGTTAAACACCATTCCGAGACTGAAGCTAAATGCATACTTTAAAATTACAAAACAGTAAGTAAATCAGGCAAAATTTAAGTCTGTCCACTGATGATCACTAACTTGAAAAGTAAATTTAATCAAACATCCATCTAGTAATGTTCACATGCAAATGATTCAGCCATTTCCACTATAGCAAACAAATGTCTAATTGTCCTCTATGGTGAAAATAAAGGTTGGAACAAATTTGACATAGCATAATCTAGTGTCAATCCCAAGGCAAGTGAAAATAGTTTATTTGTAACCTAGATTATCTCTACCAATTCTGAGTTGTTTGTATATTATGAACCTGTGGCTTTTTGCTGCCTTGTTGCCTGCTACTCTGAAATAATTACAGACACAATAAAGTCTTCTGAAAATCTGAAATTCTTTACAAGTATACTGCTGAGTGATCCATGGATTTGTCAGAATGGAACTTTCTCAAGATGCAAACCTTGCAAGGGAAAGAAGATTCAAAATGCAAAACACACTGCTGAAGCATTCATGAAAAAGTAGACAATATTAGCCCAGTATTAGTCTATTTAAAATAAAAATAATCTCCACCAAACTGAACTTACTGTTTGCTACATTGAATCCATCGGTCTCCATCCTTTCCGCAGTTTCCTTTTTTTGTGCCTTCTGTATTAAGCTTTTCATAACAAAATTTGTCAGATCCTGAAGATTCTGTTGATGAAGAAAGGAAAAAGGAATGTACCTTCCATTGGGAAGATGAGAGCTTTGAAAACCTGAATAATTTATTGCAGCAGTTCTCTGTATCTTTTTAATACAAAACATAAATATAACCACGTGTATGTACACAGATGGTATTTTCCAGTAACTACAATGGAAACCCAACAGACTGAACTGCAATACCCACAGATGGCTTTTCTAAAATAATGCTCTATGTTCAAAATTTGCTCTAAAGTTTTTTGTTTTTGTTTTTTTTTAAAAAAAGTAATCTCCACAGTGTCCGTATGATCTTCTGCATTTGAATTTATCTGTGGTCTAATTTTGTTGCTTTATAACAGTTGCACATAGATTTAATCTAGTTGTTTTCACTTCAATTGTTCCTGATTTGTATTTCAGGAAATCAAAGATATTATCTATGACATACCATAAGCATATGTTCTGACAACAATTTAATGTTTATTTTATTTTTTTAGGAGTTCACAGAGAAAACAAGGTTGAACAGTCAATTCCTACTGCTTTTTAGGAGTAGAAATCTGAACTAATATTTTTAAAACCACAAGTATTTACTAACAAGCCCATTTGTTTTTTTCTAAAAATCAGTTAAGAAAAAAAAGAAAAGCACAACAATTATACAAAGCAGCATAAAATATTAAAGGTAAATAAGACAGTAGTTTCAGTAAAATCACTTGTACAGAAGACAAACCAAATATTTTCAAATATAAGTGTGTAAGATACAAATAAATTAGTTAACAAAAGCATCTATTGCCTTTAATATTATAAATAAATGTGAGGTGGCAATATAAAGCTCAAAAAGGCATCAGAAGACAAAGACGTCTCCATCCAATTTCACACTTACATAGCATCGTTTGTATTACACAAGACAAATAAGAAATGGTAAAACTATATCCCTCCCTTCCTGTCTTCCCTAGAATGGAATGATTCTTCTGCCCCAAACAGGCAGTGTCAGCAGCGGCAGTTAAGATTAGACAAAATGCTAGAAAACATTAAGTGCTAGAGTACAGGACATCCTGATAGTTTTGCTCTGCTGAACTGTCTCAAAGTCATTACACACAGTATTTATCCCATCTCAGCTGCAAGCAAAATCCACTGCAACTGCAATTTTATTTTACTCAACATCTCTGGGCTTAAATTCATACTATGTGTATTTAAATTTGCACTAAAGTACTAGTTTTCCTGACTATAGAATGGTACAGCAAAGAGAGGCAAGACGGAGCAGGTTTAGCGTGACTCACTGCTGCGACAATGGAATCATGGAATTGTTGGAGTTGGAAGAGACCTCTAGAGATCATCTAGTCCAACTCCCAGTTTTTTAACTGTTGTTAAAAAAGTCCAAAACATCTGGTTTGAACTATACAAAAATAAAAAATAAAAAAAATAATCCTCAAACCCATTCCTTGCCTCCCCACACCCAAACCCCACTTCCCCCCAGTAACAGTAACTCAAGGTTGCTAATATTTTGTATTCCTCACCTAATTGTATTGTTTTCCTCACCTAATTCCATCAGAGTCCAGCATTTGCTGCCCTACCTATGTCTTGCAACCACATCTTGTCAGAACAATCTCGCTGTCACCACTCTCAAACCCATCCAAGCATGCAACTGGAAATTTCACCTGCCAGTCAAGCCGCAGTCTCTCACTGCAGCCTACTCCGCTGAGCAGATAACTTTAACTTACAGTGGAAAGAACAACAACAACAAAAATACTAAAAATACAAAACAAAGGCAAGAATGAACCAGAACTAAAACACACTTAAGGTCGTTAAAGTCAACCTACTAGATCCCCAGATGTATTTGCACTGATTATCCCTTGTCTTGCATTCA
Organism: Gallinago undulata; assembly: GCA_026546715.1. Taxonomy (NCBI): domain Eukaryota; kingdom Metazoa; phylum Chordata; class Aves; order Charadriiformes; family Scolopacidae; genus Gallinago; species Gallinago undulata. Next base: position 30,056,293 of record JAOTQQ010000079.1, read on the forward strand.
CCGTTATAGCAACGACCCTAAACAAAACACAACATGTTAGCAAGGAGAACTAAACATTATTTCATTTCCTTCCCTTTCCCTCCCCCACAAAATGTCTCTCTTTGATTCTTCACACACATATTGGGATGTATAACATTTTCATGAATTTGGTAGACAGAGTACACGTTTTGGCCCAGATTCTCAAAGTCAGTTGGTGTCTAATACATACCAACATTTCAGCAGCTGCTTTATACTTCTCACTGACATAGTTGTAAAGAATGGGGAGTGTAATAAAAGATCTACATGCAAAAGGTAAAGCCACCACGCAGATTTTACTCAAACTAGAAATTTTTACTATGCATAAAGCACAAGCAACACTGATGTCCAAAGACAAAATTTTTGGAAAAGAGTAGAAGACAGGATTAAAATAAAAAGCATGAAAACTTGCATTTGTTAATTTCTATGTGCTGATGTGCAGGTATTTTAAAACATTGCATACCTGATTAGAATCACAGGCATACCCATCTTGTTTATGAAGATTTGGTGGACACTGAAAAAACAATTAAGAATTCTTTTTTTATCATGTGTACTGTAATAACACATCACAGGATCACATGGAATTATCCCAATTTTAAAAGACAATTGCACAACATGTAAAGGGGGTAGATAACATAATCAGTGCAAGAATCTTTATAGCTACAACTAGAAATGAAAAAATGAACATTTTGAGTCATGAAATACCAGGTTTTATCCTAACTTTCTGCATGTTCTAAGTAGAAATTCAGGAGGCGAGGCAAAATATAAGGCAAAACAACTGGGTTCAGTAACCATATATTTGGTAGCCAATACTGGGGGCATATTTGCAACACTGCCACTGCATTCATTTCAGTTCCACTAAGAAAGTAAGTGAGCACCTAGTTGTAATCTACCAGTCTATGGCTTACAGAGCTGTGCAGTTTTTTATGACGTTAATTGTCATGTTCTCTTGGCATTAGAAACTTTTTTGGTATGATCAAGTCATTAGGTCCAGAAGACTCAGATATTTAAGATAGGACCAGACCATTCTCAAAGCTTTTCCTCATCAAAAAAGGACCTGTGAAGAGCTGGAAAGGGTATTTGCTGCAATGTACCACATTAATCAATACTTTGAGGGCAGTCCTTCTAGCTTAAGAAAGCCTTTTTCTCTCCCATTAAGAATGTTCCATTCACAGAATATAAGATTTTTCAATAAAATTTCAGCAATAGCTATTATCTGTAAGTGTGGATGTCTCAGATGATAATATAAAGAGAGATTACTGTTAATTTATTGGCATCTATAATTACAGCCAATGCCGAGAGACATTATCTATCCTGAACCTTATTTCTTCAAAACTAAGAACTTAACGCATTAGATGACTGCAGCAGACTTATGAAGTTCTTATATAATCTTGAAGCTAAATACTTAATATTGAAAAGGAGCATAAATCACCTAAAATGTTGAAGTTACTGTAAAAATGAAAGATATACAGAATGTTGACTACTTAAAAGAATTCAAGATAAAACAACTTTTTGGTTGATGTTTAATCCTATACTTTTGAGTAGTAGCCAAATGTTTTCAAGAGAAATGCGTAAGATCCACTGCTTTCGAAATAATCATATATGTGTACACTCTTAAAAAACCTAACACTTAATAAAAGACTTATGAGGAACAGCTGAGGGAACTGGAGTTGTAATAAGGTGCGGCTCAGTCTTGTCTCCCGGGTAACAGGCAATAGGACTGAAGTTGTGCCAGGGGAGGTTTAGATTGGATATTAGGACCAATTTCTTCACCAAAAAGGTTATCAAGCTTTGGAACAGGTTGTCCAGAGTCACCATCCCTGGAGGTATTTGCAAGATGTATAGATGTGGTGCGCTTAGGGACATGGTTTAGTGGTGGACTTAGTAGTGTTAAGTCAACGGTTGGACTTGATGATCTTAAGGGTCTTTTCCAACCTAAACAATTCTATACTCAATTAGTTACAATATTCTACATTTATATTTTAAACTATTTTATTTCATAAAATCTTACTGTTATTACCTTTGAATCTATTCACATTTACAGTATACTCTTAGTATTTTGGGCAACCTGCTCTAGTGGAGGTGTCCCTGCCCATGGCAGGGGGGTTGGAACTCACTGATCTTTAAGGTCCTTTTCAACTTTAACCATTCTACGATTCTGTAGAAGAGGCAAGAAGTAAAGGAGGATGTCTGACACAAATACTATACAGACACACAAAACCCCATGTGTTTTAAAAAACAAATAAAACTACAAAAATCATGTTTTGAATCAATTTAGATTAATTCCTTTTTTGGTCTTATGATAGTTTGTTCTTATGTTTAAAAAATGTTGTTAGAATTAACAAATAATCCCCCACAGTTATTTGCATGCATGTGAGAGTGCAGTTTGTTAATCTCTGTTTTCCTCTTAAATTGAAATGAGTGCAAACAAACATCAGTACAGTAAGCAGAGAAAGCAAAGCTTCTGCAGACATACCCGGCCAGAATCTCCAGTGCAGAACTCCGCAATATCACATTCATTCACTGCATATCGACAGTCATAGCCTCGTGGGAAAAACTAGAAAATGAAGAATATAGTTCAGGACAAAGGTTATATAAACGCAAAATTAAAGGTTCCTGTTTGGAATTAATCAATTTAATACTCTGTAAACATTATACTCACACATATTTGTCTATTTATTTTTTGCTTGGTTAACAGCAGAAAACTATAGTCTCCGCAGTTATTTCAAAGTGTTGAAAAAGATTTCAGTTTCTTAATATTTTAAAGGTTAAACTTTAAACTGAAGTATATAATACTTTGAAAATTCAAGGTTTGTTTTCATGTCTGAGATATAAATGCAAAAGGCATTTATGTTAACATCAATCCATATCCAACACGGTCTATTACCTTTCTATCTGGGGCAGTAAACACATTGTTGTCTGGAATAACAGTCTTATCTACATGAGCTGTTCCTTTTCATTCTACATGAAACACACTTTGAAGTATAACAGGCTGCATGCAACTTCCGTGGACAACTGAGAAAAACAATAGATATATAGCAGCAACACTCACAAGACATGATGTATTACAGCAGGGTCCATCACTGCAATGAGCTCCATTAGAAAGAGAGCACTTCTTACAACAGTCTGCATAACATTCCTGAAGAAAATATTAAGCAACATTTTTAGTTTTCCATTTTGGATAATTTTTTTCTTCACGATCTTTCCAAAAACTGAAATTTTGCTCCCAAAAAATGTACCAGCAGACAAAAAATTCAGTTCAGCACTGATGATAAAATTACCAGCTGGTAGAATCCTTTGCAAAGCTCAAATACTAAAGGTAAAACAGTGACATACATGCTACAGCAACAATGGGATTTACGCCTTCTGAAGCCTTTTGCAGGGGTGGAATAGCCTGTGCCAATCCATGCTGCTTAGTTGTCAAAACACAGGCACCTATCTCCAAAGCACAGACAAGGAGTCTACCATTCCAGGCACGCTATCCAGGAAAAGCAAAGGGGTAAGCACCGCTACAGTGCAATTTAAAAATTGCTGAGAAATAGCTGCATCTCGTCAGTAGTATGAAAATGTCCTCAAACCAGGACAGACAGGAAGTCTGTTCTGGGGACACACTCTGTCTTTGCACTCATTCTTACTTGAAAAAATGTTTTAACACAGTCCTTTACGTTTTTCCCTAACAATAGGCAAACAAATTAATTTCCATAACCTTTCCCCTTCCCTTCCCAATCATATAACTTATCTTAATAGTAAGAAAGACTTGTGGAGTAATATACAACTCTACTTGCCATTCGGAAACCGCAATCACATTCTTCTCCTGCTTCTACATATCCATTTCCACACTCAGTGGTTTCAAAGAGCTGAAAGAAAAAAGCCCCCCCCCCCTTCAAAGTAAGAATAAAACTAGCATCAAACGACTTCTATTACATATAGTCCATATCTGCAATGCTACAGAAACACGCTCACACAGAGAATATATATGCTGTGTCACTGCCATGGGGAAGGCGGCATGTTTTTCAAGTGCTGCTAGATAGAATAGTTAAGATATGAAGGATGTACAGCTAAATCACTTCATTGTTAGCCCTCTGTAGAATATTGATCTCAGAAGATTATGATAGACAGAAAGACAATAAAATAATTCTCAAGGGGATAACCTCCGAACTTCATTCCAATTCGATGGACTCCAATTTCTCTGACAACTCCTTCAAGAAACCAGTCAGTAAATATGCTCTCTGGGATCTACTCAGATACTCATATTTTCTCATGCTATGCCAGTGCAACATGTTTGTGCACAAAAATAATAAACATTAAGAAACACTACCAGAAGGAAGTTCTATGTGCCTTATTATTAAGTTAGAATAACACCACCATACATAGATAGCGCTCAACAGTTACTCCTATGACCAGATATATACAATGAATAAATTCTACAGTTCAGGATGATATAGATTCTATACTGGTTCCACATATCATAATTTTGATTAAAGGTTATATAAGACATTTTTCAGACTCCGCACAGAAATAATTTTGCAAAAACCTTGTCTGCTTTCAAGATGATAATTCTGCGTTAAAATCCTATAAGAATATCAGGAATTTCCAATTTAACTAGGATATTAGCAACAGGAACACAGTCATCAGTAGAACACGGTTAAAATGAGAATTTAAAAGTTAATAAGTTAAAATGAGAACAGATCAATCTACAGATAGATGAAGGTAAAGATGCAAGCAGACATGTTCTGCGTGGGCTTAGTGGCAGTACAGCTGTTAAGGATCATCAATATATGAAACATAACATATCATACAATACAAACTATTTATAAACTTGGATGGAATTCTTCGTCAGTAATTTGGGGTGGTGGGTGGGAGTAATCATAATCAAAAAGAACGAAAACAATTTACTTTTGATGCATAAACTATATAGGTAATAAATAGTGCCTACAATTTTGGGTGCCAAAAGCAAAACTACGCTGAAACAATATCTGTACATACACTAGCAATATCAACATGATTCAGAAAACTAAATTTCTTTTTTTTTTTTCCTCTATAAACTACTGTTACAACCATGGTTCAGTGGAAACTGGAAGATCTCTTATTCTGAACCTGAAATTCAGCTCTCCATTAAACAGACCTGGTTAACTGCCCTGTAGCTCTTAAAAGAAAAAAGGGGTCAACCAGAGAATACAAGAAAATAACAGAACACACACAAATTTCCCATGGCATTTATCAGGAACCATCCAATGTTTATATACATGTCAAAGCATAACTAAGAGGTTATAATTAAAAATGGCATTTTTTTACCTAAACATTAAACAGACCATTTTCTACCTCTCCTCCCAACCTCCAAATAATAGGTTTCAAAACACTGTATGATTTTATTTTCCCCCCAAAGTACTTTAACTTCAAAACTGTGAAACACTGACACAGCTAATATGCAAAGATAACTCAACCATTCTCCTGCAACTATCTTCACGGAAGTAAACCAGATTTTTATTCTGTATATAGTAAATTTGACAATTTGTTCACATAACATTGCTAGACAACCATCATCAAAAAATTAAATTGTATTTTTCTTTCTCCTTCCTTACTCTTTTCTGTAAGAATTCTTACATTATTATTCTATAAGCAAAGAACGCTACTCTGGGAAGGGATTAAAAAACACTCTAACAAGCAAAATTTTTAGTTAATTGTGCAAGATGATGGTCTACCAAAGGATACAGCACAGTAAACAGAACAGCCTAATAGTCTCTTGTGGTATGAAATTCTACAAGGACAGCAAGTTTAACACCATAATTAAATTGAATATTAATACTTCAGATTGATCTTACTTTACAAAAAGAGCCACATGGAATATTTTTATAGAAGGATGTCATGCCGGTATTGCCTTAGAAAAAACTATGACCTTGATAACTTTTTAGGCAAAAAAAAACAATGTATGGTACAAGGAAACTATTATAAATTACAGAGCTTGCTAGATGTACATCTGAAATGAAATGAAGTTAACTTTGAAAACAACCACAAGCTGCTACTGTCTATATAAAATAAGCTATTGATTTCGAATTCTTAGGGTGGTAAGTGGAATTCTTTTTAACAACTTCAGACAGAAAGTCCAAGAATTGAGTGTATGTGGAATATGCACTACCACCTCACTTCTGGGTTTATTTTGCACTACTTCCAGCTTAGTAAGTAGTGTATTTATGCTGAATGGAGATGTATCTAGCTGTGAAAAATCAACTGCAATATTTGTCATTATTTGAGCATGAAGAATTGAGGGAAAACAAGATTAATTCCTCTGATGTTTATTTTAAAACGTTATGGGAATTAACAGTCATGTATTTACAAGCAACCTCAAGAAAATATCCACATGGACATTTGAATAAGTTTGAGAACAGATGAGTTAGTTTAATTAGTACATTTTCATTACAATGTTTAGCAGAGGTACTGACTACCAACATATTTATTACCTTTGTTGGCCTGTTGAAAAGACAGGCACCTCCCCCACGAAGTAAAAATTCTTTGTATTCTGCAATGCTGCATTTGGAGAATTTCCTGGAATGGTATACCCTAAAATGGCAAAGAATTAGCTGAGAAAATGCCTTGAGACACCAGCAGTTACTGGAAGGGAGCGAAGGGGACACATTCATTTTTTTTTTAATACTGTAAATCCCAGTTTCTTACAACCACTGTGTGCAACAGTATGTCACCTCAGTCTTATCCTCAAACAATAAAATCAGAACAAAAGAAAAAGTTTTTAAACATTTTGCATTTTTATATTTCTATTATATGGATCTCAGTATATGAAAGTGTGGTCTTCTAATCTCGTTGATAATGTGAAACCACATTACCATGATAGCTGCTGTGCACTATCCTGATTACATGCATAAACCAGTGTTTTCTTCGGTTTGTCTGCCCCGCACTTCAGTTTAAAAGACGGATTACATTCCAGATCCCCGATTTCATGCCAGGGTTTTGAAACCGTTCAATTAATCTAATCCTGTTAATAAGGTTAATTTTTAAAGTAAAAGTAATTGTAGCCAAAAGAACAGCTGTATAGGGTCAGACTAAAAATCCACTTTATCCAAATTACAGCTCTGATTTTGCCCTAAAAATATGCCCAGGAGAAAAGTAGAGAACAGAGCCTGTTCTACCACTTGCAGAATATTTTCCCAGCTTCCAACAATTTTCAGCTTAATGACTTTCTCAGGAATCCTTGGTTTTTGTCTTATTTAATAATCATTGTATTTTGTCCCATGAATTTGGCCAAAATCTTTTAGTATCTACAAGATGCTATAGGAAGAATTTTCACTGCTTAATTACAGACTGGTGGAAGAACAATTTAATCCTGTTTCTTCTGTCACCTATTCGCTATTCTCATTTCATGACTCTCTAGTTTTTATACCAGAAGAAACAGTAATCATTTCCTATGTCGTTCATAATGTTACAGACTTCTCTCATATTTCCTCATCCCCATCTTTTTCCCAGCCTGATGAAAACGTACTTTATTAGTCATTTCTCACACAAAAACTGTCTGATATTTTATTAGCCATGTTTTGAGACCTGGGAATAAGAACTCTTCACACTATTAAAGATGGGGGTAACCATGCCATAAGGAGCTTCTCCATTCCTTTCCTAGCCGCTGACTGCTACTGAGCTGACACTTCCCCATTGAATTAGTCTATATATAAAATATGTCTTCTGACACTGATGGAGTTAAGTCAGTATTATTATAGGTTATGTTACCTTGTCTACTGATATTCCCCCATCCGTGGCTGATACTTTGATGAGTTCCCCATAGGAAGGAATATAGTATCTATTCTGATCAATGCCTTACTTTGGATTGCAGAAGCATACTTACTGAATAATTTTGTTGCATTCATAGGGTGGCTGTCAATTAGAAGTCTACAGGAATGCCACACAGCAATTCTATTGAACCAATTTCCAAATACCATATAAAGAAACTAAGCTTCTTCCATCATATTTATAACTAATTTTCTCCAGGATTTTTGCAATCAAACTTCCACAGTGAGCAAGAATCCTGAAAGGAAGTGATTTACAATACTCAAAAACCTATGTTTCAGAAGCTATCCTTTTCTAATCAATTGCTTACAGTATAGAGAAAAGAATCTTTGGCACTGTATGAAGGTAGAGGGCAATGATACCCAGTTTCCTCCCATATAGATGTTCTTCTCCCTCAGACTTCGCTGACCTTGCTGAAAGCTTCAGATTTCTACTTTTATTCACTGGAACAGAGCAGAGACGTCTGTTCACTCCAATTAGAATTTTGAAGGAATTGGGGAAAGAGTAACTAAAATTTAGAAGGTAAATAGAAACATCACTTATTGAAACGGTATTATAACAGTTTTTCAGCTGCATGTAAAAAGAACAACTGATTTATTTAATGAAAAATATACATACTTTTCAATCACTGTTAGTATAGCAAAGCATTAGTGAATACACTGCATTGCACTTCAGAATAGAATATTTTTTAATAACTTTCTAAAATATGAATAGCAAATGAATTGCTGAAAATTTAAATCATTTATCTGTATGTTTGCGTTGCTCCAACTGCTTCTAGTTTTTCATTTATCAGTGCTAAACCACATGGACAAAACCCAATAGATAAATACTATCATAAAGTAAACTATGAGCTCATTCCAGAGCCCTCAATTACTGATAGTTATGACATACCCTGTTTCCTCCATGATGCAACCACCCCAGGATTCAGTGCAGTCACACTCTTCTCAGACAAGACCAAAATACAACAGAAAAGGAAAGCAGTTATAAATGAGTTTACAATAAATATAAAGTACTCACTATAAAAATGGACCTTGACTAATTATACAAAGTTGCTTGGTTTCTTGGCTGTACAGACTCAAGTCCTAAAAAGGAAACCAGCCCCTTGAAGAGACACTAATATGCTTAATATAAACGCAGTACTTTCAAATTACCGTATGTGCACGTTTTTAGACTCAATTCAAAGTTTCAGGCAGTATAGAAAGCTAAAAATAGCTGGCAATGTTTTTCCCTACATGCTCTCTAAACAGGCAGCACAGGGGTACGTGCAGTACTCAAGATACTGATGATTAAAACATTAACATTTCCTCCTCCCTAAAACATGTATAGAACACCCTGAAGGAGAGTTGTTACTGGACAGGCCACAGTATTTCCCTTTGGAATAGAGTTAGTAATATGTGTATCAGCCAATCAAACATTCATTAGAAAAAGTAGTTGAGTGAAAATGGATTTACAGTTTACTTACAGCTATAGCACGTAAGTCAACAGTGACCAAATTCACAAAATAAAATAAAAAAAAAATCAACATCTTACGGTTGGTAAAACAGAAGTTACAAACTGCCCATAAAAATTATCTACTAAAGAAGTAGTATTTTCAAGAAGAAAGATTCTGTATTCTAGTTACTACAGCAAATCCATACTGTTTCTCCGCAGGAAATATTCACGGATTACTTATATGGTTATTTCTGTTCTATCCAGGTCTTCCATTAATCTTTCTCTATGAAAGGTATCCAAATAAGGAAACCAGGCTATCATTTTAAAATCTCCTGTCTTATAAAGAAGATTCTGATTTCCAAATTATATGAACTCTGTTTTACCTATAATCAAAAAGCAATGACATGGAAAATATTTTAGCAATTTCCAAATATACCCAATTCAAAAGTGATGCTTTACAAAACAACATTCCCTAGAATTTTCCACATTGTTTCCTAATTCACAGATTTCTGATGTGATTCCAAAATAAAGTCAGCATTATCATTCACATTTTAAAAGAAGAATCAAAGAGACAAAATACCCAAATTGTTTACAAGATGCGAGTGGAAAACCCCAAGAATTTTCTTTAGCTCCAAAAAGGCTTTTGCAGAAGCTTTTGTATGTACACTCTACATGTGTTAAGGACATGTCAGTCTAATCTTCTGGCTTTGAAGTAGCAAGGTAACAACTTGAGCAAATGTTACCCTGGACTAGGTTACATCTTAACAATTTCTTCAATTATAAATCAAGTATTTTTGTATTTTAAGTCATCAATGATTCTATAGGAATTACGGATTTCGTTATGATAGATGAGTTCCAAGTTAAATTAATGGTGGTTTTACCATTATACCTTTGAATATGGGTTATGAGTATAATATCAATATATGAATATAACCTCCTGACACAGGTCATCACTGAGGTAATTGCAAAATGAGTGCTAAACCGATGGCTCTTATTTTCGTCAAACTCCATTTCTGGTGCATATATTTCCAAAAGCAGCAATTCTTATTCTACTGTTCCATCAAGTTTGGTATTTGTTTCAAATATTACAAAGAAACAGTTTATATATTTAGTAAGGAGGACAAAAGAAGACTCCTTGTCCATGTACATACTCGGTTTCCTGGCAGCAGGCTCCCATTGTATTCCAAGGTTCTGAGCAAGACTTTGTGCTAGTTCCTGTGCCATGGCCAAAGGGAGGCCATACTGCATTTCAAGAGATGCCCAGTTAAAAAAAAAAAAAAAAAAAGAAAAAACCAACACATAAGTTATTGTCATGAACACTCATTCTGGCTTATCACATACATACTACTTCAGTAATTCTGTACAGCCAGTCACAATTCTGTGCGCATATTAGGAAAATAAACACAATGAAGTATGTAACAAATAAAATTTCCCCTCAACATAACATAATCCCTGTCTGCTGGTTAACCTACATGGAGGTAGCTCCTAAGGAGCACCTAAAGGAGCATGTTTGATGTACATGTAATATAGTTTTGTCAGTATGATTAACGCATGTTAAAACAGGAGATTTTCATTCTTGATTTAACAATTCACTGGGGGGGGGGGGGGGGAATTTAAAAAAAAAAACAAAAAAACACAGGGACCAAATTTTTCAAGTTTCAATGTTCTTTAAAAAACAACAAAAAAACAGAAAGAATTACATGCAGAAGACCAAGCTTCTTATACTGAGAGGACCCAAAAGGATGCTGAGTGCTGTATTTCAAATACTTCTGTACAAGCTTCTTGGGTCTAAATTTCTGTCAGATATATTAGAAGCTATTTCTAGATCTCATTATGAGAATAATGCAAACAGAAGGAATACTTTTTAAAAAGAAAAGCACAGTAAGTAGTAGTTTAATGACGATGCAAGAAGGTTGGCTGTGAGAATCTTAACTTTTTAATATGTAAGTTATCTTTAAGGCCCTGAATACTGAGGCATCTACTAAAATACTAAACTCTGAGGTTATAATGTACAGTTTCTATTTTATTTCACTTTAGTAATGAAAACAATTACCTCATTCACTCCTACTCCTCTGGTCACAGAACAAACCCCTCCAAAGTAACTTAAGCTGCTCCTTTTGTAATGAAATGTCACATTCCTTACAAACAAATAAAAATAAAGAAAATATAACACATCAATATTGGGCACCTAGAACTTATTTAAAGATCACACTTTCACACATACTATGATACATTGCATGCACATTAACCTTCATCTAACATCAAAAGCAACTGCAAGCTTACAAAGAGAACACTGACATTGAAAAAGTTGATTAAACACCTTCAATAAAAATACTATTATCTTGTAGAGTCAGAATCAATCCCAACCCACAAACCAACCAAGCAGAGAAAGCTAGATTACCAGATTCCTAAGAAATGCATTGATAAGATTTCCTGTAAACAGTATATTCCAATTTATAATCTGTCAAGAAGGAATCCTGTTCTGAAATGTATGTGTTGAGAATTTTTTTTTAATTATGGTCTTAATCCAAACCAATTCAAGTTCTAGTTTCAACTCCAAATGAAAAGACTGAGAAGTATACCTAAAGGGAAAGTAATTTAATACTTGTCTTTAACCCTGACTTTTTTCATTTATGGTTAATCACTGGGGAGTTGGTTCTGAACAACTAATAAAACACATGATAAAAATAAAAAGTATTTAAATAAAATTAAAAGCAGCTAAGCCCCAAATAATTTAGCTAAGTTAATGTAAATTGGAAGATACAAATTCTTGTATAAAATATTTATAAATTATTATGAGTTATACTTATTTTAACTTCATAGGCATAATAATAAACCTACACATAGCATAAATCTGTATCTGCATATCAAATATACCTACTCTTTGAAAATGAAAATACTTTACAATAGCAGAATCAATGTCCCTTTTATTTTTTTTAAATTACAGAATACTCCAGGCAGGTATATTTATATATTTATTTCTTCAGAACATTCTGACAGCCATCAGAACTCTCAAACTGCAGTGAAACTATTCTAAATGCTTAAAGCTAGACAATTTACAACAGACAGAATCACAGTAAGGGCTGAGGTTGGCAGGCACTTCTGGAAGTGGTCATAGTTCAACCCCCTTGCTCCAAATAATCTCAGCTGGAGCAGGGTGCTCAGGGCCATGTTCCATTAGCTTTTGAATATCTCCAAGTATGGACATTCCACAGCTTCTCTGCACAACCTGTTATAGTATCTGCACAGTGAAAGGGTTCCCCCCCACCATGTTTAAATGAAACTTCCTTATGAAAAATGCAATTAGCGTTGTGTTGCAATGCCTGTATTAAGGCAGTACAGCTACAATGGAGGCTGGAGGAAATTCTTCGTCCCCTATTCTTATCTCCCTCTGCAGAAGATGAATGGTAAGAGAAGCACATGGAAGACATTTCTCACTCCATCCTTGTGGTATGTCATGCTGCTGGGAGAAGGCTTAAGATCTTTATGCTGCACATGGGAACACACTCTTCTGCTTCTTTTCTTAAAATGCCAGGAAATAAAAAAATACTGTGTTGCCTAACAATGCAAGTGGAATATCCCCTCAAAATGCATTGTGTCTCAGAAAACCAATTCATTACAGCTCTAAAGGAGAAGACCTTCCATTAACAAATCACCACTGCAGCTACACATGTGACTAAATATAGTAACTGGAATGCTCCTGTGGCAACACATAATACTATCAGCTATGCCCTCTCCTGCTCTTTTTACTGGAAAGCAGTACATTATACACCTGATTAGCAAAACTGTGTGTCCTTAAGGGCTCTTCAGAAGACGTTTCAAATATGTGATACTGTCTCCAGGTTGCAAAGACATTAAAATTTCCTCATACATGCATATCAACATGACCATGCCATATACTACACCTATTAAAAATAGACTAACATGTTAAAAAATAGATTAAGCTTCCTAAGGAAGGCAGATGTTGATTGATGCAGTGACTACAAAGCTAAAAAATAAGCAAGAGACAGGTAGATAAAAGCAGTAGACAAAAAAGTATATAAAACTGTAACAGTCTAAATGATTGTGTAATGGTACTTACGAGAGCAGGTGCACAGCATCAGCATGCTGTTTGATGTAGTGCTGTCGATATTTGGAGAAATCATGAAGCATCTGTAGAGGGTCAGGGTGAATTTTAATATGATCTTTCTCTGTCCAAGTTTCCACAGCAACAAGAACCACCCTGGTGTTCAGCTGTTCCTTGTATATCTGAGGGCAGAGACAGGACAGGTACAGGAGTAGAACACTGGGTCAAACATGCACAGTTAGCCAGTATGAGTAAAGCGGAAGGACAAAAGGGATAAAGCAGGAGGGAAACATGGGAAACAGTTAGCTGGTAATGCCTTGCATTTCTTAAAAGTTAATATTCTGATCAACTTAAATTTTACGTTTTACAGGAGAAAAAAGCCCTTGTTGCTCTTTTTTTGAGCTACTCCCTTCTCTTTAAAATTCTCATAGCAAATTCACCACTGAGTTTTGCAGAAAACCTGTACAAAAATCAGCAAATAAGAAATGTAAAAAGCACAGTGGGTGATCTCAAAGAAACAGAAAAAAAGATCTCAAAGACAAAGAATAGCCAAAGCCAATTCTTAAGTTAAGATGAAATAATTACTCAGTTCTCCAATATGTCCAAAATCTAATTCACATAATGCTTGATTTTCATTTATAGCATGATCACTTTGTGCTGCTCAAGTAATTAAGAGTATGAATTTTCTATTAATTTTAATGTCACTGTAGCAATAAACAAGGAAACAACAATCAGATCCTAGTAATTACAAAGCAGCAGTTTTTTAGAAAACATCCATTTTAATTTTGTGCATGACACTTAATTCTGAAATAAAACAACTGCTCTCTAGGTTCAGATCATAAAATGCCAAATTTTATTAACGAAGGTTATTCAGAACATGCAGATCTACAAAAGATGTACTCCTTATCCACAGTAGACAGTCTGCCCATCAAAAGTCTTTTATGGGACACAAAGAACACTTACTGATCATAATTAGTTATGACCTAAAAGCACTGAATAATTAATCCATTGGTGCCCAATGCATAAAATACACAAAAGGCAAGTTATTTGGTCACTTCCATGAAGCATCATATTTAATATATGCTTTTATTACCTTTTTTCTGAATCATATCTACAATACACAACATGAATTGCAAATACGCTCCTGCATTTATAATAGAGATTTATACTGAATAAACTAGCATGCTAGCATTTTGTATCAAGGCAGCACTGTCCTTATAAAGAAGTCAATGCATAATATTCAGCTTAGAAAAAAAGACAAAAAATATGTAAGTAAGAGAGAGCACCCAGTTAAGCTCAATTTTGTCCAAGAACTTTGAAGGAAAAAAGAATATTAATATGCTTCAATATGAGGGAGTCAGGTTGAGAACATACACAGAAAATGGTTAATGACATGAGAAAAAAATAAATAAAATTAAACCCCAGAAATTATATATGGGTGGACCAATAAAGACTTCACTGTTAGTTCCTGAGAGGAAAACTCTTTCCTGAAGCAAATAGGAAGGAAAGAATGGAAGAGGGGGCAGAGAACTTGGAAGCCTCTGTAAGCCAGTATCCTTTTCCCAATAATATATCAGTAAGAAATGCAGCCCACTCCCTGTGAACACAAGGGAAAAACAAAGTGAAAATTCCTGCTCCTTTTCATGCACTGTTTAAAGAAAAGGCCATTTAGATGTCTTTTGGCAAGACCTCTATGACAAGACTGAATTCTACACTGGACAGAAGTTGAATGCTTCTGTATACACACATAAAGCAAATAAAAATGGAAAAACAGAAGGAATAGTCAGAGAAAGGAAAGACAGATTAAATAAATCTTGTTAAAATGCAGAAGAAATACAAAGGAATAATGATCAGGTAAGGAAAAAAAATAAGATGCCACCCTTTCTTTGGGAATGTCCAATAGAAATAACAGAACTATTATTTCAATTATTAATATTTTTATCTGCTCTAGTAACTTTTCTTCAGACTAGTGGCATTTTCAAACAATTATACAAAAATATTCCAAAACACTTCCTGTATTTCATGTATTATAAATATATTCACCTGTATTTTCAATATGCAGGCAGTATACATAATACTTCATATGTAAGATATTAAGAACAAATACTGTACTGCTTCCTCCAAATTAAACAAACTGTTGACAATGTTTTGCACTGAATCATATCACACAATTCTATTGGTATCAATAACATCACACAGCAAGGGAACCGAGTAAGAATTTTGCTTGCTGTTGTATTCATCCCTACTGCAAAATCTATCCTGTTTTCACTATAAACACAGCTCTGAAATATATGTAGTCACTATAAATATATCAAAAAGAGAAAAAAATTACTGTAAATCTTACTTTTAGTTTATACGCTGTATGTGAAATTGTTCTAAATTCAGTCTCAGATACAAGTATGGTATCTGAGTCAGTGCCATTTATAATGTACTACAATGAGATTTTATCTGTTTCAAGCAATAAATACAGATTTATAGAGGATAATCTTTATTCACACACTATTTTTATCCCAATAGATATGGGTATCCTTTGTGAAGTATACTCACAGCTTCAACCACTTGTGGTCAGATTTGTTTCATAAATCTAAACTTGATTAACTCATTCTTAAGCAGTGACATATATTGAAAGCTCCTTCAAGTTTGAAATCGTCCATACCAAGGGCAAACTCTGTCAGTTGCAAGCTTTGAGAAAATGCCAAGGATAATCTAGTAGTTTTTTACATATCCACCCCAAGCTATTCTTCTGCAGAGGAACTGGAAATGTGTTTTTAATAAAATGAGCAGCTATAAAAATTACATTTTATCCTGGTATCTGCTAACATTAACTTTTTTAATACAGCACTGAACTAAAAGTCAGCGATACAGTTTTCAGAAGAAATACTGATACTTACAGCATCTACAAGGTTTACCACAGACTTTGCAAAATTGTTTGTGTACACATTTGAAGAACGGTGCTTTTTGAACTAAAAGGAAAAGAAAAAGTAGAACACTGTGAGAACTTAAATATTTATTACTAATTCTTTATTTTTACCGCAAGAAAGGAAAATTAATATTTTAAGAAAGAGTAAGGGAAAAACTCAGAGAGCTTTTCAGATCACAGCTGGTATCTCATATTCAAGAATTCCTGAAAGATAAAGGAAGCCATTTATGCCAGACAACATTACACATCTATAAAAGGAGCATGTAGCCACAAGAAATATTCTATTTAGAATCAGAATTCAAATGTTCGAGACAAAATTATAGGTAAACACAAGCTTAAATTCGAGAGAATGCTGTACCAATTAAAACTGTGCTTAACCTGATGAGTTAAATAGCACACTGTACTAGCCACATACCATGACTACAATTATTAGACATGATGATGAAGCATTTACCATTTGTCCTGTATACAGCTCTTTGCAAAGTCATCCTTTTTCTACCATAGCACCAGACTTTTACGACAGCTAGCATTAGTTACACCAAAAGGCAAAAAGGAAGCGAGAGTGCACAGTAAAAGTAAATCTATGTTTGAATATGGAAAGAGTTAAGCTGGGTATCTTAAGTTTTAACTTCAAATTTTTTCAATTTCTATAGACTAAGATGAGCTGTATTACAAGTTCTGCTTCCTATTTGCTGTGCATATCATTACAATTTTTTCAATGTCTTTCCTCATCCTGCCCCATAAATTACCTCCATTCAAAGTCAAATTTTCCAAAGATGCTGCTATGATATCTGAACATGAATCCATAACTTCCAAAAAACTGAAAAATTATAAACCAAAATTGTGTTACAAAATATTATTTGCAGGCAGGAAAAATAAATCTTCAAAATTTCACAGAAAAGAACATGAGATTACATAGAACAAAGAGGGTAAAAAAAAAATCTTCATTTAAAACTCTTACTAAATTCAAGTATTGATTAAAAGCAACAAATCTCATCACCTCATGAGTAAACATTATTAAGTTCCATGAAAGTGTCAGCCAATCCCATTCTGAAACACAGCACCCAAAAAGAGGCCTTGACACAAGAGGGTTTGACTCTTCTGTAAGCAACTGAATAGCTACTCTCATCAATTAAGTTAGATGATTAACGATCTTCCCAAATCAGAATTACAAAATAGGCAAAACCCATTTTCCAGAATTATGCTTGGTGCAAAGGTGAGCGAAAAATTGGAAGACACATGCTTTTAAAACTAAATAATCTATTTCTCAAATAGAAAGTCAGAGGTGTGTCATACACACTATATTGTTAGATAACAAATTTTCCACCTCTTTAAATTCCAATTACTTTTGCACAAGCAATTTAGTTTTATATATGGACAAAATACTACAGAGATAACAAAAAATTCATCAAACTTAATGACTACAGTCATTCATTTTACTGCAGGAAGATAAATTTTTTACATATGCTGTTATTCACTGTTACGTTCCACAATGCTTCAGCACATTCACAGCAGGTTTTAATACGTGAAGAACCTACAACATGAGTTTGCAGAGACCCCTCACTGGTAACTATTCTCAAAACAAAGCACTTTCAGCTCCAGTGCTAGTAGACATACACTGAGCTGAGTATCCATATCACAGGACTGTGGTCCCTAGGAAACTATGATACTAGTAGGAAAGAGGGGAAGGGTGGCTTTGGTTTTTTTATTTTGAGCCAATCGCAGACTTTCCCAGAAACGAAAAGTAAAATACTATGCTTTGGAAAATGTTCTGGTTTTCATGAAAGTATTTAAATTCCATATGACAAAATGTGCTTAAATACAGTTCCTAAACCAGAAATTAAGCTGATTAAGTCAGTAAAAAGTGAAACAACCTAATTAATTAATTAATGTCCTTAGTGTTACAGGAAAAGATTTTTTGTGAATTAACCACTTAAGAACACAAAGGCCTAAGAGGTTTAATATACTTCTTCCGACACAGAACCTTCCTGCAGGAGAAATCTGCCCTCTACTGGTATGCAGAAAACCTTAAAAGTACATGTAGTCAGCTCCTGGATGGGCAAGCTTTAACTTGTAACTGTAAACGCTTCCTTAAGTATATCCATTTTATTCCTTGAAAAGAGTTATTATCTGTTTCCGAGTCACTGAAAACTCTGAAGCAAAAGATCTTGAACACTTGTGGTCTAAAATTCAAACAAATAAAGCCTGAGAAGAGACAACAGTTAGTGTCAGTAACAAGCATAGTGAACAGGATGGTTGTCCTTTAAGCGTGTCTTTAATACAAGAGGCCAGAGGAAACAGACAGACATAGAAATGCTGTCTCTTCATAAAGAAAACTAACCACAGATCTCAACTAAAACAACAAAATGTCCGTAATGTCAGTTTCTGTGCCTGACGGCTAAACAACTAACCCATGAACACTTACAATCGTTTCCTACCAGTTGGCTTTACAAGTGAAAACAGTTAAGGAAATTTTTGTATTACTCTTTCCACCCATTTGGATTCCCCTCCCATTGCTCAGTTGACACAGATTCAGGTTATTTTACATACTATTTCTATGATTTAATAAACAGATAAGGGAAGTTTGTGTTATCTGTCAATAGTGCTGAATACAGCACTAGGAC
This sequence comes from Gallinago undulata, assembly GCA_026546715.1. Lineage (NCBI taxonomy): Eukaryota > Metazoa > Chordata > Aves > Charadriiformes > Scolopacidae > Gallinago > Gallinago undulata. The sequence goes on from JAOTQQ010000079.1 coordinate 30,075,140, forward strand.
AAGTACAAAATAATGCATACTGTTTTGATATTTGCTATTTCTGGCTCTTTAAAATCATTCAGTATTGACAAAAGAGCCCACAACAACATGAAGCACTGGGAAAACAGTACATTGAGAGACATGAGGTGCTCTTACAGAAACTTTAAAAGTTCATTGTACTTGCACAAAAAATAAGTTGAAACTGTTTCTTCAATGGAGTTTGATTTAAAAAAAAAAACAAAAACCCACGTCTTGCTCACATAGAGGCAAAATGACACCAGGACTTGATGATTCTTACTTGCCTCTTAGTCAATGAACAGCTGAAAAAGCTAAGCAAGATAAGGGGTCAGAACAAGGTATAATCAAGTTGGTTTCAGAGTAACTCACTGTTGGTTGCAGTACGTTGTTAGCAGAAACCTTTTAAACCTACACCGAGTATTTTTCCATGACAGATATGTTCTAGTTCAAATGTAGCTATTAGACTCAAACCTGTGGTGCATTTCAAGAAGGGTCTATAAAATAGTTTTCTAGGCTTACAAAATTTATTGCTCCCCAAGTGCTATCTCCTGTTTTTTCATAAGGGTAGTACACAGAGACTTCGATAGCCTGACTTGGAATAATTAGCAAAAGCAGTAACATTTAAAGAACAAATGTCAGTTGGTCTGATTTTTTCTAGTCATCCCTCAGGACAAAAAGGAAAAAAAAATGTTCGTTTGTTTTTCCCTCCTGGTTTTTTTGGGGTTTTTTTTTCCCCCTAAAATTAAATTACACTCTCTGAATAGAACACGCAACTTATCTTGCACTTCATTATAAATCCTATTTGTAAGTGTTGAATAGCCAGGAAGAAGCATCACATATGCTTTGCTGCATCAAAAGTTAGTAAAACTAAACTCAAAGCAACAAGTTCTGACCTCTCACTTTGATGCTTTAAGGATAGGATGTAATTTTAGAATGTTTAGTGTGTTTGCTCTGGACATCAATGTTTTGCTGCTTTACTTTGTTGGTTATGGGCATATTAAATTATCTACATGATACTAAGATGTTTCAGATGCATTTTGAATATATAATTGCTGTAGAAAATCTTAGGTCACATTAGACATCATTAGGTATTGTGGCCTATATTGTGTCTTACAGCACAAATGTTAGCAGTTGCTGATAAGCAAAATACTTGACTGAAAATTAGCTGATGCAGCACAGTGCCGTATATCAACCTACAAATTATAATCAAAAGGAAGATTACCACTGCATTGATATACTTACCATTTTATTGTCATTGACTATCATGAGTTCCAGATATTTCATTTCTTCAAAGATACCACGAGACACCTGATGGATTAAAGAAATTCTTTGAGAAATCATGAAGACGTAGTAGATTTTCAAAAATAACAGTGGCTGATTTAATAGGATTACCCATAAATATTATGTAGGGTGTGTAAAGCTGTAAAAACTGGGTCAGATGCTCAACTAGGGTAGTAACTTAGTGAGTTATGATAGACACTGGATAAGAATCTGACTCATATCATTAAGAAAGTTTAGAGTCTATTCTTTTTGGTTCTGTGCAGAAGCCACCACTGCTTCCCTCCTCTCTTATTTTCACAAAGGAGAAAAATCTCAAACACTAAAAACTCTTGGTCTACTATACTATTCATCACAGATATAATGAGGAAGGAAGTTACTAAAAATAGATGTGCCCTCAAAAAAAAAAATGCTGTTGATTGTACAACTCAGTGAAGAAATACAGATTAATCTTCTTTAACTCAATTATTCCCCTCACTGACACAGATGCATGTGTGGATCATGAGGACTGTCCGCTTCTGTTCTCTCAGTAACTTGGTTCTGGGTGTCCTCATTTAGATTTTTCATTTAATCACGCTACTTAATGACCCAAAAGGAAATAAAGTCAGATATCCACAAGGCAGTAAGACTTCATTCAAAATTATTCTTTATCCTCAAGCAGACTCAAAACTTTCACTACTAAAACTCCATTCAATTGACGTATAGTATTACTGTCATTTTAGAAAGTTTATCTGCTTTTCTCCATATATTCTATTTTCAAAAAATAATTTTGCTTTGTCGTTTGATAATTGTATTATGTGACAATATTAAGCTACCAAAATATTTGTTTTCTAAAGCCTATGTTCTCTCAATATTAAAAAAATCTGGAAATTAGCAGTTTTGTATTTATAAATTAGTGTTAATAGTATATTAGTATAATTAGTGGTTTGTTTTTATAAATGGTCTTAACTCAGAATCACACTTCTACTCACTGCTCTCTTTCTTCTCTTTCTCCTCAGCCACTGTAGTTCAGACAGAAAGGGCCATTCAGAACTAGATTCAGTCTCTGTACAAATTACAATTTAAGAATTTCATGGCGTTATTTTAAACTACTTATGTACACTGTCCAAATCAAAAGTAGATTAAGATCACCAAAATTAGAAGCACCTTTGATAGTTTGGGTTTTTTTTTAAATACACAAAATGTCATCTACATATATCAAAACTCAAGTCATTTAGAAATCTGAAGTTAGAACTAAAGCATGCAGCAAGGGGAGGCAAAGAGATTGTAACCTGACCTTACAATGTATGTTTCCTTCCATCTCATGTCCTCAATAGCATTAATATCACTAATTAAATTGAATGATTTGCAGAAGAAAACTAAATACAGATCTTGATGGATGGAAATCTTTCACCTGTTTTTTTTGACAACTCTAAATTCCATTGCAGTAAGTGTGAAAAAAAGTCAAGTTAGTATCTATTTTTCAAGTTTTTCTAAATAATCAGCAGTTTGATACAGACTGTTAGCCTAATATTCAAAATTTTCAAGTGATATATACAATTATTTCCAATACTGAATAACTCATAACATAAGCAAACATACCAAGGTCCTGCAACTGCTTGGAGGCTTGCGTTCCGTAAGTTCTTTGGATGATGTGTGGCCTACTTTTACCTTCCTGATAAGAAAGATAAGTGACATTTTCTTCTGATTAATAATGTCAAGTGAAAAGTGAGGCACTTTTTTCAGCATTTATAATTTTTTTTCCATAAAATGCAAGTAACCATAGTGCCAATTTGGCATATACTAATTTGAAGTAATCTATATGCAATCCTGAGCAAATCATGGAGCCTCTCTGCTTCAAGAACATTCACTAGCTTACAAAATTGAAGTACCACAGATGTCTTTGAGATTACTTGAAAAAAAGTCTTTAAAAAGCCTTAATCTTAGAGAACACAGACAATTTATTCCAATAAATCAAAGTAAAGAGTGTATATATAGTTGGAATCTTCTACATAAAGAGCAGCTATTGCTATTTACAACAAAACTGTAGCTTTCTCAACAGCTGCAAAATACAAGGAACTAATTGATACTCTCTTTAAGAAAATTATTTCACCCTGTCTTATTGGTGTATTCAACACTTTAAAAGTAGAAGACTTTTAATGCATATTTTCTTTAGAAGCCTGACATGCCCCAGATTATCACATTTTGGTACTCGCTCTAGAAAACAACTACCTTTTCTTCCATAAACCTCCTCTGCAGAGCCTGCTAAAACAAGAAATTCTTTTCAAAGGATAGGATGCTACTGTTCTGTAACTTCGTAAGAAATACATAACATTGAAGGGAAATATTTTTGCTGGGGGTTTTGGGTTGATTGGGTTTGGGGTTTTTTTGGGGGGTGGGAAAGGAGAGAGAACAGTTTACATATTATCTACTATATAAACTATATATCTACTTAGTTAAGAATAATTAAACTGAATAAACTACAGGCTGAAGGCTGTGTCCAAGGTATTTATCTCATGTACTACAATCAAAAAATGAGCCTCTGAAAGCTCTCTGTAGCTGTATCATTTTGATCTCCAATAGTTTTGGAAAAAATACTAATCTGTCTTATTCAGAATTTCACTTGAATCCTCAGAGTTGGCAGATGGATCTTACTTTTCTAACTAGAACTTTTGCTCTATTTGCAAATTTTACTGAAATATCACACTGAGGGAAAGATCCTAGTTTCCTTTGTCCAGTCAAACAAGGTGTAGTCAAATTCTCCTCTGCCTACCATATGGATGCCAGTGTATAAATATAATCTCCATGAATTTACTGTGTATGTGCTTTCAGTTTTCATCCTTACAACCATTATGAATATGTGCTACATCAAAATGCATTACATAGCTTAACATACTGCACGTAATACAGCTTCTGTGGAGTTTGAGAAATCTTTTTGGATGTAATATTTTCCTGAGTCCCTGAAGTTTCATTTACAGCCCAATAATTGACCATGCAAATGATACTGATTCTTCTGAACGTTGGTCTAGTTTCTTTGAAAGTGTCAGGAGTCAAAGATTTTGCAGATCTTTCTTTGTATTGTAAGTTCAGCTTCACAGTCAATAAAACATATCAGTTATGCAGAATTGTTATTTGTCATATACTGGTAAGTACTAGAGCAACTAGAGCTTGACAGCTGTGACACCAAATCTGGAATAAATCCTACAGAGCAAGCAGGCTACAAACCTTAAGAATTCTGTCTCAACGTTGCAGAGTCATTTCACTGAAAATCACTCAAATCTTTGAACCATTCCAGAGGTAGAAATTTACCTGGGTTTACTACTGAAAGTGAGTCACTTCTATTAACAGCTAAAGTTTTAAGAACATCTGTATTATAATACTTAACATGAAGTACAAAAGTAATAATAATAGTTAGCAAGATATTTGCACAAACGCAGTCCTATGTGCCAATCCAGCATAGCCATATATTTGAATATGCTGGATCAGAATAATTTAAGCCACACAGTGACCACTGACTTCACATATATAAAGTGCAAGACACCCCAATATAATTAGCTACTTCATTAAACTCTTTGTGGAAACACTGGCAGGTCAAAGAGCAATCTGATCAAACTATTTAGAAAGGGATAAATAAATGACTTCCAGAGTTCCCTTCTATGAATTTATAAATCCTTTAGTTCAAGTACTAGAGCAACTTGATAAACACTTTTTGACAATCCATAACCATTTGCTATGGAAACACTCTTATTAGTCTACTTCCACCATCTAAATGATCAACAATAACTAGGAAAAGAACAATTTAAGAAAAGCAGAGAAAAATCTTAGGCAATTCATACTTTCAAATTTCTTGCCTTAAACTCCAATCAAGTGTTTAAAAAAACTTTTGCTTTTTATATGAATGCATGAGAGAGGTTACTCATTTACTGGTTTATTCTAATACTTTCATTTGCTATTGCTTGAGCAGTCTTTTTCCCAAACCAAATAAATTAGATAAAAATAAACTTACTGCACTGTGGGTCAGATCCATTGGCTCTATCAAGTACGAATAAGTGCTATCTTCAAACATTCCACTAGAATACGTAGAAAAATGGCAATTAATTTGACTCCAGGATATTATTTTTGACAAATCAAAACCAAACTTAGGGCTGAAAAACTGATCCATATTAAAATCAATTCCATGGATGTTCTTTACTACAGTGTGTGGCTAAAGCTAAGAAATTTAATTTTTTTAAGAGGTTGGGAGTATTTTAACTAATCCTGAATGTAATTGCAATGTAATGATAAAGCACCAAAAAGAGTAAAAATTTGACCTTGAAAAGAGGAAGTCCTAGTACACACATTAGCAGGCAGACTATAATCACCAGCTGAGTTCCACTTAACAGAAAGCAATCCTAGTGAAGCCTAATTTCTTACTTTTTTTTCCTTCTACAATCTAACAAAAAGATTTTTTTCTGTTGGCTGACAGAATTATATGTGAATATTGAGCATACAATCTGCTAAAGTACAATTATTTTTTATCCTTTATCATAGGAAGTCATCTGGTAAAATACTTATTTGCACTTACCGTATTCAAAGGTTCTATGAGTCAGCCTCAAAAGACTAGTAGTTTGGTATAGCTGGTACTGGCATTTCAAAACACCAAAAATCTTTGGACCTGTAGGGTGTTAGTCCCTCACATATTAAGATAATAATAATTAGTTAATAGCCTTGTTTGAAAAATGAGAATATGCACTTACTGAAGTCCATTACATGTTGAAAGAGCAACTTTGGAATCCTTGATACCTCTGATATTTCCATGGTAGTAACAATGCTCTCCACCCTAATAATGTATAAAAACAAACAATCACACACACACAAGTACCCTGATTTAATTTCTTGCTTAAAACCAGGGTAAAAAAAAGATCTGCCACCTTGCATTAGGTAAAATTTCATACAAAGCATTGATTGCTTAAGTAAATATCAATGACTACTCCTAATTGCTGATTTATGTAAGTCTTCAAGCCGTAACACAGGTTATTCTACTCTTGAAGGCACAGCATTCTTTATCTTTTTTAAGTGTGTTTCTTTGCCATAAATCAATTCTGTAAAAATATTATGTAAAGCAGTTTACATAAGCATTGAATTGTCTCTTGATGCCTTCTAGGTCTGTTAAAATTACAAGTGATACAATGTTCATCAATCACCTGGCATATATTTGGCTTAGATCTGAATCCTAATTTTGTCTCACTAAAAATTTATCAATTCAAATGTACATCGTTAGACTATAACTTGGTACTTACAGTCACTAATTACTAATAATTAATAAGCCAGAAAGTTAATCCAGTTTAGCAACACAAAGTGTACAGCTGCATTTTTGCTGTACATATCAAATGGCTACTAAAAGTCAACTCTTGATTTTAACTGCATAAAATTCCAAATAGATGCAAAACCCAAACGATTCAGAAAATAGCAGGATTTTTGTCTTTCTCTAAGCAAGTGAGCAATCATGTTTTAGACAAGCTCCTGCCTTTTATTTAAAGTAACAGTATTTAAATTACCTACAAGAATATTTAGACATTAAGAGACTTTTAAAAAAAAAAAAAAAGCTACATGCTTTCCTCTGAATTAAAAGTGTAGATTCCCTGGACCTGCCTGGTTTTCATCATAGAAAGTTGAGCTCTCATCTCCTGAAGCAACTGGCTCCTCTTTAGGCTGTCTTTTGCTTGGATGGACATACTCTTTGCTGGGTAAAAACCTGGCTGGACTCCTGGGTCCAGAGAGTGGTGGTGAATGGAGTTAAATCCAGCTGGTGGCCAGTCACGAGTGGTGTCCCTCAGGGCCCAGTACTGGAGCCAGTTCACTTTGATATCTTTATCAACGACCTGGATGAGGGGATTGAGTGCACCCTCAGTAAGTTTGCAGACGACACCACATTAGGTGGGAGTGTCAACGTGCTTGAGGGTAGAAAGGTGTTGCAGAGGGATCTGGACAGGCTGGATCGATGGGCCAAGGCCAACAGCATGAAGTTCCACAAGGCCAAGTGCCAGGTCCTGCACTTGGGTCACAACAACCCCATGCAGTGCTTCAGGCTTGGGGAAGAGTGGCTGGAGAGCTGCTCCACAGAAAAGGACCTGGGGGTGTTAGTCAATTGCTGGATGAATATGAGCCAGCAGTGTGCCCAGGTGGCCAAGAAGGCCAACAGCATCCTGGCTTGTATCAGGAATAGTGGGGCCAGCAGGACTAGGGAAGTGATCTTTCCCCTGTACTCAGCACTGGTGAGGCCGCACCTTGAGTACTGTGTCCAGTTTTGGGCCCCTCACTACAAAAAAGACATTGAGGTGCTGGAACGTATCTAGAGAAGGGCAACAAAGCTGGTGAGGGGTCTGGAGCACAAGTCTTATGAGGAGTAGCTGAGGGAACTGGGGTTATTGAGCATGAAGAAAAGAAGGCTGAGGAAAGACCTTATTGCTGTCTACAACTACCTGAAAGGAGGTTGTACAGAGGTAGTGGTTGGTCTCATCTCCCAAGGAACAGGCTATAGGACAAGAGGCAACAGCACAAAGTTGCGCCAGAGAAGATTTAGATTGGATATTTGGAAAAATTTCTTCACCGAAACTGTTATCAAACATTGGAACAGGCTGTCTTAGGGAAGTGGTGGAATCACCATCCCTGGAGGTATTTAAAAGACAGGTAGACGTGGTGCTTAGGGACATGGTTTAGTGGTGGTTTTGCCAGTGTTAGGTTGACAGTCTTGATCTTAAAAGTCCCTTCCAACCTAAATGATTCTATGATTCTTAAAGTGAGTAAAGAACTTCAAGCATGCTTAGAACACACCTAAGACAGAGTTACAAGATAAAGCCTCTCAAAAGAGTTGCAGTGGTTTTCTTTTCAAAATATTGACCACGTCACTCCAATGCTCCTCTCTGGCTAATAGCTATGGCATTCATACCAAGTTTCCCAACTGCTGAACAATTTCCCAAGTCGCCTTAAGGAAAGTCAGCTCATGTCTCCCAACTTTATAGAAGTGTGCTCTGTCTCCAAAGCTACTGGTTACTTTGTGTCAGAGCATCCTACATGAATCAAGCTAAAGCAATCTCCTTTTGAAGAAAACACAAAGATTCATGAAGTCAGAAAGATGGAGCATAGCCCTGTATGCCAGAGGCTTGGAAGCTTCTAGGAGGAGGTCTTAACAGCAGACTACAATAAATAAATGATTCAGATGAGAAATTCAGAAATAATTGTTTTGTCAAAGCATCATCTACTAACATATAAGAATTGCTAGTGTTAAAACAATTTCACAAAGACATTTTTAAATCTCTGTTTTTTTTTTTTTTATTTTTCTGTAGTTTTTCTCTATATGTTCTAGTTTTTGTCTATGTAGTAAATTTGTATGATTTAATTTCTCCATGTAATGGAAGTAGAGTTCTACTGTACTATCAAGAATGTTGTATTATTTGATTCTAAATATCTAAATAGGTATAAAAAACTGAAATCCTTTGCATATTTTTAGAGTTACAAACCATAGGCAGCCACTTGGCAAATTATGATATCCTTTATCTCTATTCTGATGCAGAAATTAATTCTACCCTTATTGCTGGACAGCAGAATTACTAATTCCTAAATGTCATAAATGACTGAAGAATAAGTTGATTAGACTGTTAGAGGCTTACAGAACTATTTATTGTGACTAAGGATAAAATAAACTGGCCTCATAGGGATGGTTCAACTGAGTAAATGAGAAGAGTATATTTATTTTCTATCAACAGAAACAAAGCATCAAGAGCAACATTAACAGATTGTTCAAGCTATGAATGTTAGAAAGAAACAAAGAAACGTTACTTATACTTTTTAAAGCATTACTTTGACTTTTCTAAAGAAGAAGGACTAGTGAATTTCAAAGATGTTAAACATCAGAAATTCTGCTGCTATATATGTCAGTGAAGCTAAAATGAGGCAAACTGAATGATACTAATTTACTCCATTTAAGTAGTTGGTCTTTAACGTCTATCAACAATAATCCCAGCTGAACTAAAACTTATTCTCAAAAATTAAAAAAAAACAACCATGAAGTGTGGTTGTCTCACACGCACTGTTTGAAAAATATACCACTCATTATCAAAGAATTCCAACAAGCACATGGGACTCATTCCTGCAATTTTTCTAATCAAGGAAATACCAAAAATGTAAATGCTCTTGTTTAAATATGCACAGGATTATTTACATTTTGCATCTTATTTAATGACTTATTCAGTTTCCGAATGAAATTCCTAACAGAGTATTGTGCATAATTAAATCAAACTACTATACAGAAAGCAATCACTACATATTTACCTTTCCATCAGTGAAAATGAGGAAGCTATGCTTTTTAACAACTAAATCATGATCATCTTTCTCACACAAAGTAGCTTTTCAAGAATTTTTTTAGAAGACAGTCATCCGAGTAAAGCAATTGCTCTTTGTTCATAAGTGTTTTCACTGATGTAATGAACTAGAAAATACAATACTTTTCATCAAAATCTCACCTCTTTCCATCCACATCAGGAAACAAAACAATCTTTTACTTATTCAGGTCTAAAAATGACCAAGATATAGTCCTTTGACCTCCCCCACAAATTTTACATATATTCTCTGAACCTATAATGAAGCCTTTTGCAGATTAATGTGACCTCAGGAGCTCTATTATTGCTTCTAAAGAAATCAATTCAGAAAACATTCCCTAGGAAGTTTGGATCAAGTTACTGCAGCATGCAAAGGTAGTCAATTTGCTGAGCCTGAAGTTCTAATATAATTTTCCAGTCAGATTCATGATTCAGCAACCGCAATGCTCAATGCTACTGCTGCAGCTAACAATTGCATGAGATTGTCTAAATGCCAGAAGGAATTGTTTTCTTACATCATTTAGCATTTTTGCCTATTCTACAGAGTACTGAGCCTTAATGAAATAACTTCCTTAGTACGTTACATGAAACTATTTTTCTTCTTCAGTGGAAGAAAACAAACAGTACATTGCAATAATTATATTGCAGTGTAATTGCTTAATTTTGCCCTAATCTGCAATATATTGTTTTATTTGAGATTCTCTAACAAGGGCAAAATACTAACCGAGGCTCCTAATATTTGGACAAACATTAGTCCCAACTTGCTGAAGGCATAAATGCAACCTGAATGCTTGCTTCCCTCCATTCTAAGCAGATGTATATATCACATGTAATAAGCTCACAACAAATATTCCAGCACTCATACCAAATAGGAAAAGTCACTCCCTGAAAATAGTTTCTAACCTTCCTAGGAAACTACTAGTCCTCATTTTGTTACTACAACAAACAAAAAGACTGATCTGGTTCCCTTAGTAAGAGCTGAACTATCTTGCATAACTTTAATCTCTTTCTCTTTGGATCAATAGCTTAAGGCACTGAATTCAATTGGGGAGCTAGTTTGACAAATTTAGTTAATTGGTTGTCAAGCAATATCTGGCTTTGTTATAACTGAAACCTTAACCTCTGGAGTTAAGTCCTTCATTTTCTATTTCACAACTGTATAATTCTTGCAAAGAAAAGTCACTGCAATTTTTTGTTTATTTGTTTGTTTAAATGTCTTATATTACCATTCTCCCTTCCCCTTGCACTTTGTGCTAAGGACGTGTAAATAATTAATGAAGGTGACTTCAATCCCTCCACCCCCTACGTTTTACAAGGCATAATTGTTCTGGTAGTATCTGGATGACCTCCACTACTACCACCTACCACTGCCCACCCCTCATCTCGACACACAGCTTCCCTGTTTTGTACAATTCTTCTTGTATTACTGAGGTATCCTTACAAGATGAGATCACAGTTACCTTGCATGCATGGAAAAAAGGCTTCTGGTGATTTTTAAATTTGCAAAACTTACTTTTTTTTTTTTAACAAATTATTGGTATTATTCCCTCAGAGAGATGATTCTGACACATTTTAAGAGCACAATACCTTAGAAAACTTCGGTTTTCCATCTTCATAGTGAATCTCCACATAATTGGAAGATAACAAGTCACTGTCAAAGAAAGGAAAAATCAAGATAAGAAAAGCCTGAATATTCTTTCTATTGCTATAGTTGGGTTTGAGGGTTTTTGTTAGAATTTTCAAAGTATTTTTTCTTTTCTTGTAAATTAGGTTAAAAAAAAATTAAAGCAGCTTGTGTGCAGTAAATGGTTTGCTGGTGCAATGAAAGTCAGAGGGGGAATTTTATTCTGTAATCAAATCCCCCAAACTTGATCCAAATTCCCTGTAATTTCAGCTTTACAATCAGATTATCAGTCTCATAAATATGAAAAAAAAATAAGCCCATGGCTTTAGAACTTGTTTTCTGCCACTGATACTGACAATATGTATGTTTATTATTGTTTTTAAATAATTTTTATATTTTATCTAAGAGTTAAACAAAGTATATGTAATGCTGAACAAATACATAAAACAATTTTTCTGAAGACAAGAGCATATACTTCACCTGTACTCACTTTCATAACTGCAAATACTCAATTTTTTCCAAAACCAGTAATCTTCTTAAAAAAAAAAACAAACTCACACACAAAACAACCCCATACTACCCCTTTTCTTACTTTCACTTCTCAGATTATTTTCTTGCTCTTAGTCTTTTTCTAACTCTGATAAAACAAATTTCTGAAGTACAAAAATTTCCCATACTGTATAATTTACAGTTAAAGTTTCTTTGGTTTTGCAAGTAAGATTAGCTAGCCTGTACATACCCCGGGATAACTTCAATGCCTCATTCACCTCTCACCCCATTATGATCAGGGTTGCAGTACAGCAGCCCAGGGAGAATAAAGAAGTTAAATATGTTAACTGGCTCCATCACATAAGCAAGGTTAGCGTTTTATTTAATGTGATCCTGAATTATCAGCATTTTTCAAGGATCTAAGAACCTGTATCTTTCTAAATAAAAAAACCCCACCACATTAAAGGATCTTATAGTGGTACATATATTAAAACAAAAACATTCTTGCTATGAATAAAAAACATCATCATTATGGAAACCTGGTCTGACAAAAGAGCTCTGATGGGAATTCACAACTACCAGCAATTTACGATAATGGATATCTCAAGCTATTAGCAATCCTGGTAACACTTTAACTCTGGGACTACTGGCATCAATCCTTCATGCTGCATTTATCAGCTGCTGCATTTATCAGCCACTACACTTATCAGAGAAGATCCTACAGAAGTCTGTTACCAGAGGTTGTCTTAAAAGACCTTTTTCATGGAACTGAGAGACCACATTATGGGCACTCTGTGCCTGCAAAACCAACACTAATAGCCATGAATAATTACTGAAGTCTCATCATTTGTCTTAACCTTCATTTTGACAGCAACGTTTAATAGATTTTTCTAAAGTGCATATTTAAAAATAAATTCAGTTGCATAAAATCATTTTAACTTTCTCTATTGGTATCATAGTAAGCTATAAATTTTCTGCACAATAATACAAGTGCTTTATAAATAGTACTACAATAAAAACATTCACTTCTTCAATGTGGTGAGGTTTGAAACTTCTAAAGAGGATTACATATACAAAGCAATTAAACTTTACAGTGTTGATAATGTCCTTTTCTTCTTTGCATTTTTCATACTTGTTATGAACCATAAGGGCTGTTGTCCTCAGTACTTAATGGGATAGTATAGACAAGGCTAGAGGTAACTGACTCAAGTGGGAAAATTAAGTTTAAAAAAATCACTAAGAATGGTTAAAATCTGGAACTATGCTCAACTTAAAAGGGCCTTTACCAGATTCAGTTTTTTACAGACACTTCTGCTTGAATTCACAGAGACTGGTTTCCTCCAAACAATTCCACGATCTGCATTTATTTACCTTTTTCCAAATAAAAAAATGGGGGTGTGACAGTATGAGCTTTGTCCTCTTCTAGTAACCTTGCATAACTGATCTCAGAACTGCTTCCAGTCAATCTAGTGCTTTTGGTATTTTGTAAGACTTGCAGTAGGTGATGTCCCACTGTGTCTACTGACTGACAACTAACTGTAGTTTAATTACAGCATTTGTCTCTTATCCCACTTCCTGTTACACAAGAGCTGCTCAAAATTTCTTTAGTCCACCCCTCATGTTGAGAAGCTCAACATGATCCAGCAATGTGTGCTGGCAGCCCAGAAAGCAAACAGCATCCTGGGCTGCATCAAAAGCAGCATGGTCAGCAGGTTGAGAGAGGTGATTCTGCCCCTCTACTCTGGCGAGACCCCACCTGGAGTACTCCATCCAGTCCTGGAGTCCTCAGCACAGGAAAGACATGGACCTGTTGGAATGGGTCCAGAGGAGGGCCACAAAGATGATCAGAAGGCTGGAGAATTTCTCAAAATATGACAGGCTGAGAGAGTTGGGGTTGTTCAGCCTGGAGAAGAGAAGGCTCCAGGAAGACCTTATAGCAGCCTTCCAGTACCTAAAGGGGACCTACAGGAGAGATGGGGGGGGCCTCTTTATCAGGGAGTGTAGCGATAGGACAAGGGTAATGGTTTTACATTGAAAGAGGGGAGATTTAGATTAGATATTAGGAAGAAATTCTTTACTGTGAGGGTGGTGAGGCACTGGAACAGGTTGCCCAGAGAAGTTGTGGATGCCACTCCTCTGGAATTGATCAAGATCAGTCTACATCGTGCTTTGAGCAACCTGGTCTGGTGGGAGGTGTCCTCATCCAGGGTAGAGGAGCTGTAACTCAATGATCTTTATGGTCCCTTCCAAATCTAGTCATTCTATGATTCTTTGCAGAATCCTTGTAGGGTTCAGTGGTATTTTCTTGGATTTTACTTGAACTTCTGTTGTAACCCAGTTATTTCCATCTGCCCACCTTTCCCATTCTTTTAGCTTCTCATTACTTCCAACTGCAAAGGGATTCCTGATTCAGGTACTAAATACAGTGTCCCACATGATAGGATACCTAACATGACATGCTTATGATGCAATACTCCTGTTTATGCGGTACAAATATAAATCACAGATGCAGTAGACTCTACACTTTTCTCATCACTGACTTTACAACCCTACTGTCCAGTGGGATCTGCTGGATACAAGGCACATCAATGAAATTCTCTACATCGAACAAATTCTCTCCAAAGAAAATTGAGGCCTGCTATTCATGATACACTTCCCAAATGCCATGCTATAAACAAAACACACCTTCAATTTGTCAACTACCCTTTTACCAAACGTAAAACAGTATCTACCACCTACAAATTGGAGCAGAAAATCCAAATTATAAGGTTATTGTCTTTCACAAACCCCTTCCCATGCTACACTGTAACAGGGTATTTAACACTAGTTACTGGTCATTATTATGTTCCTAAGTGTGTCTCACACAACAACCAACATAGTGCAAAGGCATTTTTCTCTTAACATTTCCCACAGACCAGCAATAAATTCAAACTTTCCATTGAAAAAGACCTGTCAGCTTCTCCTTAAAATGTATGCCTCTACCTTGGTAGGTACCTGATTTTTGCCAGGTACCTTGTATCATTTATTTCAAGTATCTCTCTACACTAGCAAACATCCTTAAGAACAATTTACTTCCAATCATCCAAAAATTCCTCTATGTATACTGCTAATCTGAAAAAAACATGATCTTGTTTAGGGGAAGAAGGGGGAACAGGTGGGGGCCGTGATGTTTGCAGGCATTTTCCAACATGGCTCTGCTAGTACACACAATCAGTTGCTTCTATCATAAAGCTAATCTCAGTCCTGTTCTCTGTATTCATAGCAAAATCAGTACAAAAACATCTGTAACTGTGCTTATAAATGGTTAGTATTGAAAAGTGATACTGCAGAGAGTAGTCTAGAACTGAAAAATTCAGCAAAAACATTCCACTACTTCTGCAAAGAAAAAGACAGAATTAGGGTAAGGGAGTTTGTATTGCTAAAGCTCTGGGAACAACAGTTGTAAAAATAAGGGTGAAACTGCTACTGTAAATTTTCCCTACTAGAACTTTTACCTGTTACTAATGCTGACAAATCTGACAAGAGACAGTAGAAATTATTTAAGGAAAAGGAAAAAAAAAATAACACAAAAAAATAACATTCAAACATTTTTTCCAACATGAAAGACAGAAACCCAAAAGAGCACTGTAATTTCACCAGTAGGTGTGATGGGATCCTTTATGCAAGTTGCCTCAAAAACAAAGGCCTGGAATACATTGACTAAGAGCTCATGTAGAAGTACAAGTCTGAGGAATGAGATACGGACGTCATGCATAAAGTAGGGGTCTCCACATCACAAAATAACTCTTCTTCCTTCACTATCATTTACAGAATGCCTAAATTTACCTCTGAAAGGCAACTCTGAATTCTAGAAAATACAGATGTGCCTCCTCTACACTGGACTGTATTTTCTCACCTTTCAGTTGATCCATTTACGTTTTGATTGAGCAGAAATACATCCAGCACAGTAAATTTGTTTTTCGATATTATTAGAGCCAGAAACAGGGCAAGCTTCAATTAGAACAATAGTGTAAGTCATGATCACATCAGACAAAAGCATATTTAAGCTAGTGACACATCAGTATGATGCCTTACTATGAACATATCAAATTGCAACATGCTGAATGAACTCATGAAAAAAATGTTTTAGTCTGCTGCGTTCTCTTCTGTAGTTCCTCCCACCCTGCTTGGTTGGTCTTAGATAATTGTTTTTATTAAGCTGTCCTGCAACACCAGCTTTTCCACCTGAGTTACACTGAGAGATGCAAAATAAACAGGAAAGGGATATGCTATTCCTGGCGTTTGCTGCCTTTGAAGACACAGACCAGCTGTTAAAGCAATGAGCAGATGCTTTCTGAAGGACTCACATCCACTTCACCAGCAGATATTTACTGCTGCTATTTTCATTAGCAGGAGAGCTGCAGCATGAAAAGTGGCTTACCTCAGCTGGCATCTAACTATCCTGATGAAAAGAACCCATTTGCATAGGTAAAGGCTGTGAAATAACTTAAAGATATCTCATACACAATAATCAAGTTAGCCTCCAGGAACCTAGGACACAGCCTGTGGAAAACTGGACTACCAGGCAATATTAATTATTTTTAGGTATTCTGAAATTATTTAAGCTTAATACCAGTGTCTGAGCAACGTAGTTTAGTTAGTAAGAGAACACTCATCAGATGTTTTTATCCATTTGACAAATATAGTTCAGCAGCACATAAAGATGTGAAAAATAAACTAAGACCTTGCTACAGTGTTTTTTTTAGATCATTGAAATACTGTCATCTAATGAAAAGGCCATCTATAGCCTTGTTTCTAATACCAGTTTCAATGCTTTGTTGAATCAACCATTCTTATGAAAATTCATTTTTAAGTTTGTAGTATGTATTTACAGTAGTCTTTACTTGGCTGTTGTCTTTCAAACTGCTCTGACAAGAGTGTCTCCAAGGAATAAATATATTGCAAATATTCACTGTTATTTTTTAAGACACAGCAAGGTTTCACAACTTTTTCTTATATTCTCTTGAAGGAACATAAAAATCAAAATGCGATGCTTTGGATCAAGCATCTGTGTTTCTTTTAATTGCTTGAAAACAACTGATGACACCAACGTATAGGTCAACTTTTTCATAACTATGGAATCAAAGGAAGTCCCTACTCACTTCTGCTATTATTACTATAATGATTCTGCAACAGTAAGCAGTACACTTATTTAAAAATCACTTCTTGCATAGTCTTGCTCTTGTAGTTTGTTTTTGTTTGGTTTGTCTTTCAGGTAGAGAAAAGGATGACCTGACAACAAATTTATTAAACTGAAGTTACCTAGATGATATTTTAGTTATATTTCAAGAAGTCCTCCAATGGAGAAAGATTTCCAGAAAAATGACAGGAAAGCATGTTCTAGAGTCATATAGAACCATGCAGAAAATATTCCAGATTCTTTTCTGGACTGGTCTGCCTCCCGCAGTGCAAAAATCCTGAGTTACTTTCAAGGGAGTTCAGACAAATTGTTCACAATCCTTTCTCTAGGTAAGTCCTGAAGCCCTCTATCTGAGAATAGAGCATACTATATTTTAATGGGTACTTTAGCAAGCATTTTGAAAGCAGGAGCTTGAAGAGTTCTTCAGAATATTAAGAATATTACGTTGCTCAGTTTCTGCTATACTTACCTTTACCATGGCAATGAAGATTCTACAACTTTTAAAAGTGCTGTGTAAAGGCATACGAAGAAGCGAACGGGTAAATAATATTACAAAAGACACGAGTACTGTGTCATGGAAAATATCTCAATGTAATTTGCTATGACAGAACTTTCCTAGAACAATTGGCAAAATAAAGATTTCATTTAAACAACTGTTCCAATTCATTCAATACTGCATTTTAATTGATTCCTTTCTTCCACCACCAGCTTGGAAAACAGGTAGCTTTAAATTATCAATAAGTATTTTATTAACATGTAGTGTAAGGTTCTGCCTTTGTCAGAATGGTCTCATTCAATGGTAATCATATCTGCCAGAGCTTCCTTCATTTAAAGCAAGCTTTTCTATATACAAAAGAAACCTGGGTCTCTTAAAGAATTCACTGAATGCTCCACATGTTTTGATACCTTGTATCTAATGAATTAACAGTCCAATTTAAACCTACTCTTACTACTAAGGAAAAATCCAAACAGATGTGGGCTTTTAAAATTATTTTATTTTACTTCTAATACTAAAACTAGTGAAATAAGTTTATTTATACATAGAGAGCTGACTTGACCACCTTCAGTTTAGATTGACTATAGCAGAATGAGAGATACATTTTTGGTACTCCAGAAAACTAGAATTTTATTTTGCTTCCCTTAATCCACGCTTTCACGTTGAACTATATTGTGTAACTTTAGCTCTGTCATTGAATGAAGTTAAACTCAGTGCTATGGACCCTTAGGAGCCACTTTGATGAACTTATGTCAAGTGTACACAGGCTTTGTACTAGCTCCAAACACAAATACTTCAGCCTGACTGTAACAGAATCTGGGATCCCAGTAATTCACTTCAGCACAAAGATCTCACTATTGACAAGAGTAGACCATCTCAGAAACGGGCTGAAAAAACTACTAGATTAGAAAGATAACAGTTCTTCACCACTGCCATATTACATTGGCTACGTGTGAGCAAGGCGTAAGAACACAATCTGAGAAAGGATGCATCAAGCCAGACAACTGCTTAATATATTGTCTGACAGCAAATACACATGTAGCAATTTTTCAGGGAGTTTTCACAGCACCCAGTAATCTGTGACACCAGAATTTCATAAACAATAGTATAATTATTTTCAGTGGCCCTCAGTAGTCCTCTTTTCGGCAAGTTCTTCCAATATCCTTAAATTCCTGTAAATAGTTCAATATACATAATGTCCTATGACAAGATTTGCATTTTTTTTTTTTGTGAGAAGAACGTCCTTTCAAACCTCCTCCTGTATGCAGTATCTGTAGTTGTTACATGAGAGGAGGCAATAAACATCCTCATCCTGCCACACAGAACTTACAGCATTGTCATACAGCCCCAGATGTGTAATTTGCCTTGCCCTGAGCTTGCTGTCACTAGCAATCTACCAAACCAAGGGCTGTGGTTGCATCTCAGCTGACAGGTATTCAAAACCCTGTTCAGGAAGGTGTGAGATCAACACTTAATTAAATCCAAGATTAGGAATGCATAAAAACGTCTTTTCACTCCACAAGCAAGTGGTCTGACAAGAGGGGTAATATTCACAATACCAATGTCTGCATTTTGAAGGACAAACAGCATGTCTTCTCAGGGTCTTCGGTTTGGAAGTTTTTTGTGGGTTTGTTTTGGGTTTTTAGGTTTGTTGGTTTTTTTGTTTTGTTTTGGTTTTTTTTTTTACAAATTATTTAAGATGCCTTTTTCCAGAGGCTCACATATCCCATGCAGGAACATACTCCCCAAGAACTCTTACATCAGCACAGAAAGAGGAAAAAAAAAAAGTGGAATTTCAAACAAATTAGCCTATGCTGAATTTCTTACAGTCTTGTTGAAATAAGCTCTGGAGTCAGTGATTCTATTGATAGCACTGGTGAGGCCACAACTGGAATACTGCACCCAGTTCTGGGCTCCCCAGTTCAAGAGGGACAGGGAGCTACTGGAAAGAGTCCAGCAAAGGGCAACAAAGATGATTC
>JAOTQQ010000079.1:30094617-30210510 GCA_026546715.1 Gallinago undulata
GCTTCAGCAGGGGAGTTGGACTAGATGATCTCTATGGTCCCTTCCAACTCTAAAAATAATTCAGTAATTCAGTGAAATTCTTCAACCCACAGGCTTTTAAATTTTTTTAAAAGACAAAAAGAGCTTTTTTTACACTTTAATCTGTGCTGAAAAATACAGAGAGGTTTTAGTATCTGTCTCTTAAGTCTTTTTGCATGTGAAATGCCCTCTGAGGCAAACAATAACTTTTAATAAGTTGCCTCAAGTTCTGGGAGTAGCAAATGAGGTAGTAAAGCATTTATCTATAGCTGAGACTCTCAAGACTGCACTTAGTAACAGTAGAACACATGCATTGTAGTAAAATCCTAATACTGAGTTCTTTGCATCTCATCTGTAGTAAGTTTTAAAAAGCAGGCTAGGCTTAAACTTTCCACAATAATATTATCACATTTAATTTACACAGACTGTGAATCTTACAGGATCCATCTAGTACCTTAAGTGTTTAAGCTTTTACTTAATAAAAATGTTATAAATATTTGAAGTTTCCTTCTGGAAAACTGTGACTAGTTTTCCCATTTCCATTAGAAAAGAATTTTGATACAAACCAAGAATCAAATAGATTCTCAAATAATCCAGTTACTACCCTACTGTTTTTTAGATTATGCTAACAGTGTAATCTCCTCTAGGACTAGTCTCAAATTAAATTCAGCCCTACAGAAACATACACCACAGAGACTACACAACAGTTATAAATTTTAAATTGATGGATAAAATCGGCTGTAATGCCACACTTCACATAAGAGACTCACTGCTCACAAGTCATTGTATTTTAATGTCTCAAATATTTAAGTCATGTTACAGTCAAATATGGTGGTTGTTTGTTTTTTTTTCAGTAAATGCCAAAGATAACAGATTTTTTTTTCATATGATCTCTTCAGTAAGAAGAAAATCCATTTGCCTGGAAAAGAAAGAAAAGATGAAAAATACAGGCTTGTTTGGTGATATTCCTCCCCGCCCCAAAATCATAAATTTTGAGGGAAGTTTTCAGTAGGAAGGGAGAGAAGTTTTCATCTCTGTTTTTTACCTTCCATTTCTGTCCAGCTCGAGTACCTAATTCCCCATTCCATGTATGTGCCTCAGCCATGACAGTCCCGGGGGGGAGGCTCTAACACGGCCCCAGCTCCACTGCTGGAAGAGACTCCTTTATTTAGAGACTGGTGCTAGACCATCAGCTGAAAATTGCCAGACAATATAGCCAACTTCCCTCATCACTAAAAAAAAAAAAAAAAAAAACCAAACACCACACAAGTAGACGTTTTTAAATCACTGGTTTTTGTAGTATTGCTCTCTTAATGTTTTAGTACTACACCAGAACATAAAGACTGCTAGCTTTAAACAGGACATAAAAGTTCCCTGCAGAAACACTTTGTCCTTCAACAGAAGAACAGTAACTTAAAAGCCTTTTATATGTTGGTGTGAAAGAGATCATTAAAAAGTAATTTGTTCACACCTCACAGACATTTGTTTATGTATACAATACATAAATGAATGAAAAAATGAGAAACTGTTCAGATATATTAGGATCATTGATTAATCGAATACATTGTTACAACAAATGAACTAACAGTATTGTTTGAGGACAAAAATAGGAATTTACTGAAAGTAATGAACACTTTTCAAGGCTTTGTATATAAATTGGGTTTTAAGGCAACATATTACTTGCTGCACAGGGAATTTATTGAGTTTGGGCAATCTTATATGAATTTTAAAAAGCTGAACTTTTCAAATTAGATTAATCATTACTCCTAAACCCCCATAATCTTTCATTTTTGTACTAAAAGCATTAACTAAAAACATTATTTAATCCAATACAGATTAGAAGAAGTATTACTTTTTGCATCAAATTATTTCCATAATCCACATATCTGCAATTATTATGCATTGTCATAAAGGACATCACACTGACAGCCTGATTTTGGTCAAACTAAGTATAACAAGTGCAAACATGTCTGAAACTTCAGAGTAGCCTACCTTGTTAAAGAGTTCAAAACTGATCTTTTTTCCTGAGTCGTCTTGTCAGAAAAAGCTGCCAACAATGACCTTTAGGATAACAACTTATACTTCATCTGTTTTAACACCTGTGGTCTTGGGCAACTGAAACGTTGATTACCCATTCAAACTCCATAAAAATCTCACGTTTGAATTGTCTCTGCACGCTGAATTTAAGAGGTTTGATGGCCTTATATTTCTTTCAAGCTGTTTGTGCCGTTGTTTTCTATCTTGCTATAGTGCAAAGTAAAAATTTATATTAACATGCTCCAGAAACTTTCAAATTGCCACCTATTTTTCTTGATAGTTAATGCAAGTGAATATCTAATTTTCTTCACTTCCTGGTTATAATACATGCTGTGAAAAAAGGGCAACTGGAACATAGAAGGTAGGAATATCAGTAAGGCACCACCTTACGAGACAGAAAATTCTCAATACCCCAAAACCAGAATGTCTTTTCATGAGGTGCACAGCAAGATCTCACCCTCTCTTTCTGAAGTGAAAGACACTGCCTTTCTTGATTACTGATAAAGCAACCACAGTTGGAAAAAATATGTATATTTACTTTCTTTATGGACCAAGCAAAGATAAACAGTAGGGCTGGTCAATGAGTAACATTGCAAGGATATGTAAGGCTATCAGGTTTGTGATGGTATTTGGTTAACAGCCATTCAGCAGAAGAGACTAGGACAGGAAAAGCAACTAACACCCAGACACACAAATCTTAATGAACAGGAGGTAAGAGTTCTGGTCTTTGTTATTATCTGTTAGGTCACTGACTGACAGACCATGGAAGGAGTCACTCAGGCACAGCCTTGAAGAGGTTCAACCAGAACTCTAGAACAGCTAAGAAGCAGTAAAACGATGCCATCATGGGTCTCCTGGGAAACAACAAACTTATTACAGGGTGTCTACAGGGGCTTGTCAAAATGTGCAAATATTTTTACGGAATGTTCAGGGGAAGTGCCAAAGGTAGGGATGGTTAATCACGATGGAACAAGTTGGGGAAAATGGAGAGGAAGTAGCATAAAAGCGGATTCATTAGTGTAAGCTGCAAGTCAGTAGGTTTGTTTGGCCAAGGCTTTCATCTGATCACTGAAGTTTTCCTATGTTTTTATAAAGTCCTACTTGTAATATTGTCTATGTGACTTTGCTGTCTATTCTGCATAGGTGTGATGTGCAAGCAATAGTTAACAACTATAAGCAGACCTGATCTCTGGGAAGGTTTAAGCCAAGAGACCTCATGCCTAGACATGAATGTTTGATGAACTTAAAGCCTGTGTTAACATTTGAGTCTGAGAATGTAGGCATGCTTGTGAATTAAGAGAGGGCTGGTGCACGTGTTTCACTAGCAAACTTCCAAGTCCCACTACCTGGAGAACAACTTTATCAGGCTGTTTGTATTCTTGTTTACTCAAGTGCTGTTTGCATTTATCTGTGGTGCCAGTAAAGGCAATGTTTTTCCTCTGTGATGGTCTGTGTGACCAGCCATATTCTGCATATAGTGCCATCTTGGGAACGCATGCTCAGTCTCGCTACTGGCTAGATGTACAAACAGAACAGTGGCAAGCAGACCAAGAGGAGAAAGTCTCTGTAGCTTAGAGCCCGCTATCGTTTCCCTTCATTAATATGTCATGGTTATCCCACTTGAATTATTCTGCACAGGCCCTACTGACTCTCATAAAATATCATATTGGATACTAGGAAAACGTTCTTTACTATGAGGGTGGTGGAACACTGGAACAGGTTGTCCAGGGAGGTAGTTGAGGCCCCTTCCCTGGAGATATTCACCGTGAGGCTCGACAATGCCCGGGCAACCTGGTCTAGTTGGGGGTAACCCTGCTGGCTGGGGGGAGGTTGGACTAGATGACCTTTGGAGGTCCCTTCCGGCCTGGACCATTCTATGATTCTATGATCATTTTCTTGCACTACACTGTAGGTCTTCCAGAGGCTAGAGAACACCCATTCATCTTCAAGCCTTCTTTCTATTTCCATTGTGTGTTATTCCTTGCCTCTGTACTAACTCATATTTTGCCAGCCATTCAAGACTGTGTGTCACATTTTAAAAGACGGAACTACAAGAGCAACCATCATGCATGGATGAAGAAAAATGTTTCCAGCTCATCTTTACAGCAAATACCTGATAACTAGTAGCCAAGCAGCAAAATACACAAATATAGAAGTTTAGCAAATTTTATAAAGTCAGAGCTTGCTGTTTTGAAAAGCTATTAGATTTAATAAGTTTGCATTTTTCTCCTCAACAAAACTTTCATTACATAGCAGTTAAGACCAAAATAAGACCTCATATGGTCCTCAAGACCAGAGGAACACGTAGTTGGATTGTTTATTTTGTGGTGTTTTTTTTTTTAAACCAGTATGTAATCGTGTCTGTAAATTTGTTTTTCCTTTAAGTGTGCTGAAAGGCTTGAGCATAGCAGAAGGGGCAAACACACTTTTAAGCAATACTGTAGATAATTTCACCTGTCCAGTATTTAGTACTGATTTTATACTTCTACCTTAGTCTTAAATTTTCTCAATGTAAATTTTCAGTGGCAAAAAAAAATTGTTACAATTTTTAGAAAAACACAGTTACATACCTTCAGCTGGGTATATAAATAGGTAGAATACAAACAATTAAAGTACCATTGACCTGCATTATAAGCTAGATCTTCTAGAATTGACAATTATGTAAAATTGTTTATCTTACTGGTAAACAGACTCCAGCTGCACCTTTCAGTACAGCTAAACCATTACAATTCCCACCTCATTAGGAACTTCATGATTATAGTAACAATAGCATGTTTTCCAGATCATTAAAGATGAGCTATTCATACAAATACTTACAATATTCCTACACGCTGGCTTGAGCAACTAAAATAACATCTACATGACAGTTCATCAATAAGTAAGAAAAAATGTACAAGGAAATCCACACCTTTCAAGCACTACTGGTACTGGAATCTCTCTGTTTATCATCATTTATCATGAATGATAAATTTTAATAGTATGCATGTTATGGGCATCAGCAAGGGTAACAATTACCTCACTTAAAAAGGGCTAAGAGTTATTTTGCATTAATAAACTTGGATAACAGCATATTTTTCTGCAGATCTTGGGATTTCATGTGTTCTGACCTTGTACCATAAGTTAGAGAAAATAAGAGCAGGAAAGAAAGAAACCTCAAATTATACACTTACTTATTCAATGTGAGGTCAAGGATGAATTTGGAGCCAAAGGCCTCAATCTGGAAACTTGCCTGGGCCAGATGTACAGCCTGTAAACATGAACACACAGGAGTACTATACAGTTTTGAAGAACATTTTAAATTGTCAAAAGAATCACTAAGCTTTATATGCAACGAATATATGACAAACAAAGTTATGGAAAACATGCTTATTTCCATGAATCTCATAAGCATATGAAAAGCTTTGCCAAATTCTGATTAAAAAAGATTGGCCTTTTTAGATGGTAAAGGAAGAGAGAGAAGCAAATGGTACCTGAACAGCATGCTTTCAAATACACACTCATTCCTCACAAAAAAAAAAGATTCACATAAATGTATTTTGCCATAACCAGATGGCTATGTAACAAAAGTGTAAGTAATGTAGTATATTGTTATTTTAATTATGTTACTACATTCATTCCCTTTAATAATTAAAGCATTTGTAATATGTGCCTTCAAATAAGAAAATCATAGCAAGGCTTGCATTACATGTTATGAAAGATTCTTTCAAAGTAATCCCTTCACAATTAAAGGCTTTGTACTTGGCAGTGTAGCTAAACCAGCGTACAGAAGACTGATTCTACGCAACATACAACAACAACAAAACAGTATTAGCTTGTCTCGCATAGTTAAAATTGGATATTCAATTTTTGTCAGATATATAAATTGTATTCTTTATTCTTTTCTATACCATTGTAACTGAAGCCAGAGACACTTAAAACACACTCCTCTGTTTTCTAGAAAAATAAGAAGATAAAAGATGATCCAAGAATGTCTTTTTGTGAAGACACTATTCCAGCATGGTAGAAGAGATTAGATCTGAATTTCACAGAACCCCTTTCCTGATAATGTTCTAATTAAATCATGCTTACTTACACACTAATTTGATACAGCATTAATAATTACATGAAGTTGGATTATGACTAAGCCCTTTAATCAAAAGACAAAAAAAATACTATATTTTATGAAATCCCACAATCACAAAACCAATATGAAGTTCTAGCTAGTCTATAGCATAACTTAAATAATACAAAGGTTAGCTTTTACGGCCCACAAGGCTTACAATTTTGTTCTCCGTTGGAAATTTTTCTATGAAGGATTATGTTCCTCTTCCATTCTTGCACCACACAGTCCGGGAGACCAATCTAGGAAGTAGTACCCCATGATTGTTATGCTTCTATATCCATCCTTAGGTATCTGCTACTGATTGCTCTCAGGGACAGCATCTGGGACATCTGATCTGATCTGCTATAGCTCTTCTCTTGTCCAATGAAGCCCATTCAATGATAAGTGTATATCATCCCTTAAGTTTCTAAGCCATCAACCATGTATTCTTTATCTTTCTGCAACTTAAAATTATTTAAATTAACTTGGATTCTCAGTCTAAGGTATCATAGAAAAATCTTGTAGGGTTAGATATAATATCATTGCTGTTTCTGGAAACAATTAATTCTGTATATTAAACCACCACTTGCTATCTTTTACTGTGCCTCATTTCACACATGTAGCCTGTGCTGCAAAGCAGCCGACACTAGGTTTGCTACCCTGCACTAGGGCATGTTCTCCACCAGACCCAGCTCAAATCATTGATTACAAAAAGAACACTGAATTGTAAGCCCCTTCAGGTGAATGTGACATACCACTGCTGCAGCAAAATAGAGATTTTGTTAAGCTGGTTAAGTAACAGATAGCCACCCATGAAAGCCATAAACCAGAAATTGTGTGAAGGTAACAAGACTGTAAAGTATTTACTCCCAAAACTTACATTTTTCCTGTAACAAGTTAGCACAGAAAGCTACCAGTGTAGCTGTTACAACCATCAGGTACAACCATGATGGAAAGAAGTATTTCAGAAAAGTATCTGTGGAATTCTGTTATACAGCTTACCATTTCACAGTATTCTCTTATCAGCTAATTTGTAATACAATGCCTGCAGCATAATATGAAATACAGTGTTCTTCTGAATGGCATAGAAATATAAATTGAAACAAGAGTATAATGTAGCTTAGCATGTATTTTGAAGAAAATATATGGGCTAGGTATCTTACCATGTCTTTTCACAAGAAAAATATTAAACATCACCTTTTTCTACCACTTGCATACATGTATATGTTCACATCTGCACAAGTATTCTTTACTTACATAAACAGGAGACTAAGTTCCTTTGAACGTGTTTGTTTATAATTTAAAAACCTCTGCAGAAGTTCCTGCTTTGACAGCTATAAGCTACTCCAGTGGCAAAGCTGCAAAATTACATAGAATTTTATCTGCAGCAAAGAGTTACTGATGATACATAGAGGAACAGGCTGAAGTTTTTAAACTGGAGTCTGAGTTTTTAAAATTTTTCCTGTCCACAAACCCAAATTTTAGAAAAAAAAAAGTCTTTTTTCACTGCTCTGGAAGCTCAAATTACTAGCGTAGCCACTGTAATAAGAGATTCTTCATAGTCAGGGAAACTGCAGTATCTGCTTGTGCAAAGCAGTAGCTCTTGGGTTTTTTCCAAGCTAAAAATCCATACACAAAGAATTCCAGTTTCTTTTAAATTAGTCATTAGCTGACATAAGTTTCAAGACAAAAACGGACTAGAAAGCTGTAACAAGTCTCAGTTCTACTGATTCATGTCACAACTTGAACACTTTCATTGTTTTCATTATTGTGCTTGGGCACCATTTTTCCATAACTCATTTTTCTAGACTTGCAGGAATTTTACAACCATCATCACCAGAAGTATTACATTGGGTTTACTTTCTTCACAGTAAAATTATACCAAATACAATAATGTGTAATCCCTTCAAAAAAAAATGTTCTGTCACAAGTCTTTAAACAAAAGTAACAGCATTATTTAACTGACTAGCAGTTCCTATGGGTCTTTTGCTATATTCATACAGATATGATCTCCAAATGACAAGCTCATTGCTTTTAGAAATCTATTTTTGCATATAGTTCTGCTGACTAAAACAATGGCCAAATGTTGCATCTCTCATTTCAGTAGCCGAGCAAGTGGTTTTGTCACTCCCATTTTGGAATTAGGAACCTAAGTCCCATTTACATGGATTTTACACAATCAAAACACTTTTTGATCTATACCTTCATTCTGATAACAGTATAAATCTTGCACAAATCAGTGTGACTTACTATATATTAGTTCCGTACTCTTCTTTTAGCTTGTTCACCTATCCTCAGACTTCATACAGAAGCTGTCCTTCTTTAGTGTCTGAAAAACATCTCCTATATGGCACATATACCGAGACAACCTTCCACTATTTGTTGGACATAATAGAATAATCTGGGTTAGAAGGGACCTTTAAAGGTCATCTAGTCCAATCCCCCTTGAACTAGATCAGATTGCTCCTAAGCCTGTCCGACCTGATCTTGAATGTTTCCAGGGATGCAGCATCTAATACATCTCTGGGCAACTTGTTCCAGTGATTCACCACCTTCATTGTATAAAACTCTTCCTTTTATCTAGTCTAAAGCTACAGTCTTTTAGCTTAAAACTATTACCCCTTGTCCTATCACAACAGGCCCTACAAAAAGTCTGTCCCTACATTTCTTATAAGCTCCCTTTAAGTACTGAAAGGACACAATAAGGTTTCCCCAGAGCGTTCTCTTCTCCAGGCTGAATAGCCCTAACTCTCCCAGCCTGTCTGCATAGGAGAGGTGCTCCAGCCTTCTGATCATCTTTGTGGCTCTCCTCTGGATCTGCTCCAACAGGTCCATGTCTGTCCTGTGCCAAGGACTCCAGAGCTGGACACGGTACTCCAGGTGGGGTCTCACCAGAGGGGAGTAGAGGGAAAAAAAAAAAATCACCTCCCTTGACCTGCTGGGCCACGCTTCTTTTGATGCAGCCCAGAATATGGATGGCCTTCGGGGCTGTGCACACACTTTGTTGGCTCATGTCCAGCTTTTCATTCACAAGTACCCTTCACATCCTTCTCTGCAGGGCTGCTCTCAATTCGTTCATCCCCCTAGCCTGTATTAATACACAGGGTTGATCCGACTCAGGTGCAGGACCCTGCACTTGGCCTTGTTGAACCTCATGAGGTTCACATGGGCCCACTTCTCAAGCCTGTCCAGGTCCCTCTGGATAGCATCCCATTGCTCAGGTGTGTCAACCACACCACTCAGCTTGGTGTCATCTGTAAACTTGCTGATGGTACACTTCATCCCTCTGTGTCATTGATAAAGACATTAAGGAGTACTGGTCCCAGTACAAATGCTTCAGGGACACCACCTGTCGCTGATCTCCATCTGGACATTTTGTCGCTGACCACTACTCTCTGGTGGAGGGGTACCGTGTCAAAGGCCTTGCAGAAGGCCAGGTAGACAATATCCATAGCTCCTCCCTTGTCCACTAATATAGCCACTCCACTATAGAAAGCCACTAGGTTGGTCAGGCAGGACTTGCCCTTGGTGAAGACATGCTGGCTGTCTCAAATCACCTCCCTGTCCTCCATGTGCCTTTGCATAGCTTCTAGAAGGATCCGTTCCATGATCTTCCCAGGCACAGAGGTGAGGCCGAAAGGTTGGTAGTTCCCAGGGTCCTCCTTTCTACTCTTTTTTAAAAATGGGTTCAATGTTTCTCTTTTTCCAATCACCAGGGACTTTATCTGACTGCCATGAAATAAAGCATTTCATACTGAAACAGCATACATAAATGTCACAGCAGCATGTAAAACCTCATGCTTAAAATATACAGGATTTCAGAAAAAATCCTGTTGATGATTTGTTTCTGATCTTTCACAATAAAGAGGTTACTTCGACGTGCTTGAACCTCAAGCCTTGAAGACTGTTATTTGAAAGAACGGTTGTCAGCATGTGAACACAGGCACAGGCCTACCACCGAAAGGAATCCTACTGTTGCTCTTTTAACCCCAGAGGCCGGAACCCATCATTCTATACCAATGTGACAATACTTAGATACTTTTCTGTAGTGACACTGGCCTCTAAAATCATCTCTCTCTCAGGATTTTGTTCATAGGACTCTAAGTAGCACATCCATGTCTTGGACCACTTTCCCGCAGTACCCAACTTTCCGCAAACACTAGAAAACCGATAAACTTCATTTTTCCTTTTTTTCATTTCAGAACAAGGCTTAACAAGTGTAAGTGTTGCACTACCTAACAAACTGAAACCTTTTATAGGTTATCACTTGAAGCCCATGAGAGGACACAGAAATAATTTTGTTTTTAAATGGATTTTGAATGTTTTAGAAATATCATGACTCACACAGCAGCCAGGAAACCAAGATGAAGATCTGCTTGAGGTGAAGTTGGCATAAGGAAGACAGCCTTCTACACCCAGAAACCAAAGAAGATAGGAAGACCAATTTCAACCCTCCTGTTAGTAATTACTGAACATATAGAGTCCAGATACGTCTTCTGCATTAATAAAAATTCTTTAAACAATAGAAAAAAAAGCCAAAGTACAAAAAATCATCAATTTGCAAGTAGTGTAAACTGAAGCAGCACCACAAAAAACTCTGAAAAAATTGCAAAACCAGCTGAAATACTACAAAGATTTTCCAACAGTCTTAAATTTATACACAAGCCACATGAAGTTCATTCATTATTTTGATCCTTTTTCATTACATGAGGATTAAAAGCAAAGACCTAGCCTAAGATAGACAAGGAAAGACAGTTATTAATGCACAGGATTTTTATCTGGATTTTAGTAAGAATTCATATGATACTCTCTGGAGAGACTGTTAACCATGATCTTTCATCTTTTACAAAATAGGCCTGCTTTTTCTTCAATGCCACCTCCTTTTTAATAGCTGTGATGCAGCTGTTTTCCTGTCATATTAAGGATACTTTCCCTCTCAACTTTTGTATACTACATACCAAAATTGCATAAAGGACTGAGACAGCACTGTATCTCAAACTTTAAAGCAGGGCAACTTAACAGAAAATGTAACATTCAGCCTGTCAGGAATATTTCCTCGATTTAAACAAACAGCTGAGCTGAACAGAAGCACCTGGAGCTTTCACCCCAAGAAAAATAGCACAAGACTGAATACTATTGTTTTTTGGGGGTGGAACTGTCTTCACAGTCAAAACTACTATAACAATTTTTTTTCCCCCCAGTCATTAGGGTCTGAAAAACAGTTTTCTTAACACCTCCCTCCTCCCCAAAATTACATCTTAGACTTATGCATGAAGACATTGCTTCTTTACAGCTTCTGAGAACTTACGATTCAGTGATCTAAAAACAGGTAGAAACTTCTCAGTAGATACAGTCTTCTTTCACATGCACCTAATTCAAGCTATTTTCCATTCAAAATTTGGTAAGGCTGCCCTGAGCTGTGTTTCTCTGGCAAACCTATTATCTTGAGATAAAAATCTTGTGTTGTGAGATTTTTCCCTCTGCTGGCCACCATAAGGAGTTGCTCCCAGCCACCATAAGGAGTTGCTCCCAGCCTTTTGAGACAAGTAGTGTCCTGTACAGCCTTTCCTGCTAAGTCCTAACAATCTTGCATATGCAGTCTGCAAAAATGAATCAAAGCAGTCATCCGGTTTAATAAAAAGATTATCGGTTCATTCAAAATGCTACCTCCACCTGCCAAAGTTTAGAGAGACAGAGCCAAAGAAAACAGATGACTCAAACCTCTTCAGCAAGTTTAAGGATTCTCGTGAGCTTCTTCAGTGTGTTTTTATAAACAGATGTTCATCTTTGAGCATTTCACACTAAAAATAATTTCAGAAGAACCCAAAATCAGCTAGACTTACTTTGACTACAAGGAAATGGATATGTAGATTTTAGAGTCTTCAGGCTCCAAATATTTAAAATATGGGTGTTTTTTTTTTAAGCACAAAGAAAAAATAGATTATACACTAGAACTCTGTCCACCTTGGAGCTAGACCACTTCACTTAGACTATGGTGAACATTCCTTTTCATTCAAAAGTGAGAAAAGGCTTCTTAGAAGAATAAGAAGAAATGAGAGAGGTTCTACCAACAATTTAGATTACATATGCCCTCTCATTATGATGCCATTTCACCAAATTCAAAAGCAGATAATCAGTGCTAAGAAAGCAATTTACTATTTACATGTTTGTTTCTCTGGTATACGGTTTTTTCCTCCAGCCCTTCATCTCTACATACATTTCATAAAGAAGGTTGCAGACCCTTACTTTTAGGAAGAGACTTAAAAAATAAAATATTTTAAAATTCTTTTTCATAATTATATTTCTCCAGCTTTACCTCTTTCTTCCCACTTGTACACAGTTTCCTCTCCTGTCCCCCTCTCCTTAGAGTGACTCAGCATTTCTGAGGTATTCAGGCCTAATTCCCACAAACTATCCATATGGCTTATATTTTTCTGGCCACTATAATGAAGTTCCACAGAAAGGGGTCTACTGAATAACAGCCAGAGTCAGGGAGTATATCCACATCATACATCTACAAATGGTATATTAAGGCTGACGAGAATAATGGCTAAAAGATGCATGGTTCCAAGACCAGTAAAAAAAGAAAAAAAGATGGTACTTTTCTTCATACAGTCCACAGATCAGTGGACAATTGATAAGTCATGAAATTTGACTTCACGTTTTTCATGTTCTAAAAATCAATCCTAAATATAGATTTATTTTTTTATCTAACTATGAAGGTATTTTGGTTATTTCTTTTTATTACCAGTGTGGAACACAGCAAAATCTCGCAAGTAGGATTTATTACAATACAGCATTTATTTTAATTCTGGGAAAGGATAAAAGCAAGTACTAAAAAATTCCCTACTGCCCCCCTCTCTCCCCCCCCCCCAAAAAAAAAAAAACCAAACCCACAACTTCATGTATCTTTCACAATCCAACTGCATTCTGGTTTCTTCATGGGTTGTCTTCCTTTCACATCCTAGGTAGACTTCCCCCCTGCAATTATTGCTCTACAGAGATGATTATAGTGAATGAAATAACCAAAATATTTGTTACTATATTATTAGTAAAATAGATGGAAGGGCAAAAGAATTAATTCATACAAGGAAAGATACAAGATGCAAGTTGGGGGGGGGACAGGGGTGAAGCCCTCTATGGTGCTCTGGAAGCAAGACATGCAAAAATCAATCCAGACAAGGAACGTAATCAACCTTTTCCTTCAATTAAATGGATCAGAGCAATAGCATTTTCATGCCAGAAGAATGAAGTCAATATAATGTCACTCCATGAAGCCCCAAGCTTAAAGAACCCTTCTGTGGGAAAAACTGCAGCATTAGCATTCCCTATGCTTAAATGGGAAAGCGAGCAGAAAGGAGATCCACTTTACACCACACTCAGCAGCAAGCATACGCAAGGAAATCAATACCAATTTTGTCAGCACTGATTTCTGCAGAGCTTTACCCCAACAGGTAGGGTAGAGAAAAGGTAGGGCATAGGAAGGATAGGCAACAACAGCAATGTTCCTGTGGGAATGCTGGGTAAGTAAAGAGATCGGCGGACATTGTCCTCTGTGGATTCCCAAGAAAAAACTCACATAGAAACATGGAGGAAGCACTATTCCCAAACACAGGTCTGCAAGCACTGGCAAATCCCTTTCTTCCCACATCCCTCTCCAAAGAGGGGAACAGAAAGTCCCTAATGTTTAAGCTTCTTTTAAAAGTGGTCTAATTTTAAAAGGGTTTTAGTTTTGAATGTAGTATTCTCTTAAGTAGCTCCAGTTTCCAACAGTCAAACAGTTTTTCTGAGCCACCTATAACACATTGATGTATTTAGATGCATCCAAAGGCACATACTGCTATTAAGTTCCTTAAGCTAGGAAGCAACCTTTCTCCCTATTAAAATATCAAAACTATACAACTATCTTTTTCTTTTTTTTTTTTTTCAAAGATTATACAGTGCCTCCATTTTAATTCCATGTCTGAAATGGCATATAACCAATATCAACAAAAGCACACATGACGCATAATAAAAATCACTTTCTAAAATTTCAAAAGAAATGCAATTCAATAAGTAGAAACTGCATTATAGCCAAGTTCCTCAAATGCTATCATACACACTGATCTGCTTTGCTGTCTCTCTTCTCCACCATTGCAATCTCTTCCTATACAAGCCATCTTTACCTTCACTGTACCTTTTTAACCTGTGAAGAAATTAATTTTTTTAAAATAAAAAGATAGGATGGAATAATTTTAATGGGTACCTCCTAAGCAATATAGTTTAGATTTACTTCTTTATCAAGTTATTTCACAAGACCAAAGTTTGCTCAATCCCACGCAATTTCACACACAAAAAAATTACTATCTGCAGCTATACAAAATTAAATAATAGATCTCATTGTTAAAGATGGAAAATGCAGATATTATTTAACACAAACTGTTAACAATTCACAGTGGTGTTCACTGGTCATACACTGGCAGGAAACCAATATTGCATTTATTAGGGTGTGCGTGATACACTCAAAGCCAAGTAATTTATGCTGCAAGTTCAAGAAACTAAAGAAACTCCCTATGCATACACTTCTGTAGTCTAGAGCTATTTTGGAAGAAACATTTTGTTGATAATGGTATACCATAAGTCAAGCTACGAGAATCTATACTAATCAGACAAGTCAACTTTGCATAATTTCCATTCCTTTTATCTATAGTTCAGCTTCTGAACCATCCAGAAATTCAAAATAATTATTTTTAAATTAACATGCACACAAGGAAAATTGTATTCTTGTTTAATTACACATCCTCCTTTAATTTCTGAAAATGGTGGTAAGGACCATCATTGAGTCTTGAAGATCTACAGAATTAAATATTCAAATACACATCACATATTGCCATTCTGAAAATTCTGCAGATAAGCCTCTTTTTACCCTACCTTGTCGTGTTTCTGCTGGTGCCTTGCCCTAGTATCCAGGATATGGTAAGGGGTTTCAGAGTCTCTGTTGATATAATAGATTAGTCTTGAAGGCAGTGTGATTTCTTTTTGGATTGCATTGCTGTAGCTGTTGTTTTTACTGTTACTGCTTTTGTTCTGTTGAAATATATTCTCTTCATCTGCCAGTAGTCCCTCTATACTGCCTGCCGTTTCATTCCAATGCAGGTCTGAGGAAGAAAGATATGCCAGCCATAAGTTATATGGCAGAATGTGTTTATTTCCATTAAAAAGCTACATATTTAGCTTTCAATATTCTAATATTTTATTAATCACTCAAGCAAACAAAAAGCTTACTCATCGAGCTAGATCTGATTCATTTTTCACACAAATTTGTTTCAGAAATAACATTGTTTACTTAAATGCATATATGTTTTCATACGCAGTCATGAATTATCAATATTTTAATGCCTCTCAACCTCCAAGAAGAAAAAAAAAACAATATTTGGTTAGCCCTACACCATCTTTGACAGCTAAGTTCTCTTCTCTCTCGAAGACACACACAAAAACCCAAATATACATCTACAAAATGCTAAGAACAATCCCCATGTTCCTCAGACAAACTGAATTCAGAGTCCATGCATACTGAATGTTAATCAATTCCCTTTACATAATAGGAAGTCTTCTACCTCTCTCTTAACTTTGACAAGAGCCCTTTTCTTCAGTGGGAGCTTTTCAGATGAAATCCTGTATCCTTCCTCATTAAAATTTCAAGATACAGTCAACAACAAGCAATGTAACAATAACAGTACATGATGGACAAATCGACTATATTCAGCATTCCACATCACCTATATGCAACCAAAAGCAAATAAACAAAAAGCACATACAAAAAATGCAACTCCAAACAAATTAGCTTCCCAGTCAGATCCCCATACAAACGCATCCTAACACACGCAAAAAAAACCCACCTAAAGCTTTTTTTTTTTTTTTTTTGTCGCATACCTCACCGGCGCATTTCTACGCACCCCATCCTCTCATCTAAAACACTGCAGCACTGGCTTCAGGAGATCAGAGGGGGGAACCTCACATTTCCCTCTTTCGCGTAAGCAAGCAAGCCAAGGAAACGTTTTCTGAGCCCCGTTCTCCTACACGCCGATACAGACACGCACACAAGGCTGGAAGGAGCGGAGGAAGAAATCGTTCAGGGAAAATAGACGTTATCGGGGTCCGTCACCCCGGGCGGAGGCAGCGGGGCCGGGAGAGGAAGGGGACCGAGGGGCAGCAGACGCCTCACGCACACGAACACACCGCACACCCCGCCATACCCACCGGCGGCCGCCGCAGCCGTGAGGGGCCGGGGGCAGGAGAAGCCATGGAGGAGCAGGAGCAGCAAGACGAGGCGGCCGAGGAGCGGCAGGAGCGCGGCACGGCGGGCGGCGGCGGGGAGGCGGCGGCCGCAGGGAGGGTGCCGCAGGGAGATGCTGCCAGGCGGCTTCATGGCTCATAGCGCCCCGGGGTGGCGCGGGGGGCGGCCGGCCGGGGGGGCAGCGTGGCGCCCTCACCCTGCGGGCTGTGCCCGGCGGGCCGGGCGGTGAGGGGGAGGCCGGTGGGCCCGGGCGGAGGGAGGCAGGCGGCTGCCCACGGCGACACCCGCCCGTCTGGCTCCTCTCGCCACCGTTACTGGAGGCCGTTACCTCAGCGCGAGGGCGGGCGGGCAGCGGCGCGCGCGCGCACCTTCCCCTTCATCCCCCCCTCACGCCCCCCCTCCGCCTTCCAACCGCCAACCCCACGGCAGGCGCACGCGCGCCGACCTCGTCTCACGGCGGGCGCGTGGGATGGGGCGGGGCCTTGCGGCCGCTGTCCGTTGTGCTGCTGCCGCCGCCGGGGGGACACGGGCACGGTACCGCTGCACCCCCGCCGTGCGCAGCGGGTCCGGGCAGGCCGCGGCCCCCTCCTGTCACCCCAGGAGTGACGGCCAGCAGCCCGGGGAGCCAGGGCAGGAAGCCTGGGCCCGGGCACGGCCTGAAGGGGAAGCGGCGGGTCAGCCTGCTCCCAGGGGAGCCGGTGCTTGCCCGGCTAAGGCAACGGAGCCATTTCACAGGCCACAGTTCCCGTACACTGTCGTGTTAAAACGACAGAGTCACAGAATGGTGGGGGTTGGAAGGGACCTTCAGAGATCATCCATTCCAACCCCCCTGCCAAAGCTGGGTCACCCAGAGCAGCCTGGACAGGAACACATCCAGGCAGGTTTTGAGTATCTGCAGAGAGGACTCTGCATATGAGGTCCCTTCCAACCCTATATGATTCTATGACTCCACAGCCTCTCTGGGCAGCCTGTTCCAGTGCTCTGGCACCCTCAAAGTAAGGAAGTTTTTCCTCATGCTGAGGTGGAATTTTCTGCGTTCCAGTTTGTACCTGTTGCCCCTTGTCCTGTCACTGGGCATCACTGACAAGAGGCTGTCCCCATCCTCTTGACACCTGCCTTCCAGATATTGATAAGCACTGATAAGAT
This sequence comes from Gallinago undulata, assembly GCA_026546715.1. Classification (NCBI taxonomy): domain Eukaryota; kingdom Metazoa; phylum Chordata; class Aves; order Charadriiformes; family Scolopacidae; genus Gallinago; species Gallinago undulata. Next base: position 30,112,176 of record JAOTQQ010000079.1, read on the forward strand.
CCCCTCTCGGTCTTCTCCAAGCTAAACAGACCCAGGTATCTCAGCCTTTCCTTATAAGAGAGTTAGTTTTGTTCCTATTTCAGGGCCCTACCAGGACAGGGTGACCGAGACAGCATTGCAAAGCAGGGCTCATTTCAGAGCCCTGCTAAGTCCTTTTCACTGAAACAGTTCAACATTTTCCCATTTCAGACCCCCCACAAAAGGCTTGCACTGAGAGTTTCACAAAGTTGAGAAGCTAAAGTGATTTCTTGAAGCGACAGATATAACAGATTCAGAATTGCCACTAATAAATGCACTAGCTGCAATAGTGCTAAGATAATATATTAATGCTAGCAAAACAAATTAGTAAATGAATGAATGATATCCCAAATGTCCTTCATCAAGAGATGAAGGTGCAATGCTTACCAAGGCAGCCTCCTTATCTTGGTAGAGAAAGAGGAGCCCAGCCCATTGACTGTCTCTTCAAGTCTCAAGTTTCTTCTCCCTCAGACAGATCTCTATCTGATATTCTCCTCACTATCCCTTGTATCCTAACCTTATCTCTTCCCCACCCTGGGGTGACATTTTGGTGGAGAGTCAAGTGCTACAGTCATATATTTAGCATATTCTTCCTTTAGCTCATTATCATACTTAGGGGTATCAACTTCATTATTCATTTCATGGATAATCAAGCAAAAGGTGTCATTCCAAGCACCACAGCCTTCAAGATTCTGTGCTGAAACCATTTATCTGCCTGTTCCTGCAAATTTGTGCCAGAACAGGACTCTCCTGCCCCACGAGACTCCCTCTTTCAGCTGTTCTTCATAACAACCTGACCTCTCTGCTCTTCTCCCCCCAAAAGGTTCAAACAAGATATATGTATATATATAATCTGTTATATACCAAATCCCCACATATGCTGCAGAGGGCTGCAAGCAGCCTGTGCCATGAACCCTCTTCTCTTCTAGCTTCAAGTGTTGTGTGGAGCTTCAGGCTCCCTCTGTGCCCTCCCAATGCCCCCAGCCAACAGATTTGTTCCATTAACCTCCCCCCTCCTTCTCTTCTGTAGTCCCTGTGACTCCTTCATCCTTACTGACTGCAGCTGGCCTGCAATGAAGTGGTTGTGGAGGTGAGAACCAACGTTATTGAAAGAGCATACATATATTGACAAAGAAAATGGAAGAGTATACAATAAGGAAAGAGGAGCACTGCAGAAAGGTGCACAATCAGGCTGTGACCTGGTGTAAATCTGCTCTGGCGTGCTGCATTCAGTCTGGACCATAGACATAAAGAAGTATTAGTACACTTCTGTACAGTGAGTATTATTTCTTATACTTCAGTCCAGCATGCCTGGAGGGAACCACCAATATGAAGAATATTTGCAGAGATAAAAATAACTTCAAAGAGATAGGAGAAGATTAACCTGCTGCTTTGTATTCATTTCATGGCTTCAGGAGTCAGAAAAACCTGGGAGCTGAGTTCAGAGACAAGTTTAGATATTGTGTTCTTAGTGCACATTTTACCCAGCAGACTTCTAATATCCAAAAATAGATACATTTTATTTTGGTGCAGGTCTTACTGCTGAGGAAATAAATATGTTTCTCCTTTTTGTCTAGATGTTTTTATTTTTCAGCTTATTTCTTCTAATATGTGTCTGGGTACCACATGGATTTTGAGAAAGACAGGAATTTTCTCTGCTGCACATAATTTTCTCTAGATTCTATCCTGAATTTGTTCCCATTGTTAATTTGGAAAGTATAAGCAGTTTTACAAGTTATTACCATGCAGACTACTTCATAACAGCAACATTATTAGTTTTTTAAAAAATTAATTTCTGAATTATCATGCTGGTCAAAAATGTGTTCCTTGTGGAAGCTTAAAATTTAAGTGTGTAATGACAGGCAAACATATAGAATACACAGACCCATAGGATAACCATGTGTGAAAAATAACAGAAAACATACCTTAGAATTTCTCTGCTGTCTGAACCTAGGGAAAAAGCTCTACCAGTTGTCTGTATAAAATGGTCTTCCTCAATGCTCAGATACTTTAATGTAGCCCATCTCACCCAGGTGTTTCTCATCACCAGGTATCACTACAACACTTCAACCAGCAACAGCTGTTGTTTCTCCCCATAAGCACATCAAAGGATCAGTTATGTCAGTACATCTAGATCTAAAATAAATACGATTTAAAAAATGTAGTAGCAAAGAACAAGAGTAAAACGACCATAGAATTTTAAAAAGTAAAATCCAGAAACTAACTTCCACCACACAACAAAAAAGAAGTTTAAGAGCAACAAACGCTAGAAATACCTGCTCTCTGAACTACCAGTTCTTATTTTTGCTGTCCAGATTTTGAAGGGAGAAAATAATGATTGCCTCTTTCTATAAATGTTGTCTATAGTAAAGATTTTCTAAAGTTTTTTAAACTCATGTACACAGCAGAAATAAAATAACCACCTGAAGCAGAACATGCCCAGTGTCCCAGTCTTGACAGGCATGTTACTCAAGCTGTGTTTCATAAGCCTGCCACAAACCTTCAGATGGTCATGCGCAGTTCACAGAACACAATCAGCTCAAGATGAAACACCCTGCTAGGAATGACAACTGTTTGTTTGGGTTTTTCTAACCTACTTTCATCTTTGAAAGACACTATGAAATAATCCCAGATATATTGCTCTGCAGATGTCCAAAAACAAAATACCAGAAGCATGGATTATCATAGCAACATCTGTATCCAATGAAAGAAATTGAAATACCTAAATTTGGAAACCACTGATAACTGGTGCTTCACTACTGGCTAGGGAGCAAATGCATACTATGCAAGGTATATACCTACTTTCAGTCTGGGTCATCAATAAATTTTACATCATATCTCCAGATGATTGCCCAGAGCTTTTAAATTCATTGCTCCTTTATCAGGGTGGGGGCAAGTGAGCACATGGGATTAAATTTTGTAATGCTACAATTCAAATCTAAAAGGCTTCATACGCAAAACTGCTGACAGTAGTCTTATCTGTTCATATTGGCAGTCAGGAAGTGTTAGTCTGGGACCTGGTAACCCAGTGGTAAAGATATAACCTTCCAACGTGATCAAATACCTTTATTTATATCACCTTAAAAAAAAAAAAAAAAAAAAAAAAAGCTTATTGCTTGACTTGGGAAAGTTTCTATGTAGAATATGGTTTTATACTACTTGCTCCTTGCCAATGCATAAATAATGTTGACCTTGCTGAGTAAGCACAATAAGTCTGTGTTTAAGACTGTAGGAAATAAAGAAAATTTCTGGATTCTGACAGTACTCCCTTATCTAATACATACTTCAAGAATCCAGTTAGGTCCCATAACAAATGAGCAGGTGGGATATTCCTGGGTATTCCTCACACATACCAACTGTTTACCAGTTTAATAGAAAGAGGAATATTACTGTTGCAGAAGGAATATGAAGGAGACAAATTCAGGAGATACAAACACAGTTAACTAATTCATAAAAAAGTCTTCACAGGGATGCTGTAGGAACACTGTCTGCCCAGTTTACAATACTGGTGATTGCTACAGAAGAGGAAAATGCAATATCAAATGCTCAGTTTAACAGGAGGTTAAGCATAGGAAGACTAACATAGTTACTTTGGCAATAACAGGTGATACGAGTTGGGCAGCTCAGGACCAGCCTTGAGCGATGAAGGGTATTAATGCCCTAGGGAAGAGGGCAGAAGCAGCTGTTGCTGAACTCTACTCTCAGGTGAGTGCAGCAGTTGGGTATGATTATGATTTATACATATTACTGGCAGTCTCAGCTATAGGTCAGGATCCTGCTGTGCTCTGTGCTGTACAGACACAGGACAAAAGGGCAGGTCTGTTAGAGAAATTTCTTTTTGATTTGCTATAGCAAATAAGTCAGCCAGTGCTGTATATAACAGAAGAAATATAACAGCTTTAGGAGATGTACCAAGCACACTGCAGGTCTAAAAAGCAGTAATTACACAGGGGACATTCAACAATGACAGAACCTTGTTAGTTAGCACATAACTAATCCACACAATCTGTAATTTGCATGCAAAAAAAAGGTGGTGGTCATTCTCTATTTCTCAATAGGGGGTTAACAGCTAAGACAAAGCTGCACTGAAACTCCATGCCACTCATGCTTCCTTACTTTATATCATATGCAGTGTAAGTGTGGATAAATTTTACTTAAAAGAAACTTGGGAATTGCAATGAACAATGTGTTGCATTAGTATAATATTTTTTTAATCACACATTTGAATACTCACTGATTTTCCATGTTCAGCTATTCTCAAAGAGTTCCTCAGTCATTAGTGTGATAGAGAATAGTTCTATTTGAAGGGCTGTTAATATGTTTTTAATAATGTGACCATCTCTTGCTATACATCCCACCACCTAACAGCCCAGCAGCAAACCAGCATTTCTTCAGAAAAATAAGTACTTTTCATTTATTCTGTTTCTTTTGGCTTCTTTAAATTCCTTTTAGCAATGAGGGAAAAAAAAAGAAAAAGAAAAAGCATAAATGCAACAAACAGATAAGACTGATTCAGGAAACAAAGCTATGGCTCTAGATTCTTCTGAAGTGAGCATCACTTTCCAAGCTGTGGCTCTAACAGAACAGGGCTTCCAGTGCTCTTCACTTTTCCATCTTCCTTATTTCAACCTCACACTCTTCAGAGGAAGAGCTTTCTCCTGCTGCTTAGTCCATAGTTCAACAGTCATAAATGCAGCTCTCCCCTCCATTTACAATAGTGGAACAATGTACAATATTGGGCACAATGCTATTTTAAACATACGGATATTATAAAATAGAATACAGAAAAAAGATGCCTCTTTTCCATCAGAACTGTCACTCATTTACCAAGCTCTGCATGCACATCATTTTCGTCTACTCCTCTCACCAGCAGTACTACACAAATGAACACTTTTGTGAGTACTGTATGTTCCAGCAAGTTAGAACATAAATGGTAATTAAGATATACTTGCCAGCCCCCTCCCCTCAACATTGTGAAATATTGATGGTAAAGTCAAGCAAAGAAAGCAAGATGATAAAAATAATATATCGTACCAACGTTTAGCACAGAAGGAAAGGGAACACAGCTGTGCTGCTAATAGCAAACGAGACAGAGGTTTTATTATTGCAGTTCAATTTGTATCCAGGTGAAACTTAGTACCAGTAATCTACTGATTGCAAGAGACAGTTATTTTGAACAAACCACACCAGACCGTAATTTCAGAATTAACTCACTCTATACTCTTGTGCAATTAACCAAGCATTCATAGCCAAAGGACTGTACACCTTTTTTAGTAGCACTCCTCAGAAATGTTTAAACAACTGCATGTAAGTCATTGTATACAAGATACTGCAGTGAGGTATTTTTGCCATCAATGGAAATATTATGATACTAAGGGCTCCAATTATTCACCATATTGTGCAATTTATTAATAAGAGATAGAGAAGCAGCAGAAACATGCTGGTCAGTGATGCTATCTAGAACACATTTGTCAGCTGTTCCGATTCAGATATACTTAGCAAGTAAAACATATGCCACCAGCAGAAAAAAAAAAATGCTGCTCTTCTAATAAGCAGGCACTTCTAACTGTGGCTGTGACATCAGCTTGCTCCTTGCTAGCTCGATTCACTCTTGTGAGTTAAAATGTATAAACAGTGTCAAGGAAGCAAGATGGGGTGTCAGGGGAAATCTTACTTAAATATGTACTTTGATTTATATTTCCTTCAAACTAAATACATGTTCACATCCCAAGGACTTGCCACAGACTATCAAATACTTCCAAAGTGGTAGGTTCTAAAAAAGCCAGATTGCAGCTATTCCAGTACGACTTTGCGGAAGGAAGATATTGTAACTCTTTTGTTGACCCACTTCCCATGCACAGGGCAGAAGAGGGCTGTAAGGGATTTCTTGAGTTATCAAGTCCAGCCCCCAGCTACCGCTGGCTATACTACCACACCGTTCCTTTCATATGTTGCATGTAAAAGTAATTAGAGTTTTTGCCCTTCTACTACCACTGTAAGGCTGTTCCAGAAGATCATTGTTAAAATCACTAAGTAAATCCTCCTACTTCCAGCCTAAATTTATTCTTGCCTAACAGAAACCCATTTGTTCTTCTGCTAACGCTAGCATTAGTAGCTCATTCCCCCTGCTGGTAGAAATGATCAGCCTCTCAATGCTTACAGCATCTAGGCCCAAGTGATGGGTGAAAATTTCATGAGACTGTAAGTTGAAAATATTAAGGATATTATCTTCAGCACAGAAATACCCAGAATAGCAAGGAATGCATTAGCTTGAGAAGCAGAAGGAATGTGGCCATGCCAGTACGACACGTGCTTGAGCTACTAAACCTCACTGGGAAAAGGAACTTACTAGCTATTAGCTTACTAGCTAATAGTGCTTGGAAGCAGGTTTCCTGGACATGACACACAGCATTCAAAGGTGTTATAGCTGCTTTTCTTATGTTCATCCCAAAATAAAAATATCCTTCCTTCAGTTGCAGGTTCCGGGGCTGCTGCTCAGGTCAGAGACTTCTACACAGTCTTCCATTCAGCAGAGACCCATGCTGCTGCCACTGCCATCACTGCTGTCATGCTGTGCTATAAAAGGTAGGTAAAAATGCTGAGAAGCAGCCGTGTTAGTCAGATGGGGAAAATCCTGACATTTCCATAAAATGCAGCTCTACAAAATTGGGAAAAAAATAGAAACTGCTATATCCAATTAGGCATCCTGCCTTTTCTCCATAGACAAACTTGGACCATTTTCCTTACTCCTTCCCTAATTAGTCATAGGAATGAATCAGACATGAAACACACTATACTGAAAGATTCCTATTTGAGGATATATCTAGGATTTGGCACTGATTCCTCATTTAACCAGCATTTTTCTAGAGAGATGATCTGAATTTTTAAGAAAAAATCAGTGCAAAGTAGTATCAAAGTGTTGCAGTAAAGCCCTAAGGTGTCCCCAGCACATTACAGTTACTAAAATATACTAAAATATATTTTTTGCCATACAAATAACTTTCAGTGTCAGATTTGGATCACAGATTGGTGTGTTATCATCCCCACTACAAAAGACTTTCTGAACTAATTTCCTTACAAGTTTCATATACAACCAAAGAAAACCTTGCAGCTTCCCCCCACCAATCACTCTGGACCTACGGACTCCCAGATTTTAAAGAGGTCAGTCACAGACTTGGTGATTCTCATGACCCGTCTGTCAAAGACAGCATCTGGTAATGTCAACGTAGTTGTTTTGTAACATGGCATCAAAATTATATACAGGTCCCAGTGAATGCTTTGCATAATTCCTGCTGCTGATTCCTTGAGCAGATTCTTGCTTCCTAAGGAAACTCCAGTAAATTTTCAATCTTCCAAAGCACAGAAAGAATCACAGCCCAATGATATTTTACTAGTTTACTAGACTCAAACTGCCAGTGCCATAATGCAACAGATATTTCAGGGGATTACTTCTTCTACTTTGTCTGCTTGACACGAAGGCAAATAAGACCCAAACAGTCTTTCCTGATACAGTGTGTACCCCTCAGTCTTCTTGCTAATTTTCTAGACAAAAATCTCAGCCACAAATCTCTATAGCACACAGGAAAAAAAGAAAAACAAAACAAAACACACACAAAAAAAAACCCCAAGTCCTCACAACCATTGAAGTGGATAGTCCTCTCTCACATCCACAGGAGCCACACACAGTCTGACCATATGGATTCTCATGCTGAGAACCCACACTTGGGGGATGTGAAATTATGCCCTTTACCTCGCTGCTTCCATTCTTCTTTTCGCCCACATGAACTCACACTTAGTCACCCTTCAAAGATCTTATTATTTCTCTACATGCATGTGTTCCCCATGATTTTCTAGAGTTGCTTATCCCAGTAGTTAACTATAAGTTTAAACACACATTATTGTTTGTTGTTACTATGGAAATGTAGCAATTTTTTAAAGACTTCCTTGGAAGTTAAAAGAGCATCACTTTATCCTGCATATTGTGCCTTTGTAGCATACATGATTGAAAAAGAACTAGCTTTCCTATATTACACCCCCCCCCAAAAAAAAAGTATTTATTATTCAAAACCCATACTTCAAAACCAGCTTTTTCTATTATTACTTAGAAAACTGCTTCTTGCAGGGAATTAATTAATTTGCTTTTCTCTCTTAAATTCTATCCATATGTTATGGCTAAGAAATGTTCCAACTTTAACCATCTTTCAGTTTCTCATCCTCTTCATCCTGCTTTTAACTTGGGGGCACCAGAAGTCCCATAAATAAAGGAGGAGGTCACTTTCTTTCTCAAGACTGTTGCCTTGGGTAACCAAGGACTTCAACACAGTGATGCCAGAACAATTTCTTGCTGCAGATGAGCTAAAGTGACATGGCAGAATTGTCTGTATGCATACATGTGTCAGCTGCTGCTGGAAATGAGACTTCACCAAAAGCAGTTCGCACCTCCAATTAAGGTTTAGTTGCACCAACTACACTGTCACAGTTAAAGAATATCACATAAAAATTAAAACCATAGGAATGCATTAACTTGCAGCAGAAAATATTTTCTTATAGTAAGCAACTCCAGAAAATTAGCTGCTCCTTCTTGTAGGTGAAAAGGATTGATTTGCTGACAATCAAATCATTGCAAGCATCAAGTGCCTGAACAAGAACCAAAATCCAAAGAAATCTCACTTCTGATTAAATTAGGTTTCAGACCAAACTCTCTTCCCATCACAAATGCATACACAAAACTTGGATCATGGAGCTGCAAAATAAAGAATTTAGTCACAGAAACTTGAATTATTCTTAATTTTTATTATTATTCTTGTGTGCCAATGCTGCATGTGGAGCTTGGAGTGCGAAAGAAATTCTTAAATGAACAAACCTACACTTCAACTGGTAGAGCTTGGTGGATTGAAGCATTAAACAGTAGAGGAACATGCCCAAAGGTACAAAGCATATTAACTGCACAGTCCAGAGGATAATCTGACTTCTGCAGGCCAAAGGCAGTTCAAGGCCTTTTCCACTGGATAGTATTTTCCTGCCTTTATTTTTTTATATTATTTTAGCCCCATCCCAAAATTTATGTTGCTCTCCAATACTGTTGCATAATCAATGAAATTTCCATTTACCAAATGGAAAGAAATCCCGCTGAGCACAAAATGTCTCTTTTTCTTTGTTCTGCCTCCAAATTGACTTTTCTTGTAGAAGTGAAAACTGCTTCTCAACAGCCAGAAACGTCCATTGATTTGGCAACTGTTTAAGCAATACAACAGTTTCTCACATTATACCGCACACAATCTTTATGAGAGGAATAACAGTACCTGAATGGATATAGACAAGGAGCATCACTAATTTAAAAGAAAAATGCTTTGAAAGAAAACAATGCAATCAGAGCTATAAAATATCTTTTGCAGTATTTTGCACTCTTATAACCACAAGAAGCCCGTGCAATTCTATTTCTGCTTCAGGAATGTTGGCCACTCAACAGCGCAATTCAAAATGTCAGTCTGTTTTATGATAGCTAAAGAATTACCCTACTTGCTTGAGCCCAATTATTTTAAACTTGAGTTCCTCATTCTACACTGCGGTGCGGGACCCAGACCAGTGTAAAATAGCACTGGTTACCACCCAGAAACTACCATGCTTGAAACCTCTCAGTGGCTTCCAAGTGTGGATACTGACTAAGACTTTCAGAATTTTCACATGACCTTGGATTCTCTGTAGTCTTATCTTCAACAGTACAGAAACCCTAAATCTGCCTTTGTTGCTTTTATAAGGGTTCCTTTTAGAGAGGTAAATTCTGGGCAGACCCCACATGCTGGGCTACTGGGAAAGATGTCTCATATTTACTAATTCCTAGTGCCAGAGCAGCCCTTACAGATGTGGCCTTACGGTAACAGCCCTCAGTCTAGGTTAGGTAAGTACATGAATAGGTTTAAAGTGACATTTAAATGCTGGTTTTTGGAACCCTTTTTGTCCCAGATATATGTGTAAAGGCAACGAGCTGAAAAGCTGAAACTAGAAACTGTACTGGAAGCGCTAATGTGCTTATCCAGTCAGGGTATAAAATGTTATTTGGCTTATATGAGCTGTCAGGCAGCTGAACTACAGAGCTCAAATTTAAAATATTCATGATCATCCTAGCAATCTTCCCCTCCAAGAGGGCAATGAAGAAACAGACTTACATTCTCAGATGTAACTATTTGTTTTACAGAGGGAACATCTTTTGTTGGGCTGCCAAGCCTGAGTCATCCCTACAGACTCATTTCTGGAAGAAGCGTGCACATAGAACTGACAGCTCATCACAAGCTATCTCCTAACTTCCATAAAGATCTTATAGGTTTTAAAGCAACCTAGTAAAATTAAGGCACAGTAACCTTCTCTTTATAGTGGCAAATGTTAATAAAATTCTCTGTTGCTGTAGTTATGAAGAGGGAAGACTTTTTTATTCTTAAAACTAGGTCACTGAGGAAATGACGTGCTCACACAGCAGGGGAAAGCTTTCTGAGCACACAGATAGCACATTTCCCAGCTTGCTACTGAGGCTTGGACTGCCCCATTTTCCTCTCAGCTGCTCCCACCACGGTTCTGGCGCTGGACCTCGCAGGGCCCCCAGCAGCAGCAACACAGGCCAGGAGTGATGGTCTCTGAGATCTTCTCCACCAGCATCACCACGTGTGGAAATGGGACCTTCTAGTGGCAAGTGAAAAGAGTCAGCACAGGAAGTTTAGTAGCTGGTGCGTTAAAGATGGCAAATAGCGGGTGGGAACAACTTTAACTTCTAAAAAGTACAGATATTGAGTAAATTATAATCTTGCCTTTGGGATATTTTTTTTTTTGGCTGATGCTACCATATTAGCCAGAATGGGCCAGTATTGCCCACGTAATATGGGGGGCATATTACCCCCTTCAGCTGGCTTACTGCTACAGAGGATGTTGGAAGAGCACACAACTGCTGTCTCTTCAGAGGCTGGGCCACCACGTGGCACCCACCTTCTGGGGACAGGCTTGGGCAGTGATGCTGAAGCTTGTTTCATGAGGATCATCTCCTGAGTAAGTTCCTGTGTAAAAGGCTCCAAGAGTGCAGTGCGCAGAGAGAAAAGCTAAGCATCATGCTCAAGACCTGCAGTGTTTGGGCCTGATGGCCTTTGCTGGAACTACAAGGACAAGGAGGCCCCCAGGTGACTGGCTCCCTCCCAGCAGCTTCCCCATTACACACAGGTAGGTAGGTATATGGGTCAGACACTGAGCTCCTTCTCTCTCCCCACTGTCATCTCCAGGCTCTTCTCTGGAGGAAACCTCAATGCCCAGTAAAGACACTGGTCAGCATCTCTCTCAGGCACCAACAGTCCCCACAGCAAATATGTTGCTGCTGCAGCCAGGTCACCTTTCACAGTCACTGCCCTGTTGAGTAGTGGGACGGGGCAGAGCCCCTCAGTGACCATTGCAATTGGGTAAGGGCAGCCAAGGCCCCTGCAGGTACCAGGGCGAGCACCACATCCTTTTGCCTTTCCTGTCCTTTGGCTTCCCATTGTGTCACTGTCGGAACTGAGGCACCTGCGACTTTGGGTCAGCATTAAGGATGCCTCCCCTCTTTGAACAGCTCTGGAAGTACCTCTCTGGACTGCTTTCACATGGAGATTCTTGGGTTTCATCAAGCAATTTGTCAGGCAAGTGGCGTTTTTCCTGGCCTCTTTCTGGCTCCTCTGCTGCAATGCTACATTGTCACTTCAATGGAACTGCAAATAATGAGACAAGAAGTGCCAAATGCTCATCCAGTGACCCTTATACCATGTCTTTCACAAGTCTCAGATGGCTGTGTCAGGAGGAGACACAGAGTGATCCTTTGCTGTCTCTCCACTCTCTTCTGATGGAAGCAACTGTAAATCTCTCCCCACTTACACTGCCAAACCCAGCCTCCACCTAGCACAAATCCCTGGTGGGATTTGAATTAGGCTGACAGCAAGCCCTGTTATTTTTCCAATTGACTTTTGGAGATAGTAGAGATTTCTTAATTTTTTTTCATTTTTTACAGTAAAGATATCCTCAAGGAATTCTCATGGGGATCTTTCCATTACCTTCACCAGCAGACATTTCTGCCCCAATATGAAAGGCAGCTGAATATCTAGAAGGCTCTTTGCTCGAGGCACATAGTAATTAGCATACCTTGTGCCAGGAGGGAGAGTATTAGACTCTCCTCAGCCATCTGCTGAAAATGCTTGCCAATGTCAGAAGAGCATTTTGCTATATAAACTGCACCAAGCATATATCCGTATACGATTTTGAAATTTAGTATTTTTCCTTTGAAAATAAAATCTGGTTGTGTGTAGTGCAAAAAGGAGAAGTGGAAATGCACCATAGACAGAGAGTAATGTTATTGAATCTTAAATTTTAACTGTGGGCACACTGACACTAGTAGGAAAAAATGGCCATGTAACGCAAGTTCTCAGAGATTTCAGAAATCACCTTCACAACATCCATACTTGGTCAGCAAATACTTACATGATTAACCAGCTGAATAGGAAAATTGGAAGAGGCATGTGAGATTAAAAACAGGATTTTAATATTTCTTTGGAGAGTGTAATGCTGTGGGGTCTAGGAAGAAGAGACACCCCTGCTCTCTCAGCTCTCATTTTTTACACCATCCTTCACCAGAGTATTTCCAATTACAACAAGAGGTAAATTGTACTCTGCAGAGAGGTAATTAAATTTTCTGGTGGATTTTGATATATTCTTGCATTATATTTCATTGTAGTCTGGAGCAAAACGGACTTGTTTTGTTTTCAGTTTCCTACCAAGGAAGACAGAGCTCCAGCTCTGGAAGAGCCTATGTCTTTCCTCTCCAGAAGCTGTGCTGCTCAGAAGCTGGTAGGCATCATTACAGAGATTTCTCCATGTCTGACCCAGTTCCATTTGCTCAGGATTTGGAATTGCTGAGTAGCAGGTGCATTAGTATCCTCCAGGCAAATAATGGAGAGCTTGGGAATAAGGACTTCCAAATATTTGACCCACAGAGATCCACCAGTTATATCCATCAGGTGGACCTTCCTCCTGTCACGCCTTCAAGCAAAATAGGACCTCAGCTCTTCTCTACCTGCAGCACCTAATGCAAATAATAGAAGAAGCAGGAGAAGAGAGAGAAGATGACATATAGCCTACTGCCAACCCATGTCTTATGTCAAGGCAGAAAATTACCACCAGTAAATTAAGCCTTAACTACCAGCTTTCCCCTTACTTCAGTATTCATAGCCTACTAGCTGGATCTTGAAATACGATCAAAACTTACCAAGAGCTGCTGAGCAGCCTCAGCATCCACTGATTTCAGAAGCAGAACATAAAACATGCTGTAATGACCAACCCTGCATAAAGCTGAATAGAATTTTTTCTCCCTCTGATTTTTGTGATTACTTTAAAATCTACACAACAGCTCTGTTACGCTTCATGAGTCTTGTCACAAGTACAAGCCTTCACATTGGCACATTTTAAAAATAACCAGTGAGTAAGATCCTGTTCTCATTTCTATAAAAACTCCCCTACTGATGATAAAAACTGGTTAATAATTTAACAAAGTAATCTGAGTGTTCTAAAAGTGGCACAGAGTCGTTTATATTTAAAGAAAGTGCTTAGTTATAAGAGATTAATCTGTGAGAGAGGACTATAAAATAATTAATAAACACTTCCAAAATAATTTGCATAGACTCCTAACATCACCTGCCTGTCGTTAACTACAGGGTATTTGTTCCTCTCACGCTGTCAGCTCTCATGTTTAGGGAATGGCTCCACTGAGAAAAGGCTGGCTACTTCCTGGCTAAAATATTACTGCGCAGAACATTGATGCAGTTTGGCCCATACGATCAAGATCTAAACCCCACCACTCCACCCAGGACCAAACAAAGCCATAAGAAAAGTTGGGCCCCTACAATGCAGCTTATTGATTGGAAAATTGGAAAGAATTCGAGGGTTTGAGTTTCTTTTGTGGATTCTGGAAGGTTGCTGATTGCCACATTATCGAGGATCTCCATTTATGCTGAATGCCATTTTTATTGATATTCATTTTCTATTGATCTTCATTACATACCTAGGGCTTGATCCTCATAAATATCTAGCAGAAACTTGGACCAGCATCCAGGCTATTCAAACCTCTAAAATTCAGTCAGTGTGCATCTTGATTTGAAACTGAAGAAGGTCAAAATATATTTAAAATGTTTCTCTTAAGCATGTCACCTCACTTTTCCGACCTTTAGAACAAACATAATACCATTTTATCATTAAAAAATATTTTCAAGAACAACAAGTAATTGGAAATTGTGGAAAACAGAAAAAATAAATTGTGTTTTCTTAATTTGGTTAGTGCATCCTTACATCCTTCACATTTCATCTTGCAGGTAAAGGAATAAAAATATTTAAAAATGTTTTTTGACTGATACCTATATTCCAAAATTTTAATAATTTAACGGTATTCTTTTTTATTTGTTTAATATATCATTTTTATTCTTCAGACAAGTTAAATTTTTTAACCAAATCTATGAATATGGCATACTGAGCTTCTGGATAGCTGAAAGTGAAGCCTGAAAGAAAAATTACAGTTCCAAGGCATTTTCTAATTTGGTTTATAAATAGATGGCTTTGACATACCACTCACAAAAACAAAGCTATAGTTAGCTTGCCTGAGGCAGCTGTGCAGCTGGGAGAAGAACATACATTGGCAGCCTAGCCGTGCAGTCGCCTGTGTTGTGATATATGCTATCAAAACACCAGTTAAGAACACAGAAAGAATTAGCATTTTGGCTCAAGGCAGAGTGATAGGAAGCAGTCTTTGATCTTACATTATCCAACATGTAAGCCATTGAAGAAAAGAAAGCTAAATAGATTCTTAATTGGAACAGGCAGGTAAAAAAAAACTCTAGTGCAACTAACCTTCTTGGGTGTTGTGATACAAGGCAGGTAGACTCATGTAAATGACTGTTTCCTGTAGCTGTAAAGCTTTTTTACCATTGATAACTGTATAGAAAAAGAATTCATATATTTAAGTCAAGTGAACAGGCAGAAATATTGTTGGACTGTGACTAGTGGAAGGAATACCCCATAGAATGGCACATCCTGTTTGGAGCCTGATCCAGGCTCATTTCTGTCACTGGAGGTTTTTGCATTGACACCAGTCCATTTCAGCCCAACTATGCGGATGAATATTCTGCTATACCTGCAGTATTCTAGCTCTGAAATAGCACAAAACCTTAAAGATTTCAGCTGAAGCTCAGAAGTTAGGTTCCCCTGAACTGATGGAAGTTTGCTAGTTTTCCCTTAGATTACTTGGGCTCTGATTTACTGGATTGGTGCCCTATTGTGCTCCCTTGAGTGGAGCAGTTATAGTAGTTCCAATGTTTACTTTGTATTTATTAAATTAATGCATTCAAACAGAAAAATTAGGATCCACATCCAAACTTTCCAAAATCTCAGTTACTTCAACATAACAATTTGTTTCAGACCCATCTTTCAATGGAACACTTTCTAGCCCAGTGCATGCACAAAAACAACTGGATAAAACCTTGATATCACACAGTGAATGTCGTAAAGGCCTTTTATGCTATATGCAACCTTTTTTTAATCATCAAGAACAGTGTTTCCTGCCCCTTTACTTTTTCCAACATTAATTTTCAGTGTAGTAGACATGTGCATTCTGCAATCACAAGAGAAAAATTCTGTGTTAAGGCTGAAAAAGAGCAGGTATCCTCCCACACAGTGCTTACAAAATGATCTCTAGACTTCCGAGATGCTACATGACCTTTACTTCCATCAAGTGCATTAAGTTTAAACATTTAAATAAAAATAAAAACCACCACAGCTTTTCCCCACAGAAGCATCCTCACTTAGCATAAAAATACTATACAAATAAATCATTATTTAGAAACAAAATTTTCCTTCCTTGAAAGTACAAACCTGAGACTCCTGAGACTGTGACATAGAAGTGAAGAGGACTATCACTTAAGTGCTAGAAACACGAAAATTAAAACCAAGAGTCAACTGTCCTTGAATTTCACCACTCAGTCCTTTCAAACCCACTTATAGCCTAAGCATTTTGATTGTCAAGACACTGATAAAAGCACAATGTGTCTCTTTAAAGCAGTGCTGAAGAAAAAGAGAGGGGAAAAAAACCCAAACCCACCACAACTTAAATACTTTAATTTCCAGGAGTTTGAGTGACTTGCAAGCTCATGTCTTTCTCCCTTCTTCAGATGTAATTCAAGAATTAATAAGGTTCATGCAAATGGATGACAACAGAGCTCAGACTCACAAGTTAACTTTTGGAAGATGATAATTCTTTCCCTGTATAAACCTGAGATAAACGAGTACATTTACAAAAAAAAAAAAAACATCCTATATCATCCTATCTAAGATGGACCAGGAAAAAGAACTTAAACTGATGAGAAAGATCATTGAAACAAAAACACCATCTTAAAAAAAATCTAAGTATAAAATGAGGGACAAATAATGCAGGTCACACTGGGAATATTTGTAACTTCAGCTCTCTGATATAAATTTCTTGGTTTTGTTTATAGCAAACTTAGAAAATAACAAAATGTGCTAATCGATCTACTATTCACAGTTTGGCTGTTTTTAATCTACATACCTATGTTTTACAGAGTAGGCATCATTAATGCTTAAGAAAGGAGAGAAAGTGATAAAATACAAAAATCCCACTTAATGCAGCCTGCGTTCCTCCACAATGCCCCTGGTCTGCATTTGAAAAAACCATGGCAGCATAGGTCAGCAAAAATTTGTTTTCCAACATACTCTAAAGCTAAATGAGATAAAGGGAAACAGCACTGGCTGCAATAGGGAGCTTGAAAAGGACATGGAAGGCAGTAAAACAATACCAAGGACTAGCGACAGACAGATGGGGATGCTTGGCTGCCCTTGACAGCTTCCATGAAGAGATGTCTATGAAGCCATGAGCAACAACAACATAATTACATGAAACTGTACTAATGATACAGACAAATGACACTCATCACACCCTACTCTGAGAAAACAAAGATGGAGAACTCTGCATTGCAGATGAATTCTTATTTTAAAAAGAGGTGTGAGGGAGAAAAAAAGAAATTTGCTAAGCACAGAAAAAATGAAAAGTCTCCATAAAGCTGGAAATAATAACATGTAAAGTACAATTTCATTATTTGTTGTCTTTTAAGCTCTAAAAAGAAAAAAATATCGTGCTTAGCAATGGATTTCACAAAAAGCATTGAACACTGACATCTAAAATAAGATGAATACAGAAAATAATTCTTGATAATATTGAATACTTAATAGTTCTTTACATCCACAGAAAGCGCTATATGAACATTAACTAATTGTGGAAGGTGAAAATATGCTGACGTTGTCTCCAACATGATCCTGACCCTGGATTCAATCAAAACAAACTACTGTGTGTTGGCAATAACTCAGGAAATTACTATTTGCTAGAACAGACTGAAAAATTAAAGTATTAAGCAAATTTGGAAATCCATAAAACACCAAAAAGTCAGTATATTTAATTGCATACAGATTGAGTCTAATGCCATTAAAATAAAAGCATAAGTGTTTCCGTCATCGTTTGGGCAATTGATTGATTAGTCATCATTAGATCAGAATTTTAATAAATCTCCTTTCAGTGTTTGGAGAATTCTGCTGGTAGCCACATAATGCCCTATAATTTTTCTCCTTAGCCTTTAAAAAGAAGCAAGTGCATAATCTTTGTTATAATAATTCTTCCCCTCATAGCAGCAGCTGAAAGGATCAAAACGAGCATAAATAAAGAGAAATATTTCCCATGTATTAAGCAAATAAAACTAACATACCAGAAGAAACGATGGAATCTGAGCTGAACCACCACAGGAAGTAGATGGATTTTGACAACTGTTTGAAAAGGTTCAGACAAAACCAATTAATACTATAAAAAGAATGAAAGCTGAAAGTCCATTGTTCTAGTTCTAACCTATACTACATCTTTTTTAGTCTTATTCCTCACTTCTACCTCCCTCTTAATCTTAAAACTTTAATGTAATAAAAAGCAAGTCATGCACGTGAATTGCATCCACAGGGATGCCCCACGTATGCTCAGGACTACGCCTGCCCCCTTCACTGTTAATTCCTGCAGCACAATCTCCACACCAGCAGACAGTGCCTCAGCTCTCTGCATGAGCTCACAAGGGTGTATTTTGATTCTGCAACTTGCCTGTACAATATTAATAATGACTAAGTAAGCTGTAACCAACATTTTCAATTGCACCAGGACCAATATTAACACAGTACAACATAGCAAATAGGAAAAGCTGACCAGCTTTAGTATGCTAAAGTACATTTTTATTTGAGGATGTGAGAGATTTAAAAACCTACAAATGCTGGTGTTCCTTAAGGAAGAAACACTGATATAGAAAAACCCTAGGGGTTTAGAATTACTGACACTGTTAAATCACACAGGCTGAAATAATGATCTGAATTCACACATTTCATCAAGAACAACACTTCTGCACTTCAGGAAAATCATTATGACTTCTAGGACCACAGAAACACAGTAATTTTGTGCATCAAACCACTAATGACTGCAAAAACTCCAAAGCCAACTAAACCCATGTTATGAAGTTCGCATTATCTCTCAAATACTCCAGCTTAAACTGGACCTCCATTGTACTTGACACTCTATAAGCATATCATTAATTTCTTATATTTCCCATGAAAGATGCAATTACCAGACTCAAAATTTGCTTACAAGTACCACGTTTGAAGCTCCAGCTTTAGATGATTGAATGGCATGCCTTTAATGAATTATTTGACATCACAGAAGAAACTTTATTCAGCCAACTACAAGATACATAACAGCTATCTTCAAGTATGGATTTAAAACTGTAAAGCATGTCCTGAAGTTTTACGATGTATTGAAGCCTCAGGAAACAATATGGCTATGCCTTTTAGCCATTTATTGATCCAAACTAACACATCTGTGTGCATTACTCCTGCAAAAGATCATGCTGGTTTAAACTTACGAACAGCAAATAACTACTAAATTTAAAGAAAAAGGTATTCTACATGGGGTTTTCTATTGGTCAAGGTGTTCTAGTACTCCATTTATCAGAAAATCTCTTAAAAGTATTTTTGCACACAGCTTTGAAAACAGTTTTGCATGCATTGTTAAGATCATAATCAGGATTCATCTGGTCGATGATCACAGAGAAGCCAATCCATTTTGCATGAGGTAGAAAGCTACTTAACATTACGATACTTCCAGCCACTTCCCTCACTTATTAAGTGCACAATCTGAAAAAAATGTTCATGAGTAAGTTCTGCAGGGATCTGGCTTATGCCATGTGATTGGTGCTTCTTGGTTTCCTGCTGTCCAAATGCAATTAGGCATCTAAAACAAATCCGATGCTTTTTCAATGCTATCCAAGGATATCATTGTTTCAGTTGGCACAAGATGGGATGAATCTTGGCTTCACTGAAGTCAACAGAAGACTTCACTGGGTCAAGATATCATACAGTTGTGAACAGCTGTTTAAATTACGACTGGCCTTCTTCACAGTAGTAGCTTATTCCATACCATTCTGTTGTGTTCTTTCCACAGCAAATTATAGCAAACAGTTTCAAGTTAAATTCCATGTTAAGAATAAAGAAACTACAAAACCCACAAATTTGGTCTTTATTTTATTAAAACAAGACTTGTTCTGCTGAAGGAATGAATGAATTCATAACTGCAAAACATAAACAAGGAACAAAATCCTTTGCTTCTGGGCATGCTCAAACCTATGCTACTACAAAGTTTTCTGGAAAAGATTATCAGGAATGCTGTAATTCATAGCAGATAAAAATTCTGGGATTTCAACTGCATTAGCAAGTGAGACACATTTTACTTTTCTTATCTGTTCCCAAAACATGAACAGCTGAAACAATGTTCTATTTCCAGAATAAGTACAAATTCAAATGACTCCATTCTCAGGCAGAGTTACTCTAGGTGAAAGCGAAAGGCAGGCAGCTAAAGAAATCAAGAATCATTATGCCACTCGGTGAAGTAAGCAGACTCCCAAGCACAGGAGCACATACAGCAGCTTGTCCTCTGCACTTCAGATCAGAACACCATCCACTTCTGTTACCTGTCACTGATCTACTTCCAAACAGAATATCCTATCCTGTAATTTAGCTCTTCAAAACATAAAAAAAATCCAAACGCACAACTAAGGAAAAACATGGATGCAATAAATCTGAAATTAAATGAGCTGAAAATACAAACACCCAGCAACAGCACTGGATAAGTTTGAAGTATCACTGTATTCTTACAAACTCACATTGTGTCAAATGACCACAGACAGTAGAAAGAGAAGCAGATAAAAAATTACAGCATCAAGCAAGAGTATTGCAAAATACATTACCAACTACAAGAACACAAAAACCACAAAACCACATATTCTTATTTAGGCACAAATTTAGCATGAAACTTAAACACAACTTCAAATTAAGTCATAGTCTCAGTATAAATACAACTAAATACCTCATTTTATCTGAGTACCAGAGAGGAGCACTTTCATACTACAATTACAAGAACACTGCATGCAAAGATGTCAGAAAGAACTAGAAAGCCAAAAAAATCCTATCAGAAAAGGAACTGACAAACTGCCAGATTCAAGTGTCAGACATGTAAAGTTTGGAGGATTTGCTAGTCTGTTCAGGTAGTACCTGGCACAGCATAAGTCCGAGTCACTCAAGGTTCACAACACAAGTAAATAACAAAAACCAAGCTGCTTAGAATTAGATTGCTTTAAAAAGTTGAATTCATAATTTGTGGGGGGAGAGATTTTTTTAAAACTATGAACTGTGTAAAAAACATAAGTATGAACTTACAGAAGGTCAAAATGGAAGAAATGACATTTTTCTCAACTATTATAAAAAGCATCTAACTGCTTCCAATTAGATCCAAAAAGCATGACTTTATTCCTCTTTAATCCAGTTATCTTTTCCTGTCTCTCTAGATTAAGACATGCAAACATACCCACAAACATCTTTGTCCACTAATGTTAAAACACAAATTTAAAAAATCCCACCCCATCCCAATCCAACCGGCCTTCCCATCCATTTCAGTGAGAAAGTATTTCAGCTCTCAAATTTCCCATTGGTGTAGACATCATAATTGTGTTTTGAAGCTTCAGCCATGCTGCTAATGAAACAACATGCTGTTCACTAATAGCAGCAGAATCTGTATTATTTATCCAACAGGAAAGTGTTTGACTAATTCCTCAAGACCCCAGAAAATTTCTCTTTTCTCCTTTATGCATATGGTATTTTGAGTGTTTCTACAATTTTTTTTTTGTTTTGCACGTATCTTCATCAATTCTTTCTCCAAAGCAGTTTTTACATTTACTTCTCTTACCACAATCTTCCCTCTTTTTCCTAGTAGTCATTGAGCATGCACAGAAGAGGTTTCTAAACAGTCAGAAGTGAGGCATAGAATAACATCCAAGAATACAGTAAAACTTATCAACCACAGAAATGTTTCCAGACTTGTACTCCAAGTCTGATTTTTTAAAAAATTGTTACATTTCATACTTGTTATTTTTCCTCTTTCTTCTTTTTAAAGAAAATATATAGCTACCCACACTTTTATTTAAATATAATACATTTTCCACATACAATACATCTCACCCTGATGAGGCGGGCTATTATTTACAAAAAAAAAAAAAGAGACATTACAGGCTAAAAATATTAGTCATTCTATAGTCAAGATATTTTTATTACTCAAGGTTTCAAGGAAAAATTGTGTGCTGGAAAAACATAAGCTTACAATGAATGAGTATAGAGAACAGTATTTTTGGCTGTAAACAAATATGCACTAGTGATCTTGAAGTACAATGTGCATTAAATCTTATTCACACACAAAACAATTCATGCTCTTCATGTGTACAATATTGTGAAAAATAAGATGGAAGAAGTCAGATAGGAAAACAGTCTTGTATCATAAAAATATGTTAGAATGGGACTTATCTATAGAGTTAATTTAAAGCTTTGCTTTAAAACAAACTTTATTTAAAAATCTCTTGCTTTATCTAAAAATTAGCCTTTCTATAAAAACCATTCATTTAAAACTTTGCTTTAAAAAAATCAGTTTTATATTAGACAAAATATTAAATTATACAGGCACAATTAGTTAAGAGGGCTATAAGGACTCGTATTATAACCCTTCATTTTCCAGTGGTTTGCAATATGGTCTATAAGATTTTGTTTCTACTGACAACTGTAGGAAAATTCACCCATAGAAATCAACTTTTATTTCAAAAAGAAAATAAATTTTAAAAATAACAAAAAAATTGTCAGACCATATTTGACTTGCAAAGGAACCTGGGTTCCAGCTGGCTCAAGTACATGCACATCTTTTATTTATCCAGGGAAATATGCACATACGTTAAAAAAAAAATCCCCCAAATATTTTTTTGAACAAACAGTTTATGATGACAGCTTTTCTATTTCCTTCAGATACTGTATGTTAAAATAATACATTTCAAAGTCCACCTTTATTTCAATCCAATCTGGTGACCCTTGAGACTTCAGAAGAGGAATCAAGAAAGACTTTGTTTTTTCAGGCGAAAATGCACAGATATTATGTTCAATTGCAAAAAGAGGAGGGTTTGGTCTGTTCTTTTCTATATTTTTTGTGTGCTGAAGATGTATGCTACAACTATAGAATTTACAGAGACCTTTAAAGTAAGGTAGATTATATAATGAACCAAATTGCAGATTTACAATTCAGAGCCCTGATTGTGCTGATGTTTAACTATATGTTTAAATTAACCCAAATGAACAATTAATCTTGGATTTTAAAGCCTAGAAACATCTGCAAGCTTATGTCTCCTAGACAGATTAAATAAGCTGTCATCATAGAACAATTAAACAAACAAAAAACCCACAAATGAAAAAAATTAAGCCATGTAATTAAAAAAAGTCTTTTTTGCCATTAAATAATAGTACTTAGAGCATCAGTGGCCAAACTTGAGTCTATGGAATATGATTTTAACTCAACTAAGTATTTTAAACAGATACATAAATATCTGTTTCAACAGATATTTGAACTCTAGTATATTTAGATCGATGTTGCTTTAGGCTTATTTAAATATTTTACTGAAAGTTTAAAAAGAAAATGTCAACTATAGTACATAAAAATATAACCAGCAGTACACTGAATTAAAATAAAAGAAACCATAGAAACTCAAATTTAAGGTTGACATTCTAGAACAACTCACTGCTATTTGTTTGTATTAAAACTTCTCCATCCACCAACCAAGGAATGTGAAATTCTCCTACGGACGTAATCAATAAGCTATTTAAAAAACAAACAAACAAACAATAAAAACCAACCCAAACTCTAAGCCTATATTTGCTTTGGAACTTGATATTTCACTTTAGCCACCACCATTTGAACAGTGCCCTAGAGAGACAAATTTCCTTACCAGCATGGTCCATTATTGCTTGAAGATAGTCCACAGTGACTTTTTGTCCAAAATGACTACTTTGGACACAGTTTCAGGAAAAAAAAGTCAATACAAAAACACGTACAATTACATTTCATTTCAAGAAAAGACTGAATTGATCTGAATTGTATCATACTGTATTAATTTTAATGCCACTCCATAGGCATGTATTACGTGTTGAAGGTGTGCATATACACAAACACAAAATACATACACAGAATTCGGCCTAAATTAATATATCTTCATTTAATTTCTAGCACAACAATCGAGTCTTTTTTTGCACTTTAGAGTTATGTGGAAAAATAAGAATAGGCACAATTAATTAATACAGCTTCTAATTTACCTTATTATAGTGCACTATTACGCACTGATAATACCATAAAAACAGTATGATACTATTCAAGCTCATTTTCCTAACATACAGGTGAATTCGAGTAACTAGGATTCTAAGTGCTTTTTAACTCAAATACACAACTTCTGCAGCTTTACACACTAGAACAGTGCAATACACTATGTTCCCATATTCCAGGAACAAGAGCTGAGTTTACAGTTGTACTTGTTTCACATTAGACTGGCTTTGCACTTTCTGCAGCTCTAGCACTTCAACTGCTTTGCCAATGACCTTTTGTTCCCTTTCCTTTTCCTCAATCTTTTTCCAGGTGCTGGCTATAAAAACAAAAGTTCTTTTGGTAGCTAGCTCTCACCTGGTAGAATGAGGCAGTTTTGAAGTAAAGGTACAGCAGAAGTTCTAGAGGGTCGGTTCACAGCGCTTGGGTGACCCCGATCTCCACTTACTTCCCAGTTACTGACTTTGGAAGAAGTTCGCTCTGGCTTCTTGGGAAAAGATTCCGATGTGACCTTCTGCCTCTTTTCGGGAATCTCTGTGACAACTGCTGAGCTCAGAAAGGTCCTTTTTGGTTTCCTCCTCACCTTTAATTTTTTTGCATCAGGCTTTTCTTTCTTAAGGTGCTTTCCCACTGTAGTTTTCCTTGTCTGGCACCTATGGATGGAGAAAGCAGAAGATTTCTGGGCACGAGAGTGAAGTTTCCTTCTCATCCCTTCTTTTTGCTGTTTTTTAGTTCTGGAAGTTTGCTTGCATGTGGTCACTCTGTTTCCTCTCCTCCCAACAGTACATCTGACAGACATAGATCCTGCAGCCTTTCTGGAAAAAACTGGTTCTTTATTAGTGCCTTCTTTTCTCTTCCACATTGCCTTTGGATTCTCTCTCTCTAACCGCTCACTACTCCTGATGGAGATCAGAGGAGTTTTGGTACCTCTACTGTTAAATGGAGTTAATTTACTATCTCCTTCTACCACAGACTGGTGAGAGTTCAAAGGTGAAATGATCAGGTGTTTCAAAGAGTTCTCTGAGTGGCCAGATACCAGACAATCTGTTCTTTCTGTGGAAACAGAAGATCCATCTGCCTTTTGACTTGAGGCTGCATCATCCCCTTTACCTGGATCTGGCAGGAAAGATGCTGAAGATGAACTACAGAAGTCTGACCAATTAAATGACTTTGACAGCGTGCTTTCTCTCTGTGCATCAGCTACTTTCCTCATGTTTGCATCAAAGCTGAGACTTCTGAAAAGCTGTCGAACGTGGGAGGGCTTTTTGGCCTTTTCTCCAACTGTACTCTTTGGAGGAGTTTTCAGAATTCGATTTGTCAGTGGGTCATAATACTTAAAAGAACACTGTTTGTATTTATACCTTACAGAGTCCTTGCTATCTGTGGAGTTACGATTTTTCCTCATTTTGGGAGTATCTATAGGTTTCCCTTTACATTGTTTAATCTCTGGGCACGAAAGAACGTATACCACTGTCTTGGGCTGTATAGGACTCATAATCTTGCTGTAGGACTCAGGAAGTTTAAGGGCACATAGTCTAGTTTTCATGTTTGGAGTTTTTTCATTCTCTGGCCACACGATGCTTGCTTTCTGATGAGCTGGATCAGATTCCCTTCTAGACATTTTTCTTTTTGGTACAGGGTAGTTCAACAGACTTGTTTGGGTGCCATGGCTGACTTTAACCACCTGGCATCTTGAAGCCAGGCGCCATGCCCTTTTCCTAGGCATTTTAAGAGTGTGTGGGTTGCATAGTGTATCTGAAGCTAAAGATGGGTTATCAAAATCAGAGCCACCACTTAAAGCATTATTAAATTCTGGCAATGCTTTAATTGATACACTTTCTCTTCTATTACCCTCGATAATATTGTTCTTTTGTTCATCCTTCTGCTTTTTTTTCTTCATTCTCTTCCCTGTACAGTTCGCTGAGGATTCACTGTCAAAGTAGCAGCGAAAACGACCTTCCCTGAAATCACGCACAAGTTCTTCAATTTTTATATCATCTTCATACATTATTTGAGACCAAGTCTTTCCCACAAAAGAAGGAGGCACATGCGGCAGAGCTAGAAGAACTGGTTCTTCAGTAGGAACTACAACATCCTGTTTTACTGCTTTTATTTTCTCTACTGACTCACTTTTTAAAACAGAAGAGAGCTGCGTTCCATAGTCTTTATCTTGCAAACTTATTTGGACCTCTTTTAGGAATTCTATACCTTTTATAGCTGCCTTAGGTAAATCTGTTCCTGCCTGAAGAGGTGCATCACAGTCAAAACTCATTTCAGAACCCTCTAAATGAGTATGGTCCAGAAGTGATGAAAAAGATAAACAGGGTTTATTCTCCTCTTTGAAATATATTTTTTCAGATGTAGTTCCATGGCAGTATTTCAAAATAACATCTTCAATAGTGTCATCCACTGAGCTTTCATCACCTCTGTTCGTCTTCATGTTTTTGCATCTTGCTAGTTTTGGGAATGTCCCAAGATCAAGGGCGCTGCTGATACCCACAGTATCCCTGAGATGGAAATCAGACGCCAAAGTTTCATCCTGAGTTCGTAAACCATCTCGTTTTGAGAGAGATTGACCTGAGTTAATATGTAAAGAATCGTTGTGGCTGCACATAGGATTCTGATGAGAAACTGAAGGGCATTTTGGGTGAACCAGTGTCGGAGCAGGATTCAAGCATGTATTTAATAACACATTACTATTGCATACCTCCACTCCTGTTTTATCACATCCACCACGTGGAATCAGACAGTTTTTCATCTCTGCTGGGGACAGACAAGGAATCCCAGCAGCCTCTGGAGTGACAGGGAGTGGCATGTCATCATAGCTTGGTCTAAAGGGGAGGGGAAGAAACCAACTTATATAAATACTGTAAATATGCTTAAGATTTTTCAAGCAATAGCTTTTTTTAGAAAAAAAAAAACAAACAGTAATTACTAGAGTGCATCATAGTTAATGAACAATCTCAAGTTACCATCTCTGCTACTTTTTTATAGAGATATTCCATTTTCAAAAATGGTGGAATGTTCCCACCTCCCCCTCCACCAAGCTAAAAATAACAATTCAGGCATTAGTCAGTTACCCTCTTCATGCAACCATCTCTTAAGAATGGCCAAATATATGTTACAATCATTTTATAAATACTTTTATAAAAGCAAGAAAAAGTAAAAATATGAGCTTAAGAGGTTATTTCACTGATAAAACTATCCCTAATTAATACTGAGCTTTTGTAGAGAAATGGAACATTACAATATGGCACAGTATAAAAATAGTATTGAGTATAAATGCCCCTTTCCCTATAAAACATGGCTGCTTGATAGGAACTCTGCACATGTTGCCAAGGAATTCCACAGTTACCACTTCTCACAGACATACTACAACTTCTGACTTACTTCTTATAGAAGTCAAGTTATGACTGTTCAGCCACACTATGACAGCAACAGATTTTTATATATTCTGCAACTGGCAGTTCTGTCTTTAGCCCTGCCTCAAATACCATGTTTATGTCTTGCAGAATTAACAGAACAGATACGGGTTATTTCTCATATGCAACACAGGAAAGCTAAAGGCTTTCAATGTGCTGGGCAAATCCAATGAAAATAATTTTTGAAAAAATTTAAGAGAAAACGTCATGTTTCAATTGAAAGTTATAACCAGACCTTGCAAGACCCAAAGGGATGCTTACTTTAATACATGGCAGACAGCCACGCACCTCTTACGGTGCATTCATCTGCTAACAGAAGTATTGTGAATAAATTTTATTTTACTGGAGAACTTCTATGTTACATCTGGTGATATTAATGCACCCTCTGCAGAAATTAACTAGGAAGAAAGTTGTTGCTTGGTCCACTGTTAAACAAGCAGCAGCCTTTGATGCCTGCAAAAATGCTTTGATTGAGCATGCACAGTTATACGCTCCTAGGTGAGTATATCCTTTAGAATTAGAAGTAACAAATCCAGACAAGATTTGTTCAGAGAAGATATAGTCTTGTGGAGATTGCAGCAGGTGACTGGGCTGAAAAATCAGAAAAGACCTGTAGGATTTTGATCCAAGGCATTACAAGGCTGTGCTATACATTTTACCTAGATGAAAAAACAAATGTTAGCTGTAGTTTGGGCACTACAAGAAACTGAAAGAATCACAAGCCAGGACAGTGTGACTGTACACATGCCCATACACATTCATGGGTACCGATGATTCCATTAGGGCCCATGCAGGGGTAGTTCAGGCAGACACACATTGGAAAATGAAACATTATTTACAGCAACTATTTCTACCAGGAAAACCACATGTAACAACTCCACATGCCACTCCTTTAGGAACTGTATAATTTAATCATATACTCACACTAGGGGGAAACTCTTCCCTTTGGAGATATCCCTACATCTCCTGTGGACAAGGCTCCCCCTTATGCTGAGTTAATAAAAGAGCACAAAAAAGATCCCTGGTTTACCGAGGAAAAAGCAACATGTATGGCAACTGGACGATGACAGTGGAGAGCAGTTGCATATGCTCCACTACCAGGAATTATATTATGGCAAGTAGGTATACAGACATCTAGTCAATGGGCTGAATTGATTGCAGCAAATCTTGCTGCAAGGGAAGGCACGTTATTTATATACTGACAGTTGGGTTGTGTATATGTCTCACAACGTGGTCACCCCACTGGGCCCAAAAGATTGCATATACAAAGATACCCTATCTGTGGGCATAGATATATGGCAACAACTTTGGCAATATGTACAAAGATATCCTTTAAAAGTAAGGCACATCTCAGCTCATCAAAAAGATAATTCACTCGAGACACAAAATAACAGTGCAGTAGATAATATGATTTTGCTGAAGTACATGTTCAAGCTATATATGCACATATAGCTTGTGCACATCAATCAGCTTATACTGAACGTGCATGCAACATTGCTCACAATCAAACCCCTTTGCCATTACATGTTTAGAAAATGTGCATATAATTGTACTACTTGTAGTACATTTAAGAACATTACATATATTTACATGGGAAAAGATAAAACACTGTCAATGGGCTTTGAATACCTGGCAGGTTGACTAGATGGGCCCCCTACCTCTGTTGAGGGGGGGCAATATGTATTCACTGCTGTGGATACAGTGTCAGGACTGGAATTTTGCTAAACCCACAAAATATGCTAAATGACATAACAAAACTGAAGCACTAGAACAACTCATTCATCAATATGGGACTCCTGACCAAATACAAAGTGACCAACGACACACTTGAGTGGAAATACGTCCAGGATTGGGCTCAAGGGCTAGGGATAGATTGTATATTCCATACTGCCTACCATCTCCAAGCTAATGGCTTGACTGAAGGAATGAACGGGATGCCGAAGGAACAACTGAAAAAACTAATCAGTACTAAAACTTGACAACCCTGGTGTTCACATCTTACTAAAGCAATTGTTTTGTTAAACAGTTGGAATATTCGTCATCAAACAACCTATGACCATATTATAACACCTCCAGTACAAAATATGGTGAGGACTGGAATTCTTCCAGACAGTATCTCTCTGAAAATAGAGAGCATTAGAATGGCATTACTGGTGTTGCAAACCCAACATCGAATTGAAGTTCAATCTGAAAAAGCACAAGCCATAGTTCTCCAATCTGTTTAGGCAATTACCCCACATCAGGTTATCAAACCCAGAGCAATATGAACTGAAGGAGCTTGAGCAACAGCATATGTATTACTGGAAGGAGATGAAATTCCTGTTTTCCTTCCCTATCACAGGTAGTCCTGTACTACAAGTATATACTCTGGGATACATGTTAATCTTGCAGAAAAGTAAGTACCTAGATTTGGTTAGCTTCTACCATAACTAACTCATCTATCTTATATATAAAGGCAAGATTAACAGCTGCATATATTTTGACAATGTGTTCCATTGGCGTGCCAACCCCAGCAGCTGAATTACATGAATATATTATGCTAAGTGATATTGATGTTTTGATATTAATGTTTCTCATTGCCATTTTTTCCTCCTTCAACACCATAAATGCTGCTGCTTCGGTTTTGAAGGTATGTGTTGCCAGATGAATCAGCCAGTGTAGAGGATGACATTCAACATCTCTAGGACCTAATGCATCAAATGAAACAATCTACTGACAGTTCCTGGCTGGCTGAGTGGTTTAATTCCCTAACAGGATGAATAGGACACCTCATTCAAAGTGTTATTGTAGAGATATGTTTATTCTTTTTTCTATATGTGTTTATTACATCCCTTCATAAATCACCCTGCCTTACACCCCTCAAGCCCAAATGGACACCTCCAGCTTTGCCTGCACCAGCAGAAGTGGTCCCTTGAGCAAGGGGGTAGAACATGGGAAAATAACAGAAAATTGGTGAGGAAGATTGCAAACATGCTCAAGTGACTTGCAGATAGTATCAAAAAACATATATATCATACTAATTGTTTAGTCTTGACAACTCTACTTATGTACTTGACGAGTAGAATATCTGTGTTTAGATGACAGAGGCCTGTGATAGACTCAGAGGCACCATATCAAACATGCTTGAGATTCCTGCTGTGCTGTGGGAAAGATTAAAGCACAGTGGTAAACTACACCTGCCTAAATCCCTGATATCCAGGTGAAAAGAGCAGGTTTGGTAACTCTCTAGCAAGGACTGAGCTCCATGAAGCCTGTGTTCCTGCTTGTGTGCCTCTGACTGGGTGCTGCTTTGGAGATCCCCCTGTTTGCAAGGTAACTAAAATTTACTCTTTGCATTTCATCCACGGTTTTGTGGTTGTTCCTGCATCCTGCCTGTGTCAGCTCACACAGTGACAATTTTTTTCCAGTCATTTTTCAGAAAAGGATTGCAACATAAACCTATTCACACTTGCTTTTCCATCTTGCTTTTATTTCTCCAAACTCTATCTAGATTTGGGATTATTCCTCCTCCTCCCTCCAACTTCATCCAGACTTCGTACATTATTTTTCTCATTCCATTCCTTCTTCCAATGACTTAAAGGAATATGAGTGGCTTGTTTTATCTAATTAGTAGGTTTCATTCACCAAATAAATAACCTTGTATTAGCAACACCTCGAGAGAGGGCTTTTTTTCATTTGGGTGTTCTCTTAAAGCGAGTCCTGTGTTTACTTCATGGCAAAAAAAACCTGTGGACATTCCTGAGCTAGAAGGATTAAAATTATTAAAGATGGAAGGATTAATTTACGTATTTGTACTGATATGTATGTGTCCTTGTCCCATTTGTCATAGACATGCCTATTAATTTTTTCTGTCACATCAATGTGACTGCCTTTATGCAAAATACCCTTCTGCTTGTTTGTTAGATCTACAGCAGAGTTGTATATCATGATACACTGTACTGGTTTCAGAGTGGGATTTTTGTCTGCCTTGTAGAACACAACAAATGAGGAACGAGTTTTAACTGAGATTCAATTTTAACCATTCCATAATTCTATGAATAGATTTCCTTTCATCTACAGAGAAAAAAAAAAATCTGATACACTGACCCTCTTACCACTCCTAAACATGCACAAGATAATTAAAGAGAACACTTTTCAAAGCTTGAACATTAATGAATTGGCCAATTCACATAATTCCTGCAAGCATTAACTGAATGTGTGTACTCCAACGATAATGAAAATAAACATATAAATATTCACATGACATTATCCAAAAACAACAAGCAAAAAATATGAACTCTTTCAAAACATACCATAAAATACACTGCTAAATATATATATATAAAGCCTAGAATTATAAGAATTATAATTTTTATATATACATATAAATAAGGGACAAATTATAAGAATTTGTAAATGCATATCAGAGTGTACAGTCTGCCATTATACCCACTGACTCATGTATTCCTCCTTTCTTCAGATCTTCACATTTAATTGCCATCAATACTGTTGTATCAAATCCTTAAGTAGCAAAACAAAGTTTAAAAGCACACAGGCAACACAAAAGCAATATACTTGGACAGTGTTTATATAAATACACTCCTTTCTAAACTGTCTTCAAAGTGAAAGTTTCCCCTCAGAGAAAATTTGCTGCTCAGCAGTGGAACAGAAGTAAGAACTCATAATACATGCATTCTATTACACATTTAAAAAAAAAAAAAAAAAAAGAAAAAAGACAGCTGTATTATACCTGTTGTCATGGTATCTGTGGGGATGATGCTGCAAAACATCTTGCAGGAAACGCTCCATCAAGCTACTGGTACCCATACGATTCCTACAGTAAGTGGTAAAATGTCTGTGCTGGGAGCTGAAAACATGCTGGTGAAAGATAAAACAAATGACTAGTGTAATACTACTGTTAACACACTGGCCTGTTCCTAAAAATTACTTCCCAGATTAAACATTACACTGTTCCTATGAAAATGTTTAAATAAGAAGAAAAATCTTCAGCCTTTTCTACTTTAAGTCTTTGACTCAATGAGATTTTTAAGCATGTCTCAAATAATACTAAAATGTATTGAAATATCCTTCTGAGCTGGAACCTGATTTAGCAGCTCTGACAGCTGCTCACAAACCTCTTGCAACTAGTACAAATACTCTAAATGATCTATGACTGACTATTAAAATATTTTTGAACTTCATATGAATAAACATCCTTTAATTCATTCAAAGCAGAAAGAATTTTCATAAGGACAGATGATTAAATAGGTTTATACTTTCTAATTTAAAAAGTCTAAAAAACAGAAGACTGAAGAGGAAAGTTAAAGAACAGAAAAGAAGATAGTTGATCAAATGTCTTCAGCCCTGATATCCAACACATTATCCCTAATATTTTACAATATAAACAGATCTCAAGATCAAAGCCACAGAAATGCAATGAATGCAATGCACAGCAGCATACCACTTCAGAAAAGCAGCCTGCCGTAGCCATGCCACTCCACTAGCATCTGTTTAACAAGTAACAGATAAGAAAGGTATCCTCTTCTCAGGGTGTACATTGTGCAACTCACAAATTGATTATTTTTCATTCAGTACTGGTTCTTCATTGTAGAGAGTGGTATTTTGTAAGCTGATAGAACTTTTGGGTACTCGTTGCTATCTGTTGCTGAATTATGCAGAAGCCTTCTCACCTGTTCTAGATTACTGTAGTGTACATGGCAACAGCTGCAGTATCCTTGTCTACTTTGCACAGTGGATACTCCAGGCTGAGGATGTTCTTGCCTTCTTGTGTGTAAACTGAAAGAATATTACCAAGACATTTCAGTAAGAAAATGAGAGAAACGTTGTGTTGTTTAGGTCATGTTCTTAATATGGAAATTCTACACATCCATCTTACTACACCGCTGGAACAAACTTGCAAGATAAAAGTTTCTATTTCAGAACTGTAATGGCAAGTAGGACTACCCATTTTAAAGTAATCAATTTTCACTAAAGAATTTTTTTTCTGAAATGCAGAACAAAGGATAACAGGTTGAAGGCACAGCAAACATGAATACTAATTTCAGTTGGCTGAAATCTGAAGAGAATTGTATCTCCAGAAAAAGACAGTCATCTTTTTAGTGTTTTGAAATTAAAAAAAAAAAAAAAAAGACAAATCTTGAAACACACACATTAGTTTTGGGCACTACAGGGTGCCGTCCCCCCAGTTTTGAATTTTGTGTGGGTAGAAGTTAAAAGGACCTCCATTATACACTTAGTCTATATAGCACCACTGTCATCCATTACACAAGATAACAGATAACGCTGAAAAACACATTCTTCCTGTCTTACTTTCCGTAAGCGGTAAGCTAGATACCAGTTAAATCATCACTTACCTGCTATTGCTGTCCTGTTGTAGGGCATCTTCAACACCATGTCTTTCAAGTCCTATGGAAAAAGCAAAACAAAACAGAATATCAAAAGAGACAGAACAGAGTTTCACCTGCAAGTAATTGCTTCTCTTACATTGCATTTGTCAAAACTATTACTTTAAAGGAAGATAAAAAGTTCAGGAAGTTCAAGAAAGCATGTAGGAAGGGATCCTTTTGTCCTCAAAGTTCCTCTAAGAGCTTAATAACATTAGCTTTTCTCTTTCATGGTTGAGCAGGAATTTTTCTACCGATTTGTCTGGAATCAAGACTATGCAATCTATATTTATCCTGCTACATCCATGAT
This sequence comes from Gallinago undulata, assembly GCA_026546715.1. Classification (NCBI taxonomy): domain Eukaryota; kingdom Metazoa; phylum Chordata; class Aves; order Charadriiformes; family Scolopacidae; genus Gallinago; species Gallinago undulata. The sequence goes on from JAOTQQ010000079.1 coordinate 30,146,124, forward strand.
CACTGAGATAAAATGTAGTGATCATGTAGCATGTCTTAAACAGCTCATTACAGGACAAGAAAATTACATGTACATGGAAACCCTGTGGATGATTCAGAAGTCACTTCTTCCATCTAAGTTCCATAATGAAATATAGGAAATCAAAGTACACAATTGAAACTTTAAGGTGAATTAATGCTTCTATTGTTAATTATTACATTAAAAAAGAATAACTGCAACAAAAACAGCTACTTTAAATTTCTCACCTTGTGCTGAAGAAGCAGAAGCTTCATCAGATGGTTTGATTCTGTCAAACATCTGTAAATAAAAAATAAAAAAACTCTAAGAATAAACAGTAACACAAAAAAAAACCACAGTAAAGCCCATCCTCAAGCTGATCCTTCTGTCCAAGCTGTTCAGAAGCACTATATTGTTCCATCTAAGTCAAATCTTGGTCTGTTGCTGAAGCTGCATTGTAATAATAGATTTCTGCTTTACTAGATTTCCCCAAGTCCTGGTTTCAGCTGGGAAAGAGTTAGCTTTCTTTCTAGTGATTGCTGTGAAAGGAATGTCAATAATACCTGTAGGTTTTAGTTGTTGTTAAGTGATATTTATGCTATTCAAGGACTTTTTTTAGCTTCCCACAGACGTACAGACAGAACAACGGAACGGCCAATGAAATATTCCATACCTAGACTTTAGGCTTAGTATCTAAACAGGTGGTCAGCTAGGCAGTGGGAATCCACTATCACTGTGCAGGATGGTGCCAAATCACCAAGTAATGAGAGTGACCCATTTCATCATTATTACTACTGTTATTTTTCCTTTTTTGTTATTGTTTCTATTAAACTGTCTTTATCTCAACCCACAGGAGTTTCCCCTCTTTCCCCAAACCCTTAGGGGCACTGGGGGGGGGGGTGGGGGGGTGGGTGGAGGGGGTGAGTAGCTACAAGTATCTAGTTGCCGGCTGGGGTTAAAACACGACATCCTAATATTATATTTAGCAGTGCATAGGGGCTTTGGCAGAAGAAGCTAATTTCTGATCAAATGAATGAAATGAAATACTATACTTACAAATATAGCTTAGGCTCTGTTAGGTTATTAAGCAATAACCTTGTCAAATTCTTTTAATTACTGAATTTCTTCAGTTGCCTTTACAGTAAAGATGATACAAGACCTAGATCACCCAAAATAATTATCCAGGCTAGAAAAGTAATCCTTATTGCTCAAAAGACCTACAAACCAATATTGAGTCCCACAATTTTTAATTAAAATTTGACTGCAGCAAGATGCAGTTACATGCTTAGGGTGCCTAAACACAAAGGACTTCTGAGTTTCACACAGTCCTTTTTCATTATGGAATGCAAGCATAAAATTAGCTTTTTAGTACAAACCTTAAAGTCATCAACCTTCTTCATCCACCAAAGCTGACTCCAGATTATGTCAAACAGGAAGCCATTTGCAGTGCAGGACACTTATCTTTTCTCATCCCACCTGGCAACAATGAAGTTAAAGAGCCTTTTAAAACAGAGTTAATAATGCATGCTTTCCATGCCCTAGGGCATGTAAATTTTTCTGTTCCACTTTCCAAACACATCAGTCGATATAATGAACAAATCTCTTTCTGAAGTCTGCAGTGCACCTTTCTTTTTTATTATGGAAGTTGTTTTGACAGTCTTTTCCACATAAATGTTAACTGTTCCTTCCAGAATAACTTTGTTCCTTCTTTCTTCCTCATAGTTCCTATGTATTAAATATTGTCATTTTGGATGCTAGCATACATGAAATTAAGTATACTTCTATGATAACAGAAAATAAATTCCTCAACATTAACCAAATTTAAATTAATCTATTTTGAGCGTAATTCGTGAACCTGCTCAGAAAAACAGTGTTTTATTTTGTTTATGTTACATAAACTAATTAGATATTATACAATATCTATTGTATAATATATTAACTGGAAATTTCACAGTAGGTTGGATGTTCAAAGCATTTTATAAATTTATAAATTATATCCATCATATACTCAATTAAGTATTACCATTAGCATTGCAGACAGGAAAACAGAAAAGCCACAGTAATTTGCACAATCACTATCAACAGCATCACAGTGAAAGTACCACATCGTGTCTCAAAACTCAGAATTTAGCAATTCTTAGATCTCCTTGGGACCTACCATTTATGTAATTGTAGGACAGCAAAAGTTCCAAATCAACCACTTTTACTTTTTATCCTTTATAAGCTGTTTTTACAAGAATCATCCCTTCCTTTTTCCTTCCGATTCTCATATATGTAGAAAAGATGCTCCTATATGAGGCTATATATCATGAGGCTTGACAGAGGTGTGGTTTGTTGTTTGTTTTCTTTAAACTTCTTTTGCTCCTTCCCTGACTATGCACTGCTCATTATAAAATAGCAGGGCTGTTACAGCAGTCAGGGTCAGAAAGAGGGCCTTATCTCAACTAAAAAAAAAAAAAAAAAAAAAAGAACCAACCCCAAAACAAAAAAAGTCTCAACAAAAAAACCCAACCACCCAACCAAAACAACAGGTTTGATCTCCTTCCCATAGTGTATCAATTCATGTAATGATATTAAAAACAAAACAAAACACAGCTGTACTTATAACCGTTCTCACAGGCAATTGAGAAAAGCTTTCTTGATAGATCAACTGATCTCAGTCACCCTATTCAGTGTCCTATATTCAGCTGGGATCCAAAAGACAGTAAATGAAAAACTGACAAGACTATCTTTCATAAATGATGCTTTGTGGAAAATATCTTGTTCCACATGCTTGAAGTCAACTTACTGATTTTTTTGAAGGGGCATGTGAGTGTATATATATAAAATTTTTTTTTTTTTTTCTAAGATAAACCTACAAATGTGGAGCATAGTAAGAGTGTAGCGACCACAGAGGAGCCTACCCCATTGTCAGTGCAGTTAGGCAGTCAGCAGGAGACACCACAACCATTCATTCCCATCGACTGCCCCAAAACCAGATTCACAGTACCTCAATATACAAACACCCAGTTTTACCTCAGAGGCACCAAGCAGTGGCAACTGCAATATGTTAGAGGATAACTACTACTGCAGTTCATTACTTCCTTATTTGAAGGAGTAATTTCCATGGTGGTGCTCTTCTAAGAGGTCACTCATCTACAAGTACAATTCTGTATGTTACACCCCTAAGTTGAGACACAGACTCATGCACATTTAAATTGAGCTAGGAGTGCAGTAACTTCAAATAGCAGAGAACTAAGAAAATAACTACAACAAATTACTCCGGTCTGCATCTCCTTGTCAACTTTCTACAGTTTTAGGAAATTCAACAGACTGGATTTTGTCACTGGAGGAAGGGGAGGTTAGGTAAAAATTGTAAAAGCCTGGCTATCACTTAGTAACTGACAGAAAAACATCAGAGGAAGATCTTTCAGAAATACACACAAAGCTGACGAGAGCAGAAAACCTATTATCCACGTCGCAGTATTTCATGAGAACACTAGTACACAGCGCAAAGAAAAAAAACTGAACTCAAATTATATATAGCTGGTTTACCATCTGAAGTCAAGCTCAAATCACAGGCTAGTAATGTAGAGGAAGCCTGTTATGTAGATATTTATGTTGCCAAAATCTGGACAGCCTAACTGCAATCCTAACTTTATCAAAACAGAAACTAGAGATATAAATTCACTAAAGACATTTCAGATGTCCATGCAAAGCCTGCAACATACTAGCTTCATTACTTCCAACTGTAAATATCTTAAACTGTTGGATTAAAAAATAAATTATACTTGTACAAGCTTTAGTGTAAATATTTTACCACTGAAAAATCCTGTAAATTGTAACAAGTGTAAAAACAACTAGTCACATACAGAAATGGTAGATTTCTAACTGGGCTACACTGGCTGTCTCTAACACCAATGCTTCTTTTTGGTTTTATTGAATTACTCTGTGTACAGCAGCCAGAGGATGAAAAGCCTCAGACAACCATAGAATGGTTTGGGTTGGAAGGGATCTTAAAGATCATGCAGCTCCAACCCCCCTGCCATGGGCAGGGACACCTCCCACCACACCAGGTTGCTCAAAGCCCCATCCAACCTGGTTTTGAACACTTCCAGCAATGGGGCATCCATGACTTTCCTGGGCAACCTGTTCCAGTATCTCACCACCCTCACAGTAAAGAACTTCTTTCTAGTATCTAATCTAAATCTCTCTTTCAGTTTAAAACCAATCCTCCTCATCCTATCGCTACACTCCCTGATAAAGAGTCCCCCCCCATCTCTCCTGTAGGTCCTCTTGAGGTACTGGAAGGCTGCTATATGGTCTCCCTGGAGCCTTCTCTTCTCCAGGCTGAACAAACCCAATTCTCTCAGCCTGTCTTCACAGGAGGTGCTCCAGCTCTCTGATCATCTTTGTGGCCCTCCTCTGGAACCCGTTCCAACAGGTCCATGTCTTTCCTGTGCTGAGGACTCCAGAACTGGATGGAGCACTCCAAGCGAGCTCTCGCCAGAGCAGAGTGGAGGGGCAAAATGATCTTCCTCAATCTGCTGGCCACACTTCTTTTGATGCAGCCCAGAACGCTAGGCTGCAAGCATGCATTGCCAGCTCATGTTGAGCTTCCCATCCACCAACACCCTCCATGTCTTTCTCCTCAGGGCCGCTCTCAATCCATTCTCCGCCCAACCTGTATTTGTGTTTGGAATCCCATCTACCCAAAAGAAATCTATAAAGAGGCAACTAAAAGGCATGAAATGTACACGTTAAAACAAATCAGTAATATATACATTCCGGTAATATATAAAAGCATCAAAGAAACCCTCCACAGCGTGTCACTCTTGCACTGCAACAGGTAAAACATAAATAAAAAGGAACAAAGAAGCGAATCAAAACAGCTCCTCCGAAAACACCTCACAAAAACCTCCGCTGCCTCTTCACCTGCCTGTGCTGTCTGTGCTCCCTGACAGAGGGAAAACAAGGGGAAAACTCTCGCTTATATACAGTTAGCTGTCTTCCAACTGCGTCAGCACAAATAGGGAGGTGGCAACTTATTTCAGGAACCGCTTTTGCCCCACCGCCAGCCAGCACCAGCTCGGGCTTCCCACCGAGCCCCGTCTCACGGCCCAGCCACCGCCACTGCCGCCCAGGGCGGAGCCTCAGGCGGCTCCTAAGTCCCGCCGGCAGCCGAGAGGGGTAAAAATCCCGCTGTGTTCTGTGGGTGCTCCGCCACGCACAGTCCGAGGCACCCACCCCCGCCACAAGGGCTCCCGGCCGCCGAGGGGGCTGAGGGGCGCACCCACGCACATTAGCGCGCGCGCGAAGGGGGCTAGCTGAGTGGCGCGCGGACCCCGCCCCTAACGGCCCCTCCCGCTCCCAGCCGGTCCCTTTGCCCTGCACGGCGGCGCGCGTCCTCCCTGCTCCCGCCGCCCGGCTCCCTCCCCAGTACTGCCTCACCTCCATTACTTCTCCGTGAGCTCTTCCGTGCCAGGCTGGGGTCAAGGGACGCCATCCTTGGCTTCCTCCTCCGGGTCGGTGCCGTGGGGGTGGAGCGGAGAGCTGTGCTGTGGGAGAGAGGGGCAGGGGAGGGGAGGGCGTTGGTGTTTCCCGCCCAGGTCTGAGGGACCGTCCCGCCGCTCCGGGCCGGCCTTCGGTCTCACTCTTCGTTTCAGCCTGCGTCTCTGCCAGCTCGGGGTCCTACGCATCTCTGGGCCGCCGTGTCCGTGCTCCCGGCGGCCTCGGCCCTGCCAGAGTAACGCCTGGAGCTGCCGGGCGCAGGCTGCTGCCATTTGGGCACGGGCAGTTCTCGTCCCCTGTAGGTGCGCTAACGCAGTATGAAGGGAGCCCGGAAAGCCTTGGTTTCTCCGGCCCGAGGTGCTGGAAGCCTGCTCCAGCAAACCGGGGGTTTGCGTCTTTTTGTCAGCTACACTCGGGATTTTTGTCTTCGGGGAGGCAGCGTCTTTGATAAGTTTCATTTTAACTACTAGGATAGTTATTTTCTCCCTCAAAGCACATAATTTCAAACGATTGGAAGCAGGCTTGTACTTTTTTCACTTCCTGTCATTAAAAATACTTTGCTTTTAATAGTGTACCTCATTTAGATTTTATTAGAAAGTGAAAGGGTTTAGTTTGACTTCCTGATTGAGTTAATGTTGGATTGGCTTTTTGTCACAGTTTAAGAGTATCACCTTAGTTCAGATTCTCTTTTGTTTTCAATCGTAGAGGATTTTTTTTAACGTTTATCTAATCTCCTGTGGGAAACCAGCTATTGCATATTTCTCTTGTGCTGAAGCAGCAGGATTTTTTTTAAGCAATATGAGCAGGCACAAAGATAATCAACACCCTTGGGTGTGAAGACAGGTGCAGATACAGCCTTGGACTGTGCAGTGGGAGAAGAAAAAAAACCTTGAATGCACCATAATACTGAAAATTTAAACCAAGGCTGCTGTAAAAAGACGCTGGTGTGTGATTATGAAACCGTAGCTTAGAAACATCCACCCACGCTGAGCAAGTAATTGAACACAAATCTCAAATGGAAGAACAGCAGGAGAAGGCTTTTCTTTATGAGGGGACTAACTTAATTGACGTTGAATTCTTTTGATATGTGCATAGATATAAATATGTTTTTATTGTTGAAAAATAAGTACTTGGTACAGAACTGAAGTTGTCTCATATAATACAGAACTTGGTAAAACTGGAACTCAGTAAAAAAAGAAAAGAACGGAGGAGAATACAACTTCTTTGTTTAGTTATGTCTAGCATAACTATGTTTCTGTCTTTTAAGGCTGATGGGCTCACCTAATCATTCTACACTAATTTTTCACTATGTTTATTTAGTTGGAGATACCTGATTAAGATCATTACTTAATTTGAGGCATCTTAACAGACACAAGATTTCAATACAAGTACATGTGGGGGAACCAATCACTTTGGTAACATGGAAAGGTTTTTTGAATTCACTGTTGGGCAAGTGAAAACCTAGTTTTAGATGGAATCTTACAGGCAGGAGAGGAGATTTGTAAGAAGCAGTCATAAAATTTTGCAGATGCAGTATTTCTGTGGGAAAGATTTACATGTGTGAAAGCTCAGGCACGTAACCAAATTCCTGATGTCTGCATTCTTTAAATGTGTGTACTCTGTCCATGGCAAACACTTTGAAACATGTTATCTTAGGCTAAAATAGTTTACCTTTATGATGGTTTATAGCAGGCTTGGTGAGTTACTGTGGGTCAGCTGACTCTTCATAACTTGTTGAAACAAAGTAAGCTCAGTTACGTAGCTGAGGTACTGACGTTTCTTTTCCAGAACGGTTCATGTAAAACAGAAGTCCTTCTTGGCAAAGAGGAGCATGTCTTATAATGCCATATAACTTGTCCGTGGAATGTTCCTGAATATTTTTGCAAAGATAGCATGTAATAGTCTATCTTTTGGACAGAACTTAGGCTCGTGTTGCTAAGTATTTCTTGGCTTTCAACTCTTTCCATATTTATGAACTTCAGGTTTCATCTTGATTCAAGCTCAGGTAAGGTATTGAGCGATGTCCTTTCCCTCAATTTACTCCCCCCCCCCGAATTTACTCTTCACATATATGGATGAACACTGAAGCAGAGCTGACAAACTTCCTTTCCCCTTTTAAAAATTCCTCCCTCTCCTAGTGTAAGCATCAGACTTTTTTTTTTCCTCTTTGTTGATATTTATACTTACCTATTCTGTTTCCATAAACTGTTCCATACGCCTTTCACTGCTTGCTTTCTACTTTTGATTTGATTTGTTATGTTTTTCCACTTCTGTTAGCCAAATATATGTCAAGGTTATACCTATGAAAAACATGAATAAAAAGCGACAAAGGTGAACAACAGCTGTTTTCCTAAAAAGAGTCTCAAATCTATTCCAACAGTTGAGTTCAGATTGTAAAGAGAGAATGTGACAAAATCAAGGTTGGCAAAGCTAGCTGGCAGGAAACTAGATTTTTGGTTTGTTGCACATGTGCTTTGTACAGTCTACTTCTAAAAGCCTAATTTATCCTTAAATTGTTGTTTTGGTAAAATTCTTCAAAGGATCTGAGCTAAGTGTTGACTGACTGACAGCAGTTGAGGGCTGGGTTTGAGGCATGCAGAGAGTACTTTTGCCAAACATCCACAAATATGATTGCTAGATCTAGCCTGTGCTCTGACAAGTACCACAACTTTCAAGACAGTCTGAGTACGTGTGTACTCATACTTTAGAGCACTTCAAATTCTGAATGAGCTTGGGAAAGGAGATCTCTTCAACTTTATTGTAGAATAGATGTTCCATAATGCCTGGCATTACATTAAAACCTTTAATTACTAAGAAGTATAATATTTTCATAAAAGAATTCTGTCTTTCTCTGAACAATCTGATGCTGGTCACTCTCCAGTATCAGATACCAGACTAAAAAAGCAATGATCTATCCTTCTGTGGTATTTTAATTATTTTTGTTCTCCCTTTAATAGAGATTCAGTTATATTTAATAATAAGGGTTTTCAAAATAAAAGAATTTCCCATAATCTTTTTCCTATAATCTGTTCTCAAAATAGAGCTTCTTACTTTCTTTGTTCTGCTTTACTGGGACTGTTTGCTGGGGTTGACACATTGCTATTACACATTTATTTTCTCTATTATAAACATGAAAAATATAAAATGAAAAATACTTTTAAAAAAAATAGTAATGGTCTATTTACTTTGGTGGGGCACTTTGGAATTACATGCAAGCTAGAAAAAAAAAAAAATTTATTATATATCTTCTTCTTTAATTCATATGGGCATTCTGCTCACTTCCTCATTATCTAATACTGAAGTTTCTTTTTTTTTGTATTCTACTCAAGGTTTTTTGTAAATTTTAAAATAAGAACTTTACCTGAGTTAACAGTAAAAACATTAGTTTAAAAGATTAGTTTAACCCCCAAACTTATGGAATAGACTAATGTAAAGATTGTTCTTTCTATTGTTTCCTGCTCTTGCCAGAACTACCTTCTTAGATTAAAAAAAATGCAACTTAAAGTATCATTTCAATGCCTAATCATTAAAACAACCAAAAAGCTTAGCAGTAGTGTTATAATTTAATGATGGTTTGATCGGGGCCAAGGAAGAAATTTAAAATACCTTTTACAACTGAGAGGGTGATAAAAAGCGTTTTTAAAATTTAAGGACCAATAATTTTCTCCAAAAAATGTTGGTTTACTTTCATATCATCAGGCCTTTCATATTTAAAAGGTTACTCGAAGTACACCTTTTTTTTTTTTTTTTCACTACAGTTGCTCTTAATTATATGTGTCTGTTCTATATTTACTTTGGTGAATACAGAGATTTTTATTATAATAGTGCTGAGCAAAATTCTGAGGTAATACACTCTGGAATCACTGTGAATATTATTGCTGTTACAGCTGCTCTTGTTCACTTGCCAGCAAATCATCCGGAAGGAACAGCTGATGAGACAACTCTAAATGTGTCACTTTAAACAGTATGGCTACAAAATTTATTCAAATTCAAAATCCAGTGTTTTCAGAAAGTTTCTGCATGATGGGCTAGTAATGTTTTTAATTACATTTAAAACCCATACACTAACACTGCTGTAATGAATCCATCCATTAACTTAAATTAGCATGGTTTTAGTACTTTCTGTTCTAAATGAAAGTGCATAAAAATTAAATCAGCAGTTAAGAGGTTTGTATGCCATAGCTATAACACTGCATTATTTTTTAATTTTCCAAACCATGGAAAAGAATAAACCACGCTCTACCTAAGACAACATGGAGAAAATGTGATTGGGGTGTCCAGACAGCCCTCTTGGGGAGGTCCATAAAATTTGCTTGAGTTAAAGAGGAAACCTGTCTCCAGATCCTTCTTCCCATTTGTAACATGAAAGAGAATTCTGCTTCCTAGAGAACATGTCTTTCATCACAGAATGCTGAATAGTTTACTGTTACATTCACAGTCATTTCTGTTTTCTGTTAATGCTTGTTCAGTCAGTTCATCTCTCTGAAATAACTACGGGAAGTGACACAAAGAAAAGGACGAGGTCAGGAAGTAGGTTGGAGGTTGCCTGTAGGTGACTGCTCATGAATTGCAGGATATTCTTTGACCTTCGTTTTGTGTGTGGAATTTTTTTAGCTTTGAATATAACAGTCCCTTAGAATTTCTGAATTCTATTTGCCACTGTTTCATACTTATTTTCAAAAATGACACCAATTTTAAACTTGCATGATTGATATAGTCAGATTGACCCTTAAGAATTGACAAAGTTTTCAAGTATAATTGTTCGTTACCAAATTACTTGGAAATATATGATAATTTATGATATGTAGGTGCTGGAAATGCAATGGAAAGTTGTAAAGTGACTCCATTTCCCCATGCTAAAGAGAGCCTTCAACTATGAAGGAAACAAAAAGACCAAAAGGTTCTTGTATTAACCACAGTCAGATAATGTGACTGAAAGACACACTCGGAACAGAATTATTCTCATCTGCATGGCAAAATGTTTTGATTAGCGTGTTTTAAACCATCCTTTTTATTATTATAAATAAGCTACAAAGTTAATATTTTTTTTAATAGGATGCTAATGTGAGAGTCTTGAAATATTTTAAATAAGTATAGTAGATAACTATTACTGCCTTTGGCCTATCTCACACTCTATCATAGTAGGAACTCCAAGGCATTTTTGCAAAAGTAAATAGTAATTCCTATTACTCAAGCAGGGAATGATGTATTTCTGATACAAAGAGGTAGTTTTATGAAAGTGTATTAATTCTGTTTCTCAAGAATTTTCAGGCTCCCAGAAGTCAAGAACCTACCTTGATCCCTCAGAATATTCTGCATTAAATGTTTATATCCACCGATTTCAATGGAACTATTCTGGTTTTAAATAGATGCATGCAGATGAATGTAAGATTATCCTGAATGTAGAGTATCTCTGCAGCTTCCTTGTCTGTAGTGTAATTTATAGGAGTTGGGGAGTTCCAAATATATATATGCTATTATGTTGAGTCACTGGTTGTTCTGCAGTCAGCTTAAGGTGGGGCCAAAATGTATTCCCAAGGTAGTTAAGTAAGCGTTATTTTCCTCTGTGCTGGCTGTTCTAAATCATGTTATTTTTTTTAAATGTTCCCACAGTAAACCACATAAGGTATTTTCTAACATCTGAGAGCAAGATGACTCTTTACCTTGCTTTACCCTGGGAATAATTTAAAGAAAGATTTCTTTATTTGGGGAAAAAAGCGGAAATTTAAACAAGAGAAGTTCTGTTTTGTTTTGTTTTTTTTTTTCCATGGACAAAACTTAATTTTAGGCTAGGAATTCTGATAAGCAAAGTCACCAGTCTGAAAGAAACCTCTTTCTCCCGTAATTTGAAAATATAGAGACTTTTTCATGGAAAAAAATAATGAAAAGATAGAAAAAGAACTTTTGAACAAAAAGAGCTTTATTTGATTTGTGTTTCTTCAGCATTTCACGTACTGGTACTGGAGCTGCAGTTCTTTGGATCAGAATTTAGTCTCTTTTCTGGTCCATCAGTAAAATCAAGTCTCACATTGGAGTGTCTATGTTTCTAATACTGAAGTAATCAGAGTTCTTTTCACTGATTTGCACTCAAGCAACATACAATTAGCGTAAGCTCCCATCTCTCCTCTTGAGAAGAAGGCAGCCTATTTGTCTTAAATAGGCTTTACAGGAAATGCTGCAATTCTAGTCTCTACATCCACGTAAATTTCATATTCAAGTTCATGCTAAGTGCACAGTCCTCCTAAAAAAAAAAAAGGTTCCCTGAGCCCACTGTCAATTTATTAGAGATAGTGCTAATTTTGTTTTCACTGAAGGCAATGGAAGAGTTAATAATGAAATTATAGACTGAGCCCTTAACTAGCCAAACTTTTTTTCAGAGCTTCTAATAATTAGCTTTGTCTATATCAGAAGCAGCAGGTTTACTGGGATTTATCAGCTCCCATTTCATTAGAGAGGCTGAGGGCTGGGTAGGATTTAAAAGCAAAATTATGTTCTCCCCCGAGAGTGGTCAGAGGAGAGGGCAAAGGCAGAGCAGTAGGCAGAAACTTGTATTAGTTTTCCCTGTCTCACTTTCATTTCTATGAATAAATATCTTAAATCCCTATGGAGTCGAGGTCACCTGGCACCTTTCACAAAATGTGTTTACATCCACCAAGCAGAAGAACAATAAGACAAATGTAGCTGACTATAAAAAGCAACTTTAAAACTACAAATGAATATGTACAGAGACCACTGACCACAGCTTCTTAGAACATCCGTAGTTGATTGATTTGGATTTGATTTGCACCAACTTTGCAGGGATGTTCTGGAACCATTCTCCATTGCAAGAAGCTACCATCCAGTTTAAAAACTTTGCATCTCCATAAATCTTAAGGAATGTCAATGGCTGATCAGTATTATAAGGAGTAATCAGCAGACCCCATGATTCCACATGTGCATAGGTGTTTCTCTTAAGTTTTTCAGTAGTAATGCTGCAAAGCAACAACCTTGCTTGATCACTCATGAGTCCTGTACAGGCACTCTGCCTATTAGCATATATTTTCAGGGAGCTGTCCCAAATTTTCTGTCGACCCTCAGCTTTGCTCTGTGTCTTTTGCAGGGCGTTGGAACTCCTTTTCAATTTCCCTGTCTGCAGTTAGTGTTTAAGACCAGCTCTGTCCCACTGAGGACAATAGCTGAGATCAATAGTCTAGCAGCAGAATAGTGAAGGACAGGAACTTGTAATCAGCTCCTCCCCATGGATCACTTATTTTGTGTGTTGTTATTCATGATGACAGGCTTCAACTTAGCAGTGAATTGTTAATAAATGAATGCAAACGTGAAACTTAAATACCTTTCAGGTCACTTAGTCATTTCTGTTGTATGTAACACCATAATATAATCCTGTTTGAACTGTGGATTTGGGGTTTTAATCAAAAGACCTATTACATAAACTCTGGAGATTCAGTCATCCATTTTTTATACTTTAAATGGAAAATAAGATCTTAGTTCTTTGAAAGAATAGGTGTTGGTAGCTATGCTGGTGACTCGGATGCCGAGTTGATAGAGGCAGCTAAAATCCTGAAGAGGTGTGGCTCAGCTTCGTCTCTGCACTTTGGGTTTTTTTTGAAGCTAGGCTGGTTAGGCTTTGGACAATTTTTGAGACATCTGACTCAATCCATATGTTGTAAATGAGATGCATAACAGTAAATTCTGGCTTCCTTTTGAAGGTTTCTCTCCTAGAATCTAAGTGACTGTATTTCCTGCTAATTTATGTGAGGTGAAAAAGTGCAAATTGGTTAATCCCTATAAGTAGTACTAAAGATTGTGAAATATGTAGTGAAACAACTATGGTTTGCGTAGTCTTATTTTTGTTAGTGTAATCTCTGTAGTTGTCTCTGAAATTATTTTTCTAAACACTGGCATTCCTTTGTATGGGAGGAGACAGCACTTGGGCTAAAATGGAAAAATACTGTTGTCAAGTTTATTTAGCTATTCAGTGACTAAAATCTTTAGCACTCAATGACATATCAGAATGTTTGCTGTTAAGACACCCTCTGAAAATTACATGGATTTCAAGTGTTATCTGAATGGCAGGTATGATATCTTATTTTATTGTCATAGGAATACAAAATTTGAATAGCTGCGGTCTGAAAGTTATGTAGAAAATCGTTCCCACTTCATCATGGAAAATGAGAAAAAATGCAAGTATAAAAGCAAAATCTAAAAAAACCACCCTATTTCTACCAATATTTTTTTCAAAGAATAATTCTTAATAATAAAAAATATGTATTTTTCTTTCCATTCCTTGTAAATTATTCTGCAATATTCATGATTTCATAGAATGTAACACCTCACTGACTTTATTTGCAGGAGTTACATAAGTGCTGCTTTTCAAGATCCTGCTAGAACTTGTATGTATATATGCATATATGTATACACACATAGCAATTCATTTATACGCTTGTGTCTTTTTGACCTGACTAAAGCGATAGTTAGATGAAGGATTTTGCCTTCTACAGAATTACTGAATTTCTTCGACCCGTTATACATGTAAATCTTCAGATTTCTAATATCAGCATAGAAAGAGGTTATGGATCTGCCTAAATGAGCCAAACCTCTCTTCATCAGGTGGTTTGGTTTAAATGTGTTGTTGAAGAATTTTGTCATAGTTGCTGATGATGGTATATAGTGGGCAGTTAAACCACAAGTAAACATTAACAGCTTTACCAAAAGGATAGGCATGAATAGTCATTAGTTTCACAGGAAGGGAGGAAATGACCCTTTTCCTGATTGTCAGGTAGTTAAACTCTGTCTTTCCAGAGTGGATTTTAATCGATGAGCTGTTAATTCAAACAGTAAGGACAAATGAACAGTGAAGATTATTTAAAACAAGACAAAATACCCCAACAACGCACAACCAGAACTGTAAACGGCTGAATCCTGTAAGTAATATATTTTTTTGTGTTGTTCAGCTTAAATTAGCCCTGAGAAAAACTAAATATCTTTTATTTGACCAAATTTGCAAATTCATGGTTGGTAGAACTTAATGTAATTAGTTCACATTGAATTTAGTTTGGGGTGTTTGTTAGTGCTGAGGTTATCTGCCCATACTAATAGGCAGCTTGATAAGATCCAGTGGTCTCAGCAGGGGGAAATAATTACTAGAACTATCAGGCAATTGTTGGTAATCCAGGTAAATTAAAACTACTTTGTTTATTGCTCTGTAATTTGTACTTTAGTTAATACTGGTAAAGTATTTTTGAAGGGGTTTCCCCCCATATCTTTGTTTTTCCATGCATCCTTTGTTTTGTTTTATAGGGTTAAAAAAAACCCACAAAGAATCAGAAGTGTTTTTAAAGCTCATTTGCATTACCATAGACCTAGTTTATTCACTTCTGAACAAACCAGTATCTATTATTTGTAAGAAAATGCCCTCCTTTGTTCTTTTTCCATTAGGTATAAAGTAGTATTTCTCTGCTAAGTCTCATATGCACTGTATGTTCATTAATGTATGTGCCTTTTCAGTATAGCTCTGGCATAGTGCCCTAATTAGAGTAAAACTTCCAAGACTGCACTAACTTACCCTGTTGAAAAAGCATAAATGACATAACAAAATAAAATACAACTTCCAAGTAGAAAAAGCAAAGACATGAAAGCAAATGATACATTTTTTCCTCATTAACTTTCTTCCAAGCATATAACTTTCACAAAATTATCTGAAAAGATCACACTTGTAAAATTATGTCAATGGTTAATGGGTTGCACGAAAGTGTATATTAAAAAGGTCATGTAATTTGGGACACACCATACCAGTTTTACTGTGTCTGAGCGTGGAAGGAACTAAAACAATAAAAGGTTTAAGGCCCAAGCTTACATTCTTCAGGGACTTAAGATTCCCACTGTGGTTAATCAAAACTGTAGAAGAGTAAAATGCTGTATTTGGCTCTAAACAGGAAACAAGCAGAACAAAATCCTTTCAGATTAAATTAAATCTTGTCTCTAAAATTCTGTTAATTTTTCCTCGCAGATGCATTGCATATGGTGGTTATGCTGTGCAAATTGGGTAATTGCGTATCAGAACATTGCTTATCCCTTTCAATTGAAAAGGAGCAAGTTTAGGTAGGACAGACTGGTAGACAATTTATTTTAAATGCAGTAATCTGCTGTTCTTGAAAAAATAATCTAATTTGATATGAAAATTTGTCTCCACAAAATGTCTCCTGGGTCCTTAGCAGCTGTGGCTTCATATTTGGTACAGTGGTAGGAAGGGTGAGGAAAATTGCAGTGTGAGGTTTAATCCTCTGTTGGTTCTGAAGGGTGAAAGAGCTGAACTATCATTCCCAGTACATGTTAGAGTAGGCCCAAACCTGTTTTAGTTTATGGGGAAGAAAAGAGCTCCTTAAAGACAATTCCTCACTACCGCAAAACTGCTAGAATCCATTGCACTGTCCAGAATACTTCCTTCACCAAGAAGATGAAGAGCACTTGGCAAACTTGTGACTCTGCTTGCTGAGGTTTTTTTCTTTTACTGTAGATCACATGTGAGGGTTATCTACCCAGTAATTTCATCTTTTGTCTTACTGAAATAGTACTGACCACGCTGTTGAATTACCTGCCGTACAACAACTGGGTTTGGCAAAGTATTTTGAGACACACACTCATGTGCCAATTCAAGCAAACAAAACTCAGCAGAGCTTCTGATAAATGGTGTATTTACCCCATCCCAATATTTACAAAGGAGGAGAACTACTATTAAAAGACTTTTTATCAGTGAAGGTTCACCAATCAGCTACCTACAGAAAACAGAAAATCTTTAAAATGCAAAAAATAGATAAGTGAGGTGTCAAATCATAAGGTCCTTGAGTCTTTCTGTATTCTTTCCTCAGGCAACCCCCTTCTTCATTGCCTGTGTCACATATTCACAGAAATCATGCTCGTCTGTCCTTTCCTTGTGGTCCAGGGACTCTTTGTCCAACTGTAGTATAATCTCCATCCTCCTTTCATTCATAGCTTTTCCCCCTCATATACAAGCAATCAGCATTTTAAATTATATAGGCAGAAGGGAGAACTGCTATCATGGAGGAAAGACAAATCAGGGTACTCTGAGGGAAGGAGTTTTTGGTTCCCCCGAAGAGAATCTGTGATCTGCGGACCATAAGAGAGGTGCTTAAAACTGACAGGCTTGCTAACCAGATGCTGAAATTTCAGTTTTGCTGCTTCGCATTAAATGCTTGCCTCTTCTGTTCTTTGTCTATTTCTTTGGAATCAACAGAGTTGGTATCTGGAAAAAATGGAATTGACTAGATTCAATCAGCGTTGAACATTTTACATGGTCTGCATTAATGACAAAGGAGTACCATGGTTGGTTTATTGCTACCACTATGAGACTTGGGTTTTGGTAAGGGCAGACTGACAGATGCTCAGCTGATTTAAAATGGTATGATGAATTCGGTACCATTAGATTCAGGTGAAGCTATGGTATGTGTAGATACTAGTGGAATAATATTCCCATTTTACTTATTGAGAAATTAAGTGACAAGGAGATCATAAGGCCTGGCCACAAAAACTCAGCAGGCTCTTTCCAGAACTGGGAATGAAGCCAAGTCTCCTAAAACTCAGTTCAAATT
Source organism: Gallinago undulata (assembly GCA_026546715.1). Lineage (NCBI taxonomy): Eukaryota > Metazoa > Chordata > Aves > Charadriiformes > Scolopacidae > Gallinago > Gallinago undulata. The sequence continues at coordinate 30,163,220 of JAOTQQ010000079.1, forward strand.
TCTGACCAGTGTTACACTGACTGACAGACAGAGGTACTAAATAGTGGTGTTTCGAGGAGCTCATTTCTCTCTTACACACAAAAAGAGATTTATCTGCTAATCGTAAATGCAAAATTAATATATCTCACCATACGGTTACAAAATTATGCTTTCAGTATGACTTTTTAAGCATCTCTCTGGTCATTCAACATTATTTTCTATAAACTGGAGCGCTTACAAAGAAATACTGTTCAACCTCATCTCTGCATAACAAAAAGCACCCTACAACTGTAAGGTCTCTTTCCATTCATCAGCCACCACATCTGTTGCTTGCTTGGACACTGACCAAAATGATTCATTCACATGTCTAACATTTATTTTTGGTGAAATGCTGGGATTATACAGAAAGGCTGTATAATTTCAAAACTGGGTCTAGAAAACCAAGGGAAGTTGGAAACAACTTCCTCAGCTGAAAACAAACACGGCGTTATATCATTCTGCAGCTTTATTAGAAGGAAGGCAGTAGCCAAGGGAAGCAGCTGGAATCACGCTGAAGTCACTCTGAACTCTGCAGATCACTTCATTCTTCCTTCTGCTACAGACCTCACAGCCCTGATTTACAGTGCGTTTTGTTCCAAAGGACTAAACGAGGTAGGTTAATCTCTGTTACATTTTAAATCTTTGTCTCTCCCTTCTAAATACTGTGTTTCTACAGCTACAGGACCACATGCAGGCAAATCCTGTCAGGTAGTGGAGCGTATACTGGCTAAAAGAGCTTCTTGGAAGAAAGAATGTGGTACTTATTTATTTCAAAGATTATTTTGAACCACCCCTGCAGCAAGAAAACGTCGGAAAATATGTGTGAATTTAATTTTTAATGACTTTTGAATGTGTATATACACACTTCAAGGAGTCTTTTATCCTGTCAGAGGATAGTAAGTGACCTTGACTGAAATCTCTGCCCCCCCCCCCCTCAGCTTTGTGTGTTGGTTTAATTGTTTGATTTGCTTAGGTATGGTATCTCTCCCAGAGCTATATCAATTCCCAGTATTATTAGAAATAGGTACATCAGTTCTGATCTGAACAGATTCTAGAACAGAAACGGGAAATCATTTCAACTTAAGTAGTGCATTAACAAACTAATTCTGAAGAATTACAGTCATGCAGAATTAAAAAATGTTTCTGATCTGAGCTGAAAGGTGTGCATGTTTTCCCTAACCATCGTAGAGTAAGGTAGCATGTGGATCTAGCTATTAAGTGTGTGGGAGCATGTTTCCTAGGAAGTGACAAGAAGATTTGAAGTCTTACATACTACCGCAGAATAAGACAGGGCTGGATTCCACCTTCTATGCAGACTTAGTGATAACCATGCCATTATCACCTTTAGCCTTTCTAAATGTGATCTTACAAAGCCAAACAATATTCCAAACCTGGTTTTGTAGATTTACAGATGCATAGATTGCCTATCAATGAAAACACATTTGCTTTCGAACTGAATAACGCTGTATTACTGAATAATGTTAAATGTTTAATTTTTTATAGCTAAGGAGAAGAGAATGAATTTGGGAAAGGAAATTTGTTAGTCCAGGTTTGGGGAAACCGAGTCAGAATTAACTTGCTTATTACTTTCAGTAGCATCATATTATTGTTTTGCCTTAGTTGAACTAGGAAATGCAAATATTTTGATAATCAAATTTACTTTTGCTTACTGTCACTGCAGCTTCTCCCTGAATTTAAAACATTATCAGCCACTTAGGCCAGGCAGACAGGATAGAGGTCCAACCAAATTTTGTTTAATTCTAGGGATTTTATATGTGTTACATGTGATATTAGAGTGTACTTTTATTGCATATAGAATCTCTTTGACTGTGGATTAGTTTGTGGAAATTGTTTGACTCTGGAGAGTGAATTTATCATTTGGATTCAATAATTGCCTTTGTGGAAAGGGATCACAAGTCAGGAAAGCTCTATGTAAGATTCCCAGGCAGGATCTGACTACAGATTTTTTTACTGCACCAGTGGGGGCAGAGGAAAACCGTTGATACTAATGCAATTTGTATATACTAGACGTTATAAATTGTTCACTTTAACAATTTCTTCAGCTGCTGACAACCTAATGAGCAACTTGTGAAATGCTGTTAGTTTTGTGTTTATTTCTGATAGATTGATTCAAGAGGAAAATGTATACCTCTGTTTCCTAATAAAGCCAGTTGCCTTAAGGATTTTTCTTCTCCTTATGTTTCTTGAAAGCCACTTGAAGTGTGTGATCTGTTCATAGATATTAATTTTTTATTAATGAATCTGCTATTCGAAGCACTAAGCAGCTAGTTTTGCAGAGGATTGTAATCTGTTCAATGGTCTTGTTACTTGCTTATTTATTCGTTTTTTATGGAATGTGCCAACAATTCAGCTGATTCTTACTGTGCTGGCTGGTTGTCTGGCTAATTTTCACTCATTATTTCTGATAATGGTTTGATTTGTGTTCATTCAGTTTAAAGCTAGCAGTTTCACAACAGTGCAGGGCTCTGTTGTTGCTGTCTTTGCAAAAGAGAGCTGAGTGGGAGGAACAGTTTCTCCTGGCCTCTTGGCAGAAGAAGGGATTGCTGTGACTGGGGTGGGCGGTGTCCAAGAGACATTCAATTTCAGAAGGGAAAATGCCATCGTGAACAGATCAGCTCTCCCACACTTGCTGCTACTTTTACAGTGTGTGGTGAGGCTCTTGAGACAAAGAAAAATTATGTGTCCTCAGAGGAAGCATATAGTACTTCCAGGGGAGCTCAGCTAATTCTGTGCTTTTTGTATCCTGAATGCATTCCAGAGGTTTAGGGCCTTTAGACAGGAGCAAAAAAGTCCTATATCAGCCCACAGCTGCTCTTTTCCAGAGAGAATTTTTTTGCTGGCTTGTTGCAGCTCTCTTATACCTTGCCCACCATTTTACTGCATTACAATTCTTTAGATAAACTGAACAGAACTGCTGCAGATACAGTACTTTTTTAGGAGGTGGGCTCAAAGAGAAACTAACAAAACCTATTGCTACAAGTCAGGTTTGTTTGCAAGGGTTATCTGCAAAGACCGGCACTCTAGAATTCTCCAGTCCTTGCCAGGGACGTTAGCTAGCAAAAAGTCTGCAGCCTTCTCTTATTTCTCTTTTCCAGCCCAGGCTCTCTTGTCCCTTTTTGATACTTCTTGAAGGCTGTATTTCAAGAATCACAAGGCACAGGTATGAAGAACCAAAACCTTTTCCCTCTATCCACAAAAGATATTTATGTCTTCATTCTTTTGGTACAGTCTGAATTCTGCCTCCAACTCTAACTTTGAATCAACTGTTGGCTTTGGGCAAGATACTTCTGTTCCTTTCCCTATTGTTATGTCTGTTTATTCTGTTTAATTATAAGCAAGACAGGAATTGTCTCTTATTATGTGCTTGTAGGGCCTAGATCCAGCAAGGCTTTGATCTCAAAGGCGAGGGTGTTCAGGTACTTTCCCAACAGCAAGTGTGAGCCTAGCACAGAAGTTTTATTCTCTTCTGAAGCCTTCTAGATGAGAGAGAGTGGTGAGTAGTAAGTCCTGTACCATCAATGTAATATTACTTTGTACACTCTCATTTCTTCTTTCCAGTGGTACTCTTTAAATGAGCTCAGCCCTACATCATTTTAATTAGATGTTTTGGAAATGTTAAGAACCATCGCCCATTTAAGAAAACGGAGTAACTTGTTGTCCAAACTCTTAACTGAGGGTGTTGTAGCTTTATCTGTGTGGAGTCAGGTAAGAAGTGATTTGTAGAGGTAATGTGGGAAGCCTGTAAAACCAGTATTTGCAAGTTCCTAATTTAACACCTTAATCATAGGCACGATCTATTCTTACCAGTGCAAGGGAGTGTTTCCAATGCCATATTAAGGAGACAGGTAAATATCCAGCCCTCCTGACACTGCTAACAATATGAATTCTTCAGTTTTGCAGGAATACAGGCAGTGCTTATTTTAGACTTGATCTTAAAGTAAATTAAAGAATTGGCTTTGTATGAGTAGGAATATTAGAGTAACTGATACAGAAATAGAAACCCTTAATCCACTGGATACAGTGATCCTAGCATATTAACTGTGAGGACAAAATAAAGTATGTTATCAGCTGTAATGTTTTGGAATTGAATGTTCTGATATACTCATGCAAGAGTATGTGTCAAGAGTAATTTAACCATAACAATATTACAATCATGCTAGAAGAAACTGCTGTTGTAAATTTAATGAGCAGTAGAATAAACCTAGAAGGATGGACATCAATTTAGAGGGCAAGCGTATTGTTAGAAGTGACTGGGAAATTAATATGTGAAATAGAATAGGATATAAAAGGCTTTTTTGAGGAATGAGTTGTGTTGCTAATTTTCTCTGGCATTAGCTCTTAACTTTTGTTAAAAGGAGTGTAAGTGTAATACATTGCAAGCTAATTTTTTATCTGTTATTTGATAGAGATTTTGTATCTTGCTGGAGACAGTTATTTTATTTTTTCCACAATGACCTGTTGCTGCCCTGCAGTAACTTTAGAATGGCTGTTGTTTAACATATGTTTAATTGGTCTTAATCAGCCTGCCAAGACAACCATTGATAGTCTGAAACAAATCTCTGCCTTCACTCTTTATTGTCTGCTCTCACTTTGCCGCTTCCTATTGAGAGAGTTGTGGTTAAAGCATGTTTGCTGAAGGCATACGACCATTAAAAAAACATGCTTAGAGCTGCATGACCATGTAACGATCATACGAAAGCTATTCAAAATCTTCTTTCATCACAAATACATGAAACAGTTGCAAAGTAAAAATTTCTTATAATTTTTGCATGAAAAATATAAAAATCCATTCTTGATTAGAAAAACAAGCATTCATTACCTTGTCAATCTTGTGAAGCTCAGGCACTTAAAAAAATTTTAAATTAGGTATCTCCGTTACTCTAGGTATGTACTCATTATGGCAGCTTATAGCCAAAGAAAACGCTGCTGGCATTTGTGGAGAAATAGAAAACAAGTGACACTTCCCTGGAACAGTAATTCATTAGTGTGCATATTTACATGCTGAGGATACAGCCGGTACAATATACGGTGTACGCACTTGGCTTTGTCATCCGAGAGGTGTGCTTAGTGGCTCTGAGGTATGTCCTGGGCCTGCAGAGAGAGATTAATGCTTATGACAAGCAAATGGTGGTGATCCAGGTTCTTTTTCTCTTCAATACAGAGAAAACAGACCAGAATCTGACACGTCTGCCCAGGCAGGTGCTGGCTCCCTCCAATACAGTGGGCATGATGGCACAGGGGAGAGCCTCTGTCAGGAAAGGGAAGGTCTCCCAGAGGTGAAGCTGTGGTTTCTCCACTCCAATTATGAGTGAGGGAACTGTTTAAGAAAGAAGGATGAGACTGTGTTTAGTACCTGGTTTGATCAGAAACTTCCTGTAGGTCATTCTCAGCCTTCTCGTCTGTAAAACAGGCTGATGATACTTCTCACTTGAGTCCACTTTCACTAAATAAAGGTTGTGAATACCTGGGTGTTATGGTCAGTTATGTAAATACTTTGGCAGTGCTGATGCCTACAATGTAAGACCATATTTTAAATCTCAAGTGGCACTGTTTACCTAAACTTCTGTTTTTACCTACTTAGAAGGATGCTTAGATTTTGTTTCTTCCTTTTTTTTTTTTCCAGAATCAAGCCACTTTAAGTGTTTCACAGGTATCATCTGTCATTTTCTTGATTCTGATGTAATATCTTTGTGGGCATATGACAGACTCGCAGTTGTTATGGCAACTCCTTATGTTCAAAAGCAATATTAGAAAGATATTTCTACTTTCAGCTGTATTAATGGAAGGGAATAAAGGAACAAGCACTAACTACACAGTTACCCAGTTCTCCTCCCCGCATATCCTGGGGACAGCTGAGTTTCTTTGTCTTCTTTAGGGATGGAAGTCATGGTTCTTGGGATCAGCATGAAAATAAATCACTTTTGATGATACACAGTTGCTGGTTGCAAACATTTATGAGCTAAGTGATTGTGGAAATGGTACACTGTTTAATTTCAGGAGTTGTATGGATGATTTGTTATATTCAGGCCAGACCTACTGTAGATACTTTTCCTATTACAGCAGCATTATTTAGCTATAAAGTTGGATTTTTAATTTGTTGTTCGACATTTCTGTGGTGGCAAAAATGCTGGTCAGAAATCACTGCTTTACCAATATTAACTGAGTCTGCTCTATAAAGGTTTGTTAATCCCACTGTAACACTCACTTTGTATAAAATGTTATGAGGCTATTATCTGGTCAAATGACTCAATACCACAAATGAAGTCGTGTGTTATGACTAATAAGGTCATGTTTGGCCTTGATCAACTAAGTTGGTTTTGGCATAAATTTCAGAAGATGTCTAGCTAGTACATTGCGTATACATTTCCAACACTGCTTCACTGAAAGATGTAATGGAGAATTATGGTTATTTGCATTATTGACTTGTCTGCTAGAACAAATATTGTGGCTTAAAAAGGTTTCCAGTCATACATCATATTTATTATGATGTGTGTTCTTGATGTTCTAGTTGTTGAATTCAGGATGGCTTACAAAGTAATTTTGTTACCGTACGTCTACGGTAGTCAATGATAGTCAAGAGATAGGCATGTCTGTGAAAGAGAAAACATGCCTTGATTCTTCTTTTGTGTATACTAGCTTAGAATGCTCGTTTCCTAGTAGTTTTGTCTGCAGGGCCAGCGTTAGGCTTAAATTTTAGCCTAGTTTCGATTTAATTTTGTAGTATGGGTGTATCAGGCGCTTCCTGTTATAGAAATGTTTCTCCATGGAGGCAAGTCGTCATCTGGGCTTTGTTATTTTGAGGGAGAAATGTGAGTCTATAACAGTTTGTACTATTTCTTGTGAGCTTTAGGATTTTTTCTTATGTCTTTGTAAAATACTTGCCAGAAATACGTGTATGCCTCTAACAAACTTGCTCAGTCTTCTGTGTTTTGTACTTGGCACATAAACTACTGGGTGAGTTTCATGTTTCTGTTTTTTAAGCTAGATAAATTCAAAATTTAGCACCTCAGAAGTTCCAAGAATTTTTTTTTTAAGTCTCTCAAATTAATTCAGCATTCTAACTTGCTGAGACACAGTATTACAAGCAGGCTTTAGGTGACCTTTTGAGAAAATAGTTGTTCTCTAACATTAGACTCTTCCAAATGACAGAAGTTGAAGTGAATCGATCAAGTAAGCTTTCCTTTAGCCAGAAATCATACATATGGGATGTGATATGCTCAGAACTATTCATAAAGACATTAAAAGGAGTGTTTGTGTAATATATTCCCTCTATGAAGTGTTGAGACAGCCAACTCTGCAAACCATAATTTTCCTATTAAGTTAGGACTCCCTATTGTGACTTCTGAACAAATTTAGCTGGCCAGAGCCTCTGAGCATTGTTTATCACACTGAACAAATAGATTTCAGGACTACCACTCAAATATTTGTGTTAACTTTTAACTAACAGACAATTAATAAGCTCTTACCTTGGACCTCTCTGTAAATTTTGAAAATAATGAGGATGAAATGTGAGGTAGAGGTTGTGTGGGCTGCAGCCCAAACATGTGGCATAAACTACCAGTGTAATTAAGTCGGACCCTAACTTATGGGTGCCCAGAGAACTTTGAACCCCCAGGAAGACTTTGCATCAAGTGAAGTGAGTGCAAATTGCAACTGTTTTGTTTGTTTTCTCCTATTTTTGACTGAAAACCCGATGTAATTTCATTCTAAAGCCATTCCACTGACCTCAGGGCTGAGGCGTGGAGAGGTCAAATGACTTCTCCTGGTTAAACAGGATGCATGTGGCATAGCCATGAATAGACTCCAAAGTACTAGCCCCATGTCATAACCCTAAGGCCATTCTTAGTGTGACAAAAGCTATTCTTTTTTAAGCAGATCCAGTCATTTGTCCAAGTTGTGATTATGGCTCAGCTTTATGAAATACTGTAACAGTAGCAGAGAAAACAAACTCTAGGTACTTGTAGTAAAAAGCTATGAACATGTCAATTGAGATCTCATTCTGTAATTCCCTGCTGAAATTCAGATAAAGATAATTCATGTAGCATATGGTAAAGCTTCTTCCCAGCAGTTGTGTGGCTTTGTATTTTAGAAATATTTCATAATAATCAGTATTTCTTGGTAATTGCGTTTTTGGTCCCAGGATCTAAAAGTTACTAGCACCAAGTGATATTCCTGTGACGTTGCTTAGTAATTAACTTCTGTTCTACAGAAGGGGACAGGAAATTAAACCTCCTGGTCAGGTGTCCTGAAACATATTTGCTTAAAATTAGGCAACTGAACCAAGGAGGCTCAGTTTTCAGAGTTGCTTGTGACCTCAGCAAACAGGAACAGACTCCAGTTAAACAACTGATGAGTGTACACTTTACACAGGTTATTTACTATGAAAAAAAAAGATGGGGGGAAGTCTAAACATTGTTAAATTCAGCCATATGCAGTACAACACTGTTCTGTAACCTGTGGCTGCCCCCAGGTCTATTGCCAGGTCTCTAACCACACTTTCCTGTTTATTGAAAAATACTTTCCTCCCTCTGGCTCCTTTTTGCAACACCAGACCAGCAGAGACTGAGCCAGTGAACTGCACGAAACCTCCCTTACCCTTCCTAATAGTTGGCCTGAAAGTCAAGTGGAAACTGCTTGCAAAAAGTCTTGTTTTCTGTACTAAGCCTCTGTTTGCAGACAGGTTCATGGAAATTAGGAATTCAGGAATTCAGCCTGGAAATTAGGCCATTTGTCAAAGATCATACAGGAAATCAGTGACAGAATAAGGAACAGAATTAGATTTTTTTCACTTTCAAGACCTAGACTTGAATTGTAAGACATTTCTGACTCTGAAAGTTTATTAATAAATAAACCCCAAACTCACATATTTGAGACCATGTGTGTTTCGAGAACATAAAGAAACATACCCCTCTAGGGTAATGGTTACCCTAGAAGAAAAAAATCTGTGTCCTTATTGATGCAAACCAGCATAGCTGCATTGAAAATCCCGTACTGCTTATCTTTTTCAGGGCAGGGCTTACCACTGTGTGTCTGTTTATGGAAGTGCTTCATATATGTGGATCTCAGAGGTAAAAGTTTCTGGGCTTTGCAAATGTGTTTGTTGGTCTTTGGTGAGCTCTAGCTATAGAGTCTAGTTTCAGCATCTGTGCACAGGGAGCACTAGTAAGCAGCGTTCCTCCTGCTTTTTTTTTCCCCCATTGCTAGAGAGTTACTGCCTTGGAAGACCAGAAGTTAGAGATAAGGAAAAATACAAGCTTGGAAAAACAATTGCGTTCTAGAGGTGTGGTCTTTCAGTGGAGGAGTTTTAAACTACAGGAGGCTTGGTAAATATTTGGTACTTATTTAGGTATGTTTTCTTTCTGCTGCTATGCATCATCTTTGAAGTTATAAATATAAAATTAACATTGCTGGGAAGTAGGCAAATGTTTGTTATTGTAATTATGTTATTTTAGCACCATTAGGAAAAAAAAGTTGGGGGATGACACACATATAGGGAGGAAATGTTTGAATCCAAGTATTGGTGCATTGTGCTAGCTCTTCAGAAACTTAAAAGCAAAATTGATTAGTAACTGCAATACAGGATGATAATCAGCAAGAGTCTGAAAAATTGGATTATTTTTTTTGTTTAATTGCATAAATTTGATTTGAAGTTATGGTTACGTATATAGGCAAAGACTATGCAATTATTAACCTGACTGTCCTCTGAAACTGTCCAAATGTAATGTTGCTCCAGATGTTAGTGGTACTGCTCCTTGTTTATACTATCTCTCAGCAGCTGTTAAGCTATTTGAGAAAATGACTCAGATGGGTGGTACTGGTATTTGATGCAGAATCTACCCCTAAGGGGCATGTAATTACATAAATGCAGCCCAGTAAGTATCATTTTATCAAGACAGCAAACCAAATAACATTCTTTCAGCCTGATGTAAATTACAAAGGGCAAATGTTATCATAGCCTCTTGACAGAACAGGCTGTATTAACTCCTAATACATTTTTTTTTAATCAAGAGATATAAAATTACATATTTTTTCCCCCTTGCCTCTCCATCTACGAATGAGAAATCTGATCCTGCTAATGAGTGTGCACATGCGTAGCTTCACTTGTGTGAGTAATACTTTGAAAATAAGCGAACTACTTTTTTTGGAAGAAAGGTATGTACATGAATACAAGCTTGCAGATGTCGTTCTGCAGGCAGTGTACTCTGGAGACCCTGCTTCTGTTGTCCTTAGCATGCTAAAATTAATGGAATTACAGGAATGCAAGGCTGGGTTCCAAAATCTTGGGCTGAATTTCAGTTTCTGAACGAAGCTAACGCTCGGAAGTGTACCTGTGAGCTCATCCATAGTACAGCTAATGGGCTGGTCGTATCCTTCTCTCAGGGACAGGTTTTTAGTGCAGCTGAGCCAGACAATATAGCTTTAAATGATAGCAGAATTTAACAGAATATTTGTTTTGACCATAGCAGATACTTTTGTCAGACTGTGGCCATCTGTGCTCTGCTACAGCATTGTCGGTACTGTGAAATGAATATGTAACTTCTGAGTGGTTTTTCCTGTTCAACCTGTTCACTGTTTGCTATCTGTTTTACCATTCATTCCCTTTTTTTCCATTTTTTTTCCCATTTGGTTTATATTCTCCCCCTCCCCCCACCTTGTCTCCCTCCCACACTCTTCCTTTCGAGTTTTAGAAGAAAATTCCTATGTGAAAAATTATGTTGTACTTGTAAGTTCCAGAAGCTTTAACAGCACAAGAAAACTGAGACTGTCATTCTGTCTTAAAAAAAAAGAAAAAAGGAGACATGTATTTTCATATATAGCTATTACAGTGTGTCTTATTCTCCTGGGAAGCTTTTTTTTTTTTTTTCCCCCATCTATTACCTGTTTCTCAGCTCACAAGTGGAAGACTATCACAATTGTATGTATTGTCCCTGAAATATGTTCTGTAAACTTCCTTCTCTACATCCTTTGCTGTGTTAAGGAAATCAATACATTGAATGTGTCTGAAAATCAGCATTCCTTGATATAGATACCTAATAGGAATAAATCCATGAACTTTCAGTTGCTGGAAAAATCACTGTCTATGATTTTGTTAAATATAATTCGAGGTTTGTATGTGTGGGTGGTAATTTTATTAAAAATAGCTTCCTGGCATTTTAATGGCACTCTTTTGCTTGCATTGATGCCTAGTACTTCTCTGATTTCTGACAGATATAGTCCATAAAACTTGCTTCAAATAGGAGCAGAGCAGTAAAATTTGGAACCTGACTAGAAAATAATAAAAAAATCACACTTCAGTTAAACTTTGCAGCTTGTCTACCAGAAATTTATCAGTGATACTGTGCTCAGTATTCTCTGTTAAGAAATAAACTCAAGGAAAGCAGTTCTTGAAGATTTCAAGTCTTGTTTTGACTTGAGCATTTATTGAAATGCCTGTGACCAAAATATTCCACAAACTTTGTGCTGGCAACTGACAGCTAAAAAGTGATAGATCTGTGAAACTTAGTCAATGTTTTGGAGTTTCTTTATGACCAAGAACTTAAAGGAATTGCAGGTTACGGTTTGCAGTGCAGTAAAACATTTCTCCTTTGACTATTCTGTTTCTTTTCTTCCCCAGAAAGCAACTGTGCAACATGACATTTGAAGATTTTGAGAACTACTCTTATTTCTATGACCTGCCTGAGGAAGATGAATCACCCCAGTCCTCCCTCAGCATTGCCCATATCATTTCCCTTTCCTTTTACAGTGTGGCATTTCTGCTGGGAGTGCCAGGTAATGCCATCGTCATCTGGTTTATGGGCTTTAAGTGGGATAAATCTGTTTCCACGCTCTGGTTCCTCAATCTGGCCATTGCAGATTTCATTTTTGTTCTCTTCCTGCCCCTCTATATTACATACGTGGCAATGGGCTTCCACTGGCCTTTTGGGAAGTGGCTCTGCAAAATGAACTCATTCATTGCACTACTTAATATGTTTGCCAGTGTGTTTTTCCTGACATTCATCAGCCTTGACCGCTACATCCGCCTAGTCCACCCAGTCTTTTCCTACAAGTATCGAACTGTGAGGAACACCCTCATCCTTAGTGGGATCATTTGGATGTCAGCTGCAATTATTGGTGGCCCTGCCTTATACTTTAGAGACACAGCTACAGTTCTCAACAATGTCACCATTTGCTACAACAACTTCCATGTGCATGACAGAGAACTTATTTTGCTGACACACCACATTCTCATTTGGGTGAGGCTTGCATTCGGTTACCTCTTTCCTCTAGTGACCATGGTCATTTGCTACTCGTTGCTGATTGTCAAAGTGAAGAGGAGAACTGTATTGACTTCCAGCAGGCTTTTCTGGACCATTATTGCTGTAGTTGTAGCTTTTTTTGTTTGCTGGACACCATATCACATATTCAGCATTGTGGAGCTGTCTGCTCACCACGATGAAAATTTGCATGACTTATTGCAGGATGGCATTCCCCTCTCCACTGGCCTTGGTTTCATCAACAGTTGCCTCAATCCAATCCTCTATGTCCTGATTAGTAAAAAGTTCCAGGCCCAGGTCAAGACAACGGTCTCTGAGGTGCTAAAATTGGCACTGTGGGAGGTGAGCCGCTCGGGAACTGTCAGTGAGCAGCTGTGGAGCTCGGACAACACCCATGCACCTGTGCACTATTGTGAAACTGCTCAGTGACTGCTCTTGTCACCATCTCTCTCCAAAACAGCTGACAGGAGACTTCACATCTGCAAGTCAGATGTGCATCTTTGCATATAAAGCTTTATGTAAACAGCTGGCTTAATTGCACTTGCTGCTTTCCCTGAAAGATTTTTAAGGGATACATCATTTGGGTGTGGTGTGCTTGCAATGCACGCACAGCCTGAACTCAAAGTTGTCAGTGTAAGTGGAATTGCTTTGACTGGGTTTTTGATCAGAAATGTTGTTTTGTTGTGGTTCCATACCTCATTGATATCAAAAGAGCACATAATAAAAACATTCCTGCTTGCCATCACTGATAACACTCTTGGTCAAGGCATTCTCATCCAAGAGGTGGTGGCCGTACATCAATGGGTCACTAGTCTCCTCATTGTCTAGTATTGCCTTAGGTACAAATCACCTGGCTACATCCCAGCTCAGAGAAGCTGTTTGTGGCTCCACTCTGCAGTTGGAGAAGAATCCCAAGACAGCACTGAATCACTGCCTTCTCTTGTCAAAAAGGAAAAATATGGAAATAAAACCTACCCTTTATCGTATAACCAAAACTATCCAGAGTTTTCTGGTCACTTATTCTTGTGCTTTTAGCACTAGTTGGGTGCAAAATACTGAGCAGATGTTTCATATAGGTATTAGGCTCATTTGAAATGTGCAAAGAATCAGTGAAAATGTTTCTTACGGAAGCTGAATGCCCCCTGCCACATTTGGTCTTTTTCTTATGTTTAAACTTTCAGGTTCAAAGAGGTTTACAACTATTGGTCGGTCTTTATTGCTCTGCTAAAGGTAAAGACTTAATATTTTGTTTGCCTTAATACCAATCTTCAAAAAATAGGCAGAGTGGATTCAACAATATTCCGTTACAAGTCTGTAGCCAAAGTTATACTTTGCCAAATGAGAGGCAAGACGGTACATTCAGGAAATGGAGTCCAGTCCTGTAGGAAAGATGAAGCATATCTCCCAGTTATGCTGTATTCTGTTCCTGCTTGTTGTTTGCTGTAGAATCACACGTGCACCAATGCAAAAGTATATGCTAAGTGGAGTGGACCAATTTCTCACGTGATACCACTTAATTAGAAAGCTGAATTTGAACCATTTTTTCCTTGTTATTGGCCTAGGTATATAGAATAAAACTGTCTTTCAGATAATCAATCTAGTTTCTATAGCCTGCCAGCACATAAGTAGCATTTATACTGCAATTGAGGCCTTACATATAGATATATTTGCTTTTGTATAAAATATGTATGTGTATGCATGCATGAGCACACCCCGTATTGGTAGCTGAACAAATAGAGTCTGACTGTGGTCTGTAACTGTTCCTTTGGGCTCTGGTTTCAGAGTTTGTGAGAGTCAGGCAGGATGAGTGGAATTTGGGCTGGAAAGTTGGTAAGCAGCACTTTTCCTTTGAGTCATTTGCTGCCTGGTACATAGTGACTCATCGTAATATTTTGGCACCATGCTGCTAAATGTGCCTAAATCAAACATTTTGCAGTTTTTCTTCACATGTTCCCTGACATCTTTCTAAGATGTCTAAAGTACTACTCTCTTGACTGTACTCCAAGTGAAGTAATAAAATTTTGCTGTTTCCAAAGAATGTGTTCATTTGCTTTTCTCAGCAGCACTATGAGGTGGCTGTCCATTCTTAGAACAGCTCCTTCCCAAAGGTTTTGGAAGATGAAAGCAAGCCCTGACCCTTTCTACTGCAGAATTGAAGTTTATGTCAGCTTTCTTCTTGCAGGTCACCTATGTGAGCACACATATTGCTATGTACAGTAATCAGACTGATTTGCAAATAGGGGAACAGACATACGCTGTCTTGCCGTATTCTTGTCCATAGAATGGTTCAGATTGGAAGGGACCTTAAAGATCATGGAGTTCTAACCCTCCCTGCTTCCTGAACAGCTTGTACTTCTGAAGGTCGTTATGCAGATTAGTTTGTAACCAATACTCTTGTTGAAACTGTTTTCCCAGTCTTCCTGCTTATCACATATTTAAGTTATGGAACTTTCTGCTGATCTTTTGTTATGGGGTGCACTTGGGATAGAAGTGTCTCATTGATGCCAAGTCAGTCATTGACAGTCACAAGGACACAGAAATACAGCAGCACATGCCCAAACACTGCACAAAACTCCCTAACACAGATAGATGCGGATTCTGTGGAATTCTCTTCCCCCATGCCTATCTATTTTGTAACTGGGGACACTGCTCTCGAGATTTTTTTGTTTTGTTCCTGCACAGCAGGGAAAGAAAACCAAACCAAAACAAATCCCAACAACTGAAGAGTTTGTACATAAGTGTTTAGCATAGATGAAACATACACACAAAAATGCAGTCTGGATTGATGGCTCATAGAGCTGTATTTTTCCCAAGTTACAGTCTATAAATCAAACTATGTTATCCGCTTAAAGCTTTAATTTCAAGTTCAAGGAAAGAGATTAAAGGCAAGAAGTATGTTGAATGGGAGGTCAGAAACAATGATGGCCAATAATAAAATACTAATAAAAAAATATGGTAATAAAAATCACATTTTTGTAGCAGAACATTTATTTTATTTTTTTCTGTTGTGGCATTTACTAATTTCTTGCTTTTAACAGCACCATGACAGAATTGCTAAAACTAAGCTACATGATTTAGCAGAAGCAACAGTCAGAGAATTGCCACAGAAGGGGTACTGTGCATTAATTACACACAGGACGAAGCTACTCCTTTGGGAGTTAAGTTTATGGAAGGTAGGAATGAAGCCTGCAATTATACTTCCTTTCAATTCTTTAATCACTCTGGCAGGTAGATTTCTTTTTTTTTTTTTCCTGAGGCAAATTATAAAACAAAGCACTCACATCACCTGAAGTTGGCAGACCTTTAAAACAAAGAGGATCTGCTGTGCCAGATAATAGATAACCACACGCAGGTGCTCTGCAAAAAAAAAAAAAAAAAAAGTTATTCTAGCTGCTGCTGTTGGGCTTCAGCACAGAACATCTTCATCTCAGAATGAACATGGCATGTGAAAGGCTTCCATTTCATCATGACAATAGATTCTCTCAGTCCAATTTGTCTAGAAGCTTGACAACTTTGACAGCTTTTACATTACTATCGTTCCTATGGATATTATTTGGAAAACAATTTAGTTCTGATAGGTTCTTCAATCTTTAATAAAAAAAGAGTCAAAATCAACCTAGAAACCAATCTGGACCCAAGTAAGCAGCTCAAATTAGTGTTAGTTATACTACTCTATCTTTGCATTTTATTTGAACGCCTATTATTTGGATGTTTTTAAGTGGAGAATGCTTCAAGTTTATGATGCAAGTAAATTATCCCACCTGCATCAGCTGCAGGACTCTGTCAGTGTTCATCCTTGCACCACTGCACCAGGGCTGAAGAGCTGGAGAAACCCGTGTGGAAGGCCCATGCTGCCCCCTGGTCGCCTCGAGGCTTATTGCACTGCTACAGGAGCACAACCCACACAGGGACCTCCAAATAAGAGAAGAGGTTTTATCATTAAGAAGCCCCAGAAAAGATGTGAAATTTGAAGTAATTTCCCTGCCAGTATTTTCGCACCTCAGAAGATAAGAGCTCCACAGAGGAGAAGAGAAGAGGCCACACAACAGAAGGTAAGAAGGTTACTGTGGTAGTCTCAGCTCAGCGGTGCTTCACTTTACACCTTCTCACCTCCAGGGCATTGCAGCTGCTTCTAATACACACCCCCCAAATACACAAAAAAGTCACAAGTACCATTTGGTAGAACCATTTGGGTTGGAAGATACATTAAAGATCATCTCCAAGCAGGGACATCTCCCACGAGAGCACCTGGACTCCCTCAGTGAAGCCAAGTTTTGGCTTTCAATGAAAGCTACAGATACATTTGGTTACTTCGTCACCATTAATAAACAAAAGGCATTTATACTACTGTTTATCTGCTAAAAAAAAAGTTATTTGCAGTTTGGCTGGTCCCTGTGCTTTTCCCTTAGTCATCCTTCCTTCCAGAGAAAGTATGGAAATTTCCAGAGATGCAACTTCCCCTCAAAATGGAGCCAAGGGCATTTTTGATTTTTAAAGCCACACTAAGTGTTAAATCTAGATGGAGGGTTAAAGTAAGTTTTCCATTTCCTCTGCTCGTGCTTAGGTACTACAGTGGGGTGTTGGAGCAACCCTGAAATTCAATTTTAGCTTCTGCTTTACCCATCAACCAAATTTTACATTTGAGTTGGATTACACTGCAATTTTGAATCAGCCACAGACACAGCCAGACTTTTGCAATTACATTTATTCTAGATATAGCAAGACTTAAATCTTATTGAAAGCAGCTACATCCATTGATTGTACATAATCTTCAAAAGCTGTTATTCTCTCTTCCAGCATATCTGTTCCAACTTTATCATCTTCAACAACGCATTGGATCTGAAGCTTTTTGATACCATAGCCAACCGGTACCAGCTTGGCTGAAAAAAAGAAAAAAGAGCATTTAGTACTTCTTGATTGGTGGAATCCTTTAAAAATGCAGATCCAATAAGACTCAACTGAACAAAGCAATTTGCAGGAATACATAAAAAAATGTAATTTGTTCCATATTAATCAATCACCCAGCATTTATTGCAAGGTGGTCAAAAACAGCTTGTTTTTTTCTATTTTTCCCTGCCACCCCCCTCCAAACCAGTGATGGGGGTGTACAGGTGCTTGCTTACTGCACCAGGAGCTGTACAGGAAGATAAAGAACAGCAGAGCCAAAGTTTTAAGGCTTTTATAGCCTGCATTTGAATCTCAACCTGGCTGCTGCACTAATACAACACTGCAGTACTTCAGTATCTTGAAGTAGTCAAAAAAGTGTACTCCCACAGTGTTGTAGCTACCCACATCTTCACAGAACAGTGGGTGAATAGGCAGACTTGTGATCTCTGCTATCTTAAGAGATCGCCCCATCTCCCCTCTCTCTGCTGTGCCATTTTCTCCTACTTACAAGATCCCCAGACCAAGCCATCTGCTTGAATGCTTCGGACACACTCCTCTAGCTTGGCCATGTCTGTCTCATCATCCCAAGGTTTCACATCCAGCAAGATTGATGATTTGGCAACAACAGCTGGTTCTGGCGGAAAAAACATCACCATTAAAATCTAAGAAGTTTTCAAAAACTCACGCATGTCCTTGCAAACTAGCTTTACAAAAAGAGCTTTTCATCAAGAACCTCCTCACGTAGCTGTGAAAGGCCTCTTTACCAACATACATATCAACTGTATTTAAGCTATGCATGTCCCAATGTTCGAGATGCAGATACATATGACACGTTCTTGAGGAAACAGTCTCATTAGAAAATATAAATGATACTGCTAACATTGTTTGTTACATAGGAAGTCCTTTTCAGAGGACCTGAGAAGGAGCTTGATGCTGTGTAACAATTTATTTTCCACAGAGGGAATCCTGCAACTGCTACAGTTCTGAACAGTTCCAGACCAGTAGCTGTGGAGGAACCTGCATATTGTAGCCTTTTCTCTGAAGGTTTACAGAGAATCCTGGGGTTATATCCATTTATATGGATAGCTCAGCCTCTGGGTAAGACAAATGAGTGTATTAAGCAGGATAAAAATCTATGTTAAGGTGCCCATTTGCTAATGGCTACACTCACAGGCAATTCAAGTTAAGCTAATTACTCCTCTCTCACTTCATTTATCTGTTACAGTTAGTGTTTCTAGCCATCCTGATCAAATACACGAAAGTTAACCCAACCACAAAATATTAGGAGGTTCTTGGTAGACATACTTTTGGATTTCTTTGATTCATACTGGGCCAAACGTTCTTCCCTCAGTTTCTTTGCTTCCTCACTTTCCTGAAAGAGAAATCTAAAGTCACAGGCAGAAAAGCACCAAACCCCCTGCATCTTTAAAGCATTACCAATTGACTGGCATGTACTCAGGCAAAAACAAATCATCACAACTGTCAGCCGAAAGATGGTGATTTTTTGTTTTATTCATCATGTAACCAGTCAAAGTTAAAAGCAGACAGTTCACCCCACTGCAACACATTCCATTCTAACTCTTTTACCTTCTAAGCATTTCTGTTCTGCCAAGACAGCTGAATTCAGGAATTCTAAGTAGACTCTGGTATCTGATTTAAGTAACTTAAACTAGTAAGGCAAAATATCTGCGTATCTGGTATTTCTAAAAACCCCCCAAATACACAAAAAAGTCACAAGTACCTCCTCATCATCTGATCCAAAAAGATCAATGTCATCATCATCTTTGCTATCTGTGGCTGCACCTGTTGTATCCTCAACATCAGCAGGACCGTATTTCCCCAAAGCCTTCTTTACTCCTGGCAAGCTGGAAGAAAAGAGCAGACATTAGGAACCTACTCAAATGTCAACAAATACTGCCAATTTGTCAATGAACCTACAAGTGCATTAACAGTAAAAATGCTGTGCTAAAAAAAAAAAAGTATCTAGTTCTGCTACTTGGAATCAGAACCTCCCCAAACACAATCTCCAGAGCTTTTGATGAGAGGCTAGTTGAGGATATAGCAAATCCCAATATTACTACTCCACCTAGGTATATGGCTAGAAAAATCTTTCTTAATGGAATCATTTATCTGCATTATATTTTGGGTAGGGAAAGTTATCAACTTCTTGTTCGTGCTTCCCTAGAAATATTGTTGTTTGTTTAAAAACTATTAGTGACAGAAAACATGTCAGTGTGACTTTGGAAGGGTCAGTGAATGATCTACTCTGGAAGCTGGCTCTCAAAAGCACATGAGGGATTAGAAACCCATGAATTAATCCTCTTTATCTTCTATTATACCTTCTATTATCTTCTATAGCTCATGTAGTTCTGTAGTCTTAGACTAAGATCAAAGTTCTACTGTTACTGTGAGCTGCTGTTATGAGAGTCATAAAACTAATTTTACTATTCAGAAACTGGAAGTACTTCCCAGAGTGGACTTTATGAAGCAACTTTGTGAACTCAGTCCCATTTAGCATTATAAGGGCTTTTGGACTGGTGGCTGGGCCACCCAAATTTACAAGAGTTCCCTCCAAACAGGACTGAGGCACACAGAGGAGGCAGTGCGGCAATACTGACACTACCTGTGCTGTACCTTTTTAGAGAGGCCTGCAGTCTCCATGGTTGTCAATACAGCACCTTTCATGAACACTAAAATCACTAAAAAAGAAAAAAGATAACATTTGCTTTTATATTTCCCCATCTTTATAAGTGCTTCTACAATGCAAATAGCTTATTCTGGTTTATCTTCCAGGACCAAAAACCCTGAACAAACCACTTTCCTTATTTATCATCTACATATTGTGTATTTATCTTTAAAGACTCCTGTAATACTTTTTAATCCATTTTGGTGTTGGTTTTATGGGGTCAATTACTGGTAATTTCCAGCTTTCAGCAGTTATCTGTGTAAACAGCAGAAACAAAACTCAAGCCTTACCTTACAAACTTTAGCACAAATCTCAGAACAGAATCAGGCTGCCTAAATTTTAAGTAAGTGTAATGTATTAACATCAGAAGTCTGCTCTGCTTCTACAGCTGCTCCTGTTCCAATGGCAACACAAAAAGCCACGTGGTACTAATGAAAAAAAAGTTTTACTTTAACTCGAAAAAAACCAAATGCAACACTTTGCAGGCCAGTTCGTGCACATATTCCAGCTTTGCAGTTTAACCATACCTTGCCTTTTGTTTTTCGTACGACTTAATATGATTGTACCACCGAAGAGCATGAAACAAATCTGCAGGAGGTGGGGCACCGACTGCTTCAAAGACTACTATATCAGCCTGTGAAGGGACGTACCTGCGGAGAATAAGCCGAAGTTAGCCCCCTTCCTCGGTGCGCGCAGGAGGATGCGAAAGCAGCAGCCGCTGAGCACAGAGACGACCGCGCCGGCGCAGCCACATCTCGGTGCGGCCTCCGAGGCTGCTGCTGGGCCCAGCGGCGAGCACCGCGGAAGTGCGTGAAACCCGGCGGGCTTGGCACCTCAGGCGCGCTGAGGCGGCCCACGAGCTCGGCTCGCCCCGGAGCTCCACCTCCCATGGCGGCCTTACGGCAGCAGCAGCTGCTGGGGATGGAGACACAGGCCTGCCCAGAGATTCCCGCGCGCCGGCATGGCCCCCGCCCCCCTCCCGCTGGCTCCCGTCATGCCAACAGGCCTCATCGCGGCCTAGCCAAGCTCGCCTCCCCCGAGCCCCAGCGCTCCCCCAGCCGCCTCTCACCCCTCGATATAGCTCCTGTCAGCCAGGAAATCATTGAGGACTCGAAGGCCAGCGGCGGACTTAAGGTCCCCAAAGCCCATGACAGCGGCGGCGCGGCGCACACGCTCCCGCCCGTTCCCCGAGCCCGACCGCCGCGCAAAGAGACCCAGCAGCCCCTGCGCCGTCTTTATATAGCGGCAGGACAACTAAAGTACTTAGCGCGCACACGTATCCCTCCGCGAGAACGAACCGCGAAGTAGTTCCTCACGGGGTTGGCGGTTTTAGTGCAGGGCGCGCTGTGAGGGGGACATCACAGGTGTGGGGGAAGATAGGGGTAATAAATATGAAGTTAACGATAAACCCCAGGAAGTTTTTCTGCATTACGAAGGTATCGTTACATTTCTTGGACTGTCCCCCCTTCCCCCCCCCCCAGCGTAGGCCCCAGCGGAAGTTGCCGGAATTAGACGAAGACAGAAGCGGAAGGAGGCGGAAATTGCCGAGGGTGGTGCGTCTGACGGTGGCCGAGAGGGTGCCGAGAGAGCGGCGGAAACTGCCGATTTCTAACGGAAATCTCCGAAGCGGCCGGTTCCGAAGGTTGCCGAACGCGCACGTCAGAAAGCGGCGCCGGTCGCGGCGTCTGCCCCCTCCGGAGGTTGCCGAAGGAGGCTGCGGAAAGGACCGAGGCCGAGGCGCAGGGCAGCCCCAGCAGCGGCGGGGAAGGCTGAGGCGCCTCTGCCGCCCGTCCAGGTAGCGGCGGACGCCGCGGCGGGGAGGCCGGCGGGCAGAGGCGTTAGGGGCACCCTCCTCCCCTCGCTGCTCCCGGTGCCCTTGACGGGCGCGGCGGCGGGCCGGGGGCTGCCCGGCGGGCAGCGGCGGGAGGCGTCACCAAGGTGACCCCCGCGCCGGGCCGTACTGCTGCCTGCTGGGCCCCTTCGCCCCGGGGACGGTGGCGCCGCGCCCGCTGCTGCCCGGCGCCGGCTTGGCAAGGCCCCGGCACGGTCGGTCCTGGCACGGGAGCGGGGCCCTGGAGGACGGGGCGGGGCGGCTGCCGGCGGGGAGCCCGGCCGGTTCCCGAGACGGTCGTGGTGGGGCCGCTGCGTCCGTTTGTAGTACGGGCCGGTTGCGGTGGTGTGCGGCCCCGGCCCGGTGGCGGCGCGTCCTTCGTCCGTGCCCCTGGCAGAGCTTGCAGAGGTAGCGGCTGGAGCGAGGCTGCCAGCAGCTTGTCACCCTGACTTGCGCCGTGTTTAACATAAGGTGACATATGTACGTGTGAAACACAGACAGCTACAAAATACCCTGCCGTATCCTGCAGTTTAAGAAAGTAACTTCTTATTCTCTTATAATTCTGTGCATATAGGTGCATAAATACTTTCCTGCAACTGGTATAGAAGTTTTTACTCTGCCTGTTTAAAACTCATCAGCAAACATTTGAACTGATAAAAACTCGGTGCTGTGTTCTCTTCTGACAAAGCACCATGCTTCGACTACCTGCTCTCCGCAGGACTTTAGCTGGGGTCTCCCAGTCCTCCAAAGTGTGTGGTAAGTAACTCTAGTTTATGGTTTATGCCTGTGTGATAAAATTGATGTATGTGTAACTGACTTATTGATGGGCATGTGCATGTACTTCATTTGCAGCTCTAGAATTCTATGTTGTGCTGTTCATAGAGCTGGAATTGTGTCAGTACTGTATAACCGTGAGATAAGGAGCAGTTTACTGATGGTTTGCATCTAGCAGTAACTGAAACGGTTTTGTTTTCTTTTTCCATATATTTCAGGACGTACAACGGCAACAGCAGCCAGCAACCAAATAGAGGTGTTTGTGGATGGTCATCCTGTGTTGGTGAACCCGGGAACTACAGTGCTTCAGGTGCAGGGAGCAGCGTGCTGCATTTTTCTTGGACTCCCCATCTCACTTCCTGGCAGCATTTTCTACATAGCAATAAAATCCCCTTTGCATTGTTTCTTGTAATTCTTACAGGTGTTTTCACTGACTATGATACAATTTCACATGGCAGAAATAATTTGGGAAGTTCAGTGTTTGAAAAAGAAGCCTCTGCTTGGGCTCTGCTGCCCAAAAGGAGATGCATGTGGCTTGAATCCCAACTGCAAAAATTTATGCAATGCAATAACAGACTTTGATAAATTCTGATTGGAATTCTTGCTCTGAACATTAAGCGGTAGTCTTTCAGAACCTGGTAATTTTGTGTCTTATTAAAGTAGTGTGTCAGGTAAATGAAGGATAGTCTCCTTCTTATTATTAGTTCTTATAATTCATAATGCTTATCCTTCGCTGCTTTTAGTCTTCACAGTGTGGGAAGACGTGGAACCTGGATTTCCCAGCCTGTACTTGACATTGTTGCTTTTCAGGCCAAAATTTCAAGTAGATCTTTTTCTAGTATGACATCTTTTTAAGAAGCCATTAAATGGGGATGTGGTATAGTGAGTTAGAACATTAAAGTACATAGTGTTTATTTCAAATTATGTCCCTTGCTCTTTGGATACAAATTATTAACTTATTTAGGCATTAGAATGCCCCTGTCAGGAGTCTAATGTAATATTTTGTTAAGTGCTATTTTTTATTAGCTTTTTAGTTTTGCTTACATGTGATAATTGTTTGTAGAATTTATCAGAAAAATTAGGTCTTGTTAGTTCTTTTTTATTGAATTTGGTGGTGGTCTTTCTGGCAAGCATAGCTAGTGCTATAGCATAGATCCCCTTCATCAGCCATGGGGATTTTATGCAGGAAAGGCTGTTTTCATCTGTTCTCTTGAAATCTGTCTTATCTGTCCTCCTGTCTCTTCTTCAGACATGTCATGGCAGAATGTTTCCGAGTTTGGGTTCTGCTGAAGTTGAAGATTGACTATGCCCCAGTACCTTTGTAGAGAGTATCTGTGTTGTTGAATTACCAGAAGTCATTATGCCCATTGTTTCCTTTACATTTTTCAAATTTTTCTCTTTGATGCACTTTTCTTTAAATAGTGCATGCTTTCTTTAAAATTATTTTTATTGCTGCTGTCCTATTAGAGAGAATTATTTATATTTTTGGAAGAAAGAACGAAAGAGAGGTCAGTTCTCATTTCTTCAATCAGTTACAAATTTTGGAAAAAATATATTTGTAATTGATAGCCTGACATGTTTTGGCTTGATCAGTGTTTTTTATTTATGGTCACTTATTAAGATGAAAGGTTGAATGCACTATGTTCCTGAGCACTAACAGTTTTATTCTTCAAAAATCTTAATAATGTTTCATGAGGTGGAACTGAAAGGTGTAACTAAAAATTAATTTTCCTTTGTTTCTTCTATTCTTTATAGGCCTGTGAAAAGGCTGGAATTCAGATACCTCGGTTTTGTTACCATGATCGTCTCTCTGTTGCTGGAAACTGTAGGATGTGTCTTGTGGAAATAGAGAAAGCTCCCAAGGTATTGTATATGTTTCATTGGAATTACAATTTTCTGCTGTGCTTAGGGCCTAATTTAAATCTTGTAAATAATTGTTTGCACTGTCATTAGCACACAAATTTTTGTAATTCATCTGCTCGAAGCAGGTTTTTCCCTTCTTCCCCCTGGACTGCAATGATTGCCTATGAATCAATGTCTGTTCTCAGGCTGTTACAAATTAACTTGCTCCTGGATGGGAATATTTGATATCTGTCCGTTTTCAGTCAGATATATTTTTATTTAATGTAATTCGGCTTCAACCACATGTTTTCAGCTGCAATTACACAAATAGTAAAGTTCACATACCATATGAATTCAGCAATAGGATTAGTGTCTGCAGGTTTGTTCTAGCTAAATAGAGATTGCTATTACTTATTAGTTTATATTTTAATGCATTAGGTACTGTTGATGTCTGGTGTAAAATAGTAATTTACTTCAGGGTCATAGCAATCCCAGGCACAGATCCAGGCTGGGCAGAGAATGGACTGAGAGCAGCCGTGAGTAGAAGGACTTGGGGATGTTGGTGGATGAGAAGCTCAGCATGATCCAGCAATGTGTACTCACAGCCCAGAAAGCCAGCAGCATCCTGGGCTGCATCAAAAGAAGCGTGGGCAGCAGGTTGAGGGAGATGATTCTGCCCCTCTACTCCACTCTTGTGAGACCCTGCCTGGAGTACTGTGTCCAGCTCTGGAGCCCCCAACATAATGAAATGCACCTGTTGGAATGGGTCCAGAGGAGGGCCACAAAGACGATCAGAGGGCTGGAGCACCTCTCCTATGAAGACAGGCTGAGAGAGTTGGGTTTGTTCAGCCTGGAGAAGAGAAGAATCTGGGGAGACTTTACAGCAGCCTTCCGGTACCTAAAGGGGACCTACAGAAAAGGTGGAGAGGGACTCCTTTATCAGGGAGTGTAGTGATAGGATGAGGGGTAATGGTTTTGAACTGAAAGAGGAGAGATTTAGATTAGATATTAGGAAGAAATTCTTTACTTCGAGGATGGTGAGACACTGGAACAGGTTGCCCAGGGAAGTTGTGGATTCCCCATCTCTGGAAGTGTTCAAAAACAGGTTGAATGGGGCTTTGAGCAACCCGGTCTAGTAGGAGGTGTCCCTGCCCATGGCAGGGGGACTGGGACAAGGTGATCTTTAAGGTCACTTCCAACACTTAAGTATTCTATGATTCTATGGCAGTTTATCTTGTGATGTAATTGAAAAGTAGGAGGGATTAGTTTTCTGAGCAGGAGTTTTTGTTGATCTTGCAGTAATCTTGTGAAAAATCTTATTCCAGGACTCTTTGTACAAGCTTTGTCGAAATAAATGTCTAGTAAACAATGTATACTCTGAACTTCAGTTCTAGAGATTTTCCGTATCTGTGCTGAATCTCTTGGATTTGCTTTATATCTGTTGCGACTGACTTTGTTCTTGCTACTAACTACTTGAATTGGAACTGGGAAGTGTAAAATTTTCAACTTTAAACAGAAATACATCACAACTAAATAACCTTATTGTATATCAGATTATTAATAAATACGGCTTTTACTGACTTCATTGGTTAGATTTTCTTCTTTTTTTGCCTTGCAGATATCTTTTTGTTTCTACAACATGTTAAATTAATAACAGATGTGTATGTAAGAATTCTGGGGGAGAAGGAGGTTGGGGTTTGTGCCCATGCTGAGAAGCAATATGTTGTGTTCATGCTTGCTTTTTATGATGTCTACAGCCAGTTGCTGCATGTGCCATGCCAGTTATGAAGGGCTGGAACATACTGACAAACTCTGAGAAGTCCAGGAAAGCAAGGTACCTTTCTTTTAGCCTCTTGGACCTGATTAGTTGTACTATCTGCTAAATGATGTAAAGGTGATACTGACATTAATTCCTGAACCCAACAGAGAGGGTGTAATGGAGTTTCTGCTGGCAAATCACCCGTTGGACTGTCCTATCTGTGATCAGGGTGGAGAATGTGATCTACAGGTACAGCGTCTAATTAAATTGTGTAGACTTAAGCATTAATACTCTTGTCTTAGGTGACATTGTGCTTTCCAGCAGCCTGGACACGTCTGTTTTCTGTTGTCTGTTCTAGGATCAATCGATGATGTTTGGCAGTGATAGGAGTAGATTTAGAGAGGGAAAACGTGCTGTGGAGGACAAGAACATTGGCCCATTAGTCAAAACAATCATGACTCGGTGTATACAGTGCACTCGATGTATCAGGTAACGTCCTTTATTTTTCACTGGAGAGAGTACTGAGCAGGCATATTTATATCAGTTTGTTAATTGTTAAAGAAACACTGTGAGAGGCAGTCAATTCTTCTTACTTCTTTTCTGACTGTACTTAAGAATTTTATTTCTGCTAGGGACCGATAGCTGGTTTTCTAGAGCTACCGGACAGCCATCATGCAGGAAATAGAGAGAGTTGGCCAAAACATGAAAGTCAAATCAAAATTCTACAGGGCAGAACTGGTTCCGTAGTGTTAGTCCCAGAATGGATTTAGAAACATTAAGTGAATTCCTCAGCCACAGTTGCAAGATTTATTCTTAACAGCTTCTTGTAGCTATAGCTATATTTACACTGTTCTGTAGTCCTGAGATTTAGTACCAGCAAACTTGAGGCAGACGGACTGGTACTGTCCAGATCTACTACAGGTGGACTGTAGGTACACTACAGTGTACCCGCCTAGTTCTACAAAGAGCTTGTTAGTTAGGAGTAAACTTGGACTCAGACTGTGAAATTCAATGAGCACTGAACTGCTCTGTTTTTTGATTTAACTTCATCTAGTTTTTGTAGCCCTGTCTGACTGAAATTCTGCAGATGTATAGTCTTACGTGTGATGGCACTGACTAATGCATCTAAATTATTGTTTTCTTCTTTCAGGTGTATGAACTAAGGCTAATGTTTTATCTTAAGAAAATGAGATAAGGGTTAAAAAATGTGCTGTTGATGTTGTATGTTCCAGATCTATTTTTCATTCTTTTTGCATCTACCAGGTTTGCTAGTGAGGTTGCAGGGGTAGATGACTTGGGAACAACCGGAAGAGGAAACGATATGCAAGTTGGTACTTATGTTGAAAAAATGTTCATGTCTGAGTTATCAGGAAATATTATTGATATCTGTCCAGTTGGTGCTCTTACCTCCAAGCCATATGCCTTTACTGCACGCCCATGGGAGACAAGGTGTGTATCTTAACTTCATACTGAAAGTGCAGCTGTCTCCATTTCTTTTATACACTTTATCTTAGAATATGTCCATGTGTGATACCAAGGGTTTTCTCTGATTTTTTTTTTGTTTTCTGCGGTTTTGTTGTAGACTTTTCCATAGACTGAATCTAACACAAATTCTGTTATTTACTCACAGCTCGTTCAAGAGAAGCAGCAATGTTTTAGTCTGTAGACTATTCTTCCCTTATTTTTCTCTAAAATAAGGAATTCGCTCTTGTGCTGACTGCTCAGTAAAAAACACATATGAAGGAAAATTAAAATTAATTAGCTGAGTAATTGTTGAGGATATTATTTAAAATATCTTGGGAAACTAAGCTCTTGTATGTATGTCTAAAGGTAAACCTACAGCATTTTATTTTTGTTATTGTTTTGTTTGTTATGCAGTCTGTTGCTTCTTGTATATAGAAAACTGCAAATGGTTTATTCGTTCTTCTAAACAGGAAGGTAGAGTCAATTGATGTTCTTGATGCACTTGGAAGCAACATCGTAGTGAGCACAAGAACTGGAGAAGTGATGAGAATTTTGCCAAGGTTGCATGAAGATATAAACGAGGAATGGATATCTGACAAAACAAGGTGTGTGGGAGGTGTTTGTACCTGCGTGCGCGGTTTTGCACGCATTAAAGGCACGCTTTGCAGAACCAGAAGTGTGGACAATAGCACTGACTTCTGGATTCTGCTGTTAATATTGTAAAGCTATTGTGAAGAATAATTGGTAAAATGTGTTTTTAATACTATAATTGAAAGTGCTGAGTTTTCTAATATTTTCATTTTTGTAGCTTTTTTTGCAGTAACTTTTTTATATGTATCATATTTTTTGCTTGTTTTTGAGAAGAAAAAACTTTCAGGGGAAGTATGTCTTGTGTTTCTCTTTTCTAATCAATGCAAGCTGTTAGAAAACTCAGTCTTAAAAAATATTTAATATACACAATTATCTTTGCTCTTTAATAATATTAGTGGTGTTCACTTAGGTTTGCTTATGATGGTCTGAAGCGTCAGAGACTTACTCAGCCAATGATCAAAAATGAGAAAGGACTATTTGTTTATGCCTCATGGGAGGATGTACTAACTCGTGTTGCTGGTGTGGTAAGAACAATTTTCAATATACGTAGTGTTAAATTAATTTTTAAAGTTGGACATGTTACAATGATTAATATGGAAAGAGTAATATAGCAAAGGGATTTTTATGGTTAGAGGGGAGCATTTGACTTTTAATCCGTTTTTCCACTTAAATTTCTTCTTTTGAATATTATTTTCTGTTTCATGGATT
Organism: Gallinago undulata; assembly: GCA_026546715.1. NCBI lineage: Eukaryota > Metazoa > Chordata > Aves > Charadriiformes > Scolopacidae > Gallinago > Gallinago undulata. The sequence continues at coordinate 30,192,055 of JAOTQQ010000079.1, forward strand.
AGACCATCTGAAGAACTTTGTCTTATCATGAGGTATTTGGGAGAGAAATTACTTTTATTTAAATAAGGAACTAAACCGTTCCTTCAGAAATTTAGGAGGAAGCAACTTTCCTGAATTACTCTGATGCATCTGAAGTCTTACTTAAATTTATTTAAACTGTGCTATCACCACTTTTGCTGTCAAAGCCATTAATTCTGTATTACTTAGATCTGAATTGTACTTGCCTCAGTGCTTCCTCTGTGTGGTGATTGATTCTGCTGCTCTGGTGAAGTGCTGCATGACTGCTCTGGATTTTGATTAAAAATTTTACGTGGGATAAAGTAGAATTGAGTAACTGTAATTCAGCTTTCCTCAAGGATGTTTTTGTCCATGGTACGGTAGCAGGATTTTTACAAAACCTCTTGCATCTCAGATAATACCTTTGAGTTGAGTTTACTACCTGTCCTTGTGTTACGGAAGTTTGTATTCTGTCTGCACTGTAGGCTCATAAAAATACGAGCATTAACCAGCCTTCCTCTGCTCACCCCACCAAATGAGAATTAGTCACATCTGAGTGGTAACTCAAGTGGGAGAGACTTGCACAGAATACAGAGAACCCCTCTTTGCTTATCATCAGTTCTGAAGGAGCTGGAGTTGCTACCTTGTGAAAATCAGACACCACTGCTCAGTTTGTGCTACTCCACAACGCACATCCTAATGTAACAAACACTTACCTGGGCCAAATGGCATTTTATTTCAATGGTTTCTTTGCTTATGTTTGTACTTATTCCAGCTACAAGCTGTCAACGGTAATGAAGTAGCAGCAATTGTAGGAGGACTGGTGGATGCAGAAGCTCTAATAGCTCTGAAGGACTTGCTGAATAGAGTAAATTGTGATACACTCTGCACTGAAGAGGTCTTCCCTACTACTGGAGCTGGGTAAGAGTTCAGGCAATTTTTTTCTGTAATTGGTGTGTTCGTAAACTTTCTAGCTTGCAAATCATCTCATGGTAAGATTCTGAAATGATCAAGGACAGCAGTTGCTGATGCACTAGCAGGTTTTGTCTGAATTTACAACCTTCATTTATAGAGAATATTTAAGGATTGTCAGTTGATACATAGTGTCTCCTACAGCACAGTTTACAGTATGTTGAGGCTGCTGCAGTTTAGCAGTAGGCTACTGAAAGCCAGTTACACTCTGCTGTAAGTTGGATAATTTAGTCTATTTCTATGTGTTGTGAAAACTATAGCACAATTATGATCTTGTAAATTGTGTAGCAGCAGATAGTTTGTGAAGGTTTGCAATAACTAAACGTGAACAATATCCACATTGTAATTCCTGTAATATTTTGGTGTCTCTGATACTCATGAAAGAGAAGTTCTTACTTTTTCTTTGGGTTAGTTATTCATTGACAAATCTCTTCTTTCCCTTTCTTCTCCTGAGATGAAAAAACATTTTGAGCATGTATAATCTTTACCATATCTTCATTCCTTCCCTTTACTGAATTCTCATACCCTTTCTTTCTTACATCTTTTTGTAACAGCACAGATTTACGATCTAACTACCTGCTTAATACCAAGATTGCTGGAGTGGAGGAGGCAGATGTCCTGCTTCTGATTGGCACCAATCCACGCTTTGAGGCACCGCTTTTTAATGCTAGAATTCGAAAGAGGTTGGTATTCCTTGGTGGTGAACAAGTGTGCAAATCCATCTGGATTTGATACAGTGCTCAGGTGGAGCCACATGCAGTAAGTTGACAGCGTTCATCAGACAGGCTCACTGGATTTAGTTCACTTTTTAGCAAAGGGAGTGGTGATACACGTGTAGAAAAAGGGGGTCTCTTCTCCCTGTAGTGTATAGCTATGTTTTGTTCATTCTCACTTTGACATTTTACGTAAGTTCATATACACAGACATTTATTCCTTTGTTACATTACAAAGACACCTCAGATTTTCTGTCTTACAGAAGTTTGTAGAGCATATTCCTTAAAGAATTATTTTCAGCATCAGTTTGCTGCTTTTTGTATCATTGTTGTAACAAATCAGACTTGCTCCTTTTAGAAGCAGTCATTAAAGTTTTAGCATTGTTCTTTGGCAAGTGTGGTTTTCCCAAACTTTTGAACATAGCTAATTCAATTTTAACAAGATATGTCAGCAGGAGACAAATGAGGTTTATAAAAGTCCTGTCCTTCTTAATGCTGGGATCTTCCAAAATACATAATTTTAAACAATAGTGGCCTTAAAATTTGGAGTGGAAAAAATGCAATGGAATTTATGAACGATTCAGAAATTTTTATGTTTGCTATGAGAAGCTGCAAAAAAGGAAAAATTTCTAACCAGTTAATTTTTTTCTCTGTTTATGTAAGAAATAAGTGGATTTCTAAAACTGTGAGCACTGTCAAATTCAGAATTCTTTCCTCCTAAAAATGACTTAAACTCCAATTCTGAAGTAACTAAGAGTTAAGTCAAGCTAAATAAACTTAATAGTAGCTGTAGGTGTGGGTTTTTTTTTGTTCTGTTTGTTTTTGCCTACCTGGAAAAGATGGTTTAAAGTTGTGGTACCTCATTTTGTGCAAACTTTTTTTCCCACTGCACTGGCAAAAGTGTGAAGGGAGAAGGGAACTGAGTTAATGAACTTCTCGTGCAAGGTGTGTTGCTGCAGCAGTTCCAGAATATATGTAGAGACATAGTCCTTCTAAAAAAACCTTTTAAGCTTGCTTAACAGCCAGAATAATGCTAAACTGCATGTTACCAAAACAATGAATGCTGATTAAATTCCTTAGAAAGAATTTGAATCCTATTTCAAGTTATTGCTAAAATTATAATTAATGGCTTTGGTTGAGTAAAACTCTGTATTTTTGTGATTTTTATAAAATGTTTGTTATGTTTTCAGCTGGCTTCACAATGACTTGAAAGTGGCCCTTGTTGGCTCTGCTGTGAATTTGACCTACACGTATGATCATCTAGGAGAGTCCCCACAGACACTCCAGGACATTGCTGATGGAAAACATGCATTCTGCAAGGTACACACAACTTCAGAGTGTGACTGTTAAATTTCACATGTATTGAGTAATAATCTGAATTCCCCATAGAGACAGATTTGAAGAGAAGTACCATGTTGTATATGGAGTTACTTGCTTTTAATCAAATGCAGAGATGAGGTAATAATTAGTGTGCGCCAAGTATGTGTGAACTGCTTAATGCGTTCAGGTGTGTAAGACTTTGCAGTGCAGGAAACTCCTGGAATATTTCTTGATATAGAACAGGCAGTTGCAGCTGCTGCTGTTTCCACGCAAGTGTCTGGTTATCAAGAGTGTAGTCCTGTATTGACAGGGTAGCGTGCTGCTTATAGCAGTTTCTCTTGGCTTTGTCTCTACATGAAACGGTGAGTATTTCAGAACTGTAGATTTACAGGGAAGACTTATGTAGAAAGTATGGGATTTATTACATTATCTGCACCAAGAATTGTCTTCAGAGCCTTGGAATGAATTTCTTGATTATTTATTTGCATAGGTCCTCGACCAGGCCAAAAAGCCAATGGTGGTGGTAGGTAGTGCCGCGCTGCAGCGCAGTGACGGAGCGGCTATCCATGCTGCCGTATCCACCATTGCACAAAATGCCAGGACTAAGAGCGGAGTTGGTTCCGATTGGAAAGTCATGAACATCCTCCACAGGTTTGCTTTAAATTTCCTTTTAATAGATGGGCTTCTCTTGGGACAGTCCTTCCCCTATCTCTTTCTAAAACTCCATCTGTTTAATTGACAACCTCTGTAAAGCAAAAAATTACTTCAGGAAATGTACTGGTGCTCTGATTCAGAGACTCAAGAAAGTCACAGAATCATGGAATTGTCAGAGTTGGAAGGGACCTTTAGAGATCATCTAGTCCAACTCCCCTTCTAAAGCAGGATTGCCCAGAGCACATTACCCAGGACTGCATCAAGGAGGGTCTTGAAAATCTCCCAAGAAAGGGACTCCACAACCTCCCTGGGCAGCCTGTTCAGTGCTCTGTCACTCTCACTATAAGGAAGTTTTTCCTCGTATTTGTATGGACTTGCACACTTTTGGTGCACCATCCTCTCTACCTTAAGCGTAAAAGCAACTTAACTTATTGGAACCTTTATGTCTGACTATGTCAGACAAGCATGAGTGACAATGAAAGATCTGTACTCTACAGAGATATTTCTTTATTTTAAATGTAATTGTAAGACTGGCACATAATTATGCAGGATTATGCAAAACTGTTTCTTTGGAAAAGAAAAAAACTGCCAGAAAATGAGAAATATTATTTAATTCTTCTAAAAGTATTTTTATGTGTGAATAAATGAATAGTGATGAAGTAGTGGTCTTAAGTCTTAGATGCTTCAGTGTAGCTGATGGTCCAGTAGCTGGTCTTTCATCTTTCACAGGAGTGCTCTAAATTAAAGGTCTGTTGAGTTCAATTCATAGCTGAATTGTGAAATGTGAACCTTGATGTTCCAGATAAGTCAGCTGCCTGCCACCAGGCCTTGGCCTGGAATGTCTGGCTTTATTTTACTATCCCATCTTAAATAGGTGAGATTCCCCATGAAAACTTCAAATGGCATCAGTTTGTCCAAATGCAAAACCAATCTGATATTCTGTCAAATACTCTGTCAAAAGTTTCAGCTGCCTTTATGCTTCATTTTTGTCCTGTTACTGTTAAGAGACCTCTTATGTTGCTTTGAAATATTTAGTAAAAAAAAAAAAAAAGTCTGTTCTGATGGGAGTGTGAGAATTCTGAAATAACTTAAAGTCATAATGTGTTTGTTCCTACAGGGTTGCAAGCCAGGTAGCTGCGTTGGATCTGGGTTTCAAACCAGGAGTGGAGGCAATTAGGAAAAACCCTCCCAAAGTATTGTATCTCTTGGGAGCGGATTCGGGTTGTATAACACGTCAGGATTTGCCAAAGGACTGTTTTATCATCTATCAAGGTAATTAGTAGATGTGAATTAAGCGTTGTTAGTATCCAATAGCTGGAGAGAAAGCCTAAACAGTGGCATATTCTTACAAACGTATCTCACCCTTGATAATTTCTAGCCTTTATTTTCTGCCAAGAAATGGAACATTCAACACATAACTGAAATACTGGTAACCTATTTCTTAGGTAAAACTGAGAAACTGCTGATGAGTAATAAGGGAATATAAACCAGTTAGGTCTTCTGGAGCACAGCTTCAAACCTGGCAGGCAAAATGCCATTAGTCCCCAGCTGTTCCATCATACTGAAAGATGGTCTTATATTCATTCATTAAGCATCTTTGTTCCAGGACCCCCCCCAAAGCTGACTGACTATAGAGAATGAACTACCATTTACTACTGCTTGTAGTCTGTTCATTCTCCCCAAAGTATTAGGCAAGTAAGATCTCAGAGCAGTCAGCCTAATAGGCTTTATAATACTGCTTAAGCAAACCTTAGAAACTTTTTTTTTTTTTTCCTGGGAATACAGACATTCTGTATTATGTTAGTAAAGCTTTTATTTTTATTTTGACTTATGTTTTATATGATTGTCTACTGTTTCCTCTTTCTACATATTTAGGACATCATGGGGATGTGGGAGCTCCCATGGCTGACGTCATTCTCCCAGGAGCAGCATATACAGAGAAGGCGGCCACATACGTGAATACTGAGGGTAGGGCCCAGCAGACAAGAGTAGCAGTAACACCTCCTGGGATGGCAAGGGAAGACTGGAAAATTATTAGAGCTGTCTCTGAGGTACTGTTGCTGCTATAAATTGCTTCTAATAAAAGTACACTGAGAGGTTAAATTCCTTTTATATTGAAAAGTGTTTCCAAAAAAGAGGTACATTTTCAGGGAAATATATGACTGTAGGCTTAAGAAGTAATGTTTTGTATTGAGTCCTTTGTTAGTTCTGTGAGTTAAATCATATTGTTTCCCTTTTGAGGATGACACTAATATAGCTGCTGTATGCTACTGGAATGCATAATGGGTGAAACTGTCTGCAAGTTAGGCAGGTCTTCATGAAGTTCTTTAGAGGAAACTGATAGGAGGATGCTGTTTCTTGCTTTTTAGAAAGAAAACAATATGAACTCTTAGGACAGCATCTGATATCATTAGATAAGATGAAATACATGCTTGCTAGTCACTGGGAACAAGATGCATTGATAATTGTATCAGCTTTTAATCTCATGTGGTGGTACGCTAGGGAAAGTACAAGTGATATCTGTATGGAAAGAGAAAAGTACTTGTCTTTTTTTTCTCTGTATAGCAAACAGGATGGCCTAGTTTTTTTTAACATGGGGAAGCCTTAACTGTAGGCATCAGAAGTATAACAGAATATTGTGATTTCGCTTCAGTTTGTACATTAGAACTGCCTGTGTTTTCAGGACTGTAGATTTTTCCTGGTTTTACTTTAGGTATGTTAACGGATTGGCAATCTAAACCACTATGTATTAAATCCCTAGACTTGATGGCATTTCTTTCTGTGAATCTCTTAGTTGGCTGGTATGACCTTGCCTTATGAGAACCTTGATCAAATACGGAAGCGTTTAGAAGAAGTATCCCCTAATCTAGTTCGGTATGATGATGTGGAAGAGGCTAACTACTTCACCCAGGCAAATGAATTGTCAAAGGTAACCTAAACTAAAGCATCTGGGCATGACTTCATGCTGTTACAAAGCATGATGCTTTTTAAAGAAATGATCCTTCTTCATGTGCAGTGCTACAAGCATTCTTTGACTTGCACTGAACATAGAATTCACTAAACAAATGCTTTGGTAATGAGTTCCTATCATAACGCTGACTTTATTTTTTCCTTTTCTGCCACAGTTAGTGAAGCAACAGCTTCTTGCTGATCCTCTTGTTCCACCTCAGCTCACAATAAAGGACTTTTATATGACAGGTATGTATAGTATAGCCTTTTCGTTCTGAAACCAGCAATACATTTTACTTAGCTTTACAGTAAGATTCGTATGAGGCATTTAAAGCTTTCCACTAAGATATGTAGGATTTAAGTCTTTTCAAGAAACAAAATTTTCCAGTAAAGTGATTTGGAATTTGCATAATGCACAGACTATCTGACTACATTTTCAACTAAGCATTTCTCTTTATCCTCTTTCTATGCAGTCTTGCAGTAAATCTCTTTTATATTGTATCTGTGTATAATCTTGAAAACCAACAGTTGTAACACACTAATATATGTTTGAATTTTTTTTTTCAGATTCAATCAGTAGAGCATCCCAGACAATGGCCAAGTGTGTGAAAGCTGTTGTTGAAGGTGCTCATGCTGTAGAAGAGCCATCCATCTGCTAGAAACTAATCAGACTGCTATCACTTCCATCCTAGTCTTTGTTGCAGTTAAGTGCTGTGACTGATACTTTTTATTTCAAAATCTATTTGCTAGGTCCTTGTATTTTTGTTTTCTTTCATTCACATTTTCATCAGTTCAAATAGTCCCATATTACTATAGGACTGTTGTGTCTGAGAGAACGTGCAGCACTCAACTTAATGTACCCAGAGGCAGCGTACATGATGATTGTATACAAATAAATTATAATACCAAACAGTCCATTGCCTGTGTAACTTATATGGCTCACGCTTCTTGCATGAAAAGAACTCAGTAAGACACTCAGACTATTAGGTCTTGATTTGCTAGAATAAGTCTACATGGCAAAAATACTAGTTGTAACCTTCTTCAAGAGTATCTATATATCTTAAGAACTGGTGAGAGTGTGAACATGCTATTGTTGTTACGTGCTTTCAGAGCAAGTACTCCCTCTTTTGAGTCAAAAGTACCTGGTTTATGTCAGTGTTCAGACCTGCCACTGCTCTGGGTATTTGTATGTTTCTCCATTTTGTTACAGTGAGAAAGTACTCATGGGGGAAATAAAAATAATTTTGATGTAATGAAAAAGAAAAGCAGTTTTCACACACCACTTAAAATATTGAGCAAAAAGATAACGGCCTTTAGCTGGCCCAGTTCAAATACAGAAAAGATCTCAAAATAGTTTCTCTGTGCACTGATCTCAGTATAGCAAAGTAGGGGAAGAGATTGTGTATGCTAGTTTTCAGTTAGGTTTTTATTTTAAGCTTTAGATTTACCTCAGAATAGCATCTCCTTGATTATGTTGGTTAATGTAAGTTTGGAAAAAGTATAGCTTCCTCTTCAACAGGCTACAAGGGTAATAAGGTTTAGAGTAATCCTTCCAGGAACCACACAAATGGGAACGGTATCATAAAGCCATCACTTCCAACCTCATTATTAAAAAAAAAAAAAGTGGAAAAGCTACAATTTTCAGTGTAAAATAATACTCTTACTATAGAAGTCCTTATAAATTTTTTTCTAATTTTTCATTTTTTCTTCCATGCTTTAAATTTTTAGTAACAAGCAAGTAATTTTTAAAAGATTGTTTTCTTTCTGCTCAGGAAGAAAACTCTTTGTGGTTATCCTGGTATAGCCCAGTGACTTGACACATGACTAAGTCTTAAATGTTGGACAGTGTTTGACTCAGCCTGCCATCTTCCAGTTACCAACAGGGTCAGTTCTCTTGGTGGTACAAAATAAAGACAGCTATTCACTTTATCAAAGATACTACTATGTATGTTAAGGAGGCATCTAGAAATGCTGTAGTCTGTTTTTAATGTGGCGGTTCACAGGACCCCATCGTGTGTATGTCCGTACAGCATAAAATCTTCATGTTGTCCTTGTGGAACATTACTTCTTTAGGAGAAGGAGGAGGGGTTTATGGCAGGGACATAGCAAAGGAAGAATGTGTGTGAGAACATACACCAAAAGCAAGGCAGTTGGCTCTTTTCACAGATGGCAGGTTTAAGAGGAAAGGGTATAGATGAATCCTATGTTCAGTAGAACGTTTGGTTCTCAGGTTCCTAGGATGAAAACCTTGTTTTTTTCCTGAAAATCCATGTTGTACAGAGAGGAATAATTTCAGCTGTGCAAAAAGTCAGTTATCACTTCATCACTTCAAAATTTGTAAAGGTTCAAAAGTTTTAGAGATTATTTTTTTTGCCTTAAACATTATAGCATTATTTAGCTCAGGGAGCTCCAGCACACATTATTATTTGTTTTTTTTGAAAGCGCTGCATCCTTCAGTTAGCGTGCTTAGAAAATCCTTATTTTTATTCAAAGAGTGTTCAGCCCTTATCTTTAAAGAAAAGGTAAGAAGTATATGTGGTGGTGTCTGTCCTGCTTCTACCCCTTGTTCCACCCTAACTAGTCACCAAGTATAGAACTTCTCAGCCAAACATGATTATAAAACCAAGACTGTCCTCAGATTTGACTGTTGGAATTAGGTAGTAAAGATAAATCTAAATGAGTACTCTTATCAACTGAGTTTACACTCTAGACCCCTCCCTTATCTCTTCTGTTTGCTCTGGTGGCTGGACAGTCAGCGCACATGCGGACTTTGGCCCAGGTAGCGATAAAAGGATAATGGGGGTCTGTCTGCAAAGGAAGGGAGATGATGTAGGCTGGGCAAAGTACTGGAACAAAAATTACAGAAACAGGGCTATTCGTGTAATTTGGTTTATTTTAAAAGTTTACAGTTAGTGCTACTACTTGCTGGTCCTAAAGCTGCAACACCAGATTAAAGCAGAGCATTATGAGAAGGCAGCAACGAAGAGCTGGGGTGACAGGAGATGAACATGCTCTAAGTGCTTTTCTTGACTGTTAAAGTAAGGGCTCCTTTCCTTAGTGATACATTGCCTGAAGGGTCAGTTCTGCTGATGCAGCTGATGTCCAAATGCAATGTTGGTGAATGCATTTATCCAGACTCCGCTGGGCCATGGGCAGAGGGTTTATTGTATTTTATTTTAAGGCTACGACTAGAACTGAAGGAGACATACTTCTGGAAATGCAGCCCTAGTACCACCTGGTGGCCAACCGCCAGAATTTCTCATTGGTTACATCACCAGTTATGGCCCAGTAACCTTCATCTCCCTTCTTCCTGTACACTCCTGCCTGCAGACAGCACCAAAAAGAACAGGTATGTGTCTGGGAGATGGATGGGTTTAGTCATTAAGTGTCTGCTTCTCTCAACACAGCACCATGTAAACATGGCTCTAAGGTGCAAGCAATTAACCCTAAACATGGCTTATGTTAAACCTTGCCTTTATGTAGTCTTGTTCTCAGTAGAACATAGTGGGGAGCGGAGAAGGAAGAGGGTGCGTTAATTCAAGGTAAAACCCTTGTGTGAGCTGACACAGGCAGGACACAGGAACAACCACAAAACCATGGATGAAAGGCAAGGAACAAATTTAATCATCTCGCAGACCAGGGGATCTCCGAAGCAGCAGCCGGTCAGAGGCATGCAGGCAGGGGACACGGGCACCGCAGAGCGAGAGCTCACACTTGCTGTTCTTGCCGGTATTTCACAGGTTCAAACAGGCATAGTTTTTCACTGTGCTTTGATCTTCTTCAACAGCAGGGCAGGAATCTCAGGCACGTTTGATAAGGTGCCCCTGAGTCCATCACAGGCCTATATTATCTAAGTGCAGACGTTCTGCTTGTTGAACATATAAAACTAAACAATTAGTGTGATATATCTTTTTTTACAGCACCCCACGTGCAAGTCACATGAGTGTGTTTACAATCCTCCTTGTCAATCTTCAGTTCTTTCCCACAACCCTACTGAGCATTTATATTCTCAAGCAAGGTTAGGCCAGGTTAACACCATCAGTCAGATAAACAAACTTTGTCAAAATACTGCAGGCAGATTTAAGAATCTAAGTCTAAAGCTGTGATTTTAAAACAAAAAAGTTTTTTTAAAACCCCCATTCAATAGCCACCTTTCTGGAAGTGCCAGCATCCCATGGGTACACCCCTACAATTCCAGCAGGAGACTGCTTTAAATCCCGGGCAATTTAGTGAGCTGATTCAATAAAAAGAAACTAGACAATGCGGTCGCAAATGGAAGTCAAGTCAAACTGAGGTATGTTTTCAGCAAGACTCTGAAACAGCCAACAAAACTAGGCCATTCATAAAAACTGTTGTAACTGACTTTTTTCCCTTTTTTTTTTTTAATGTATTTTGAAGCAAAGTTCAAGGTAGAAAAGGAATTGTCTGTAGCATTTCCCCAGGAAGTAAAAGACTTGGCATCAACACCTCTTCTGAGGCCAACATCAGATACTCTGTTGCAAAAATCTATCTGCTTGGTTAGGGAATGTGCTGTATATTACTGCTGAAGCTGATAAAACTGGAGCTCAGATTCATAGAGCTAAAGAAAAAGCAGAATGACAGCCTGGCATTGGCCTTAATCCAAAGAGAAAAGGTAATACAACCTCATCTCCGTCCCTGTCCCCACACACCTGCTCCTCATAAAATATTCCCAACAATGGCTAAGCCAAACATTCCCCATACAAGACAGTATCTTAATAATGATTTGTTGTGTTGCCCTTCGAATATGCAATTAGATGAAATCACCTTCAGTAATGAAGGGCTGAAAGACTTACTCTTTCAAGGCACTGACAGGACATGAACAGAGAAAGTGCTAATAAGCAAACCGAGAGAGGACTTTATTGTGACTACAATAATGGAAAAAAAATAACAATAAGCAAGCAGAGAATTATGGAGAGCACCTAAAAGTTAAGGACTTTACTGATAACTTAAGTAAGCTTTTTATCAGGAGTGCAAGAACTCAAACTGTGTGACTCCATCATAAGCAAAGCTGCTATGCTAAGCAATGTTAATAAGTATCTTCCTCCAGCTACGTGCAAGCACCCACCCGTTCATAGTACCTAATGCTGAGAAGCCTACTAAGACTCAGAGGCCTCTTTGTGTAGTAAGACATAATAGCTGGTGGAGACATCTCCTCACTCTGATGCTACTACTGAATTTTGAATATATTTAACTAATATTTCAAAGAAATAATTTTGTCTTCTTGTCCTCTCCTGTACACCAGTGTCTAGGTTTGAAATGGATCAGAGATGAGAACCACACATCAAAAAGAAACATAGTAAGAGCAAAAAGCTTCATGTATAACAAATAACTTTCAAAAAACACTGGGACCTTATGACCCTAGACACTAATTAAGTCTTATGCTTTGATGTTAGCTCAACCCCAACTATTTTGGAAAAATCTGGTCCTGCGTGCTTTTCATTTCTGAATCATTCATACCTTTGTTTGAAGCATCTTGTACTCACTACTCTCAGAATACTAAGAGATCCCTGATTCGGTCCAGTGTGGGAATTCTCATCTTTCCAATTTGCAGTGATGACCAAGACCCACTCTAACCTGAGTGAAGATGAGTGAACTAACAGCAGAAAGGAGGACTAGTGATAAAGTGTGTAGCTTCTTAACCACTACAATTACAGTTAATGAAATACCAACAGAAGCAGAGAGTAAAAAATACAATACTATACTTTGAATTAACAGTGGGCTTCCTAGTAAAACAGGACTGTATTAACAGCATTCTGCTGAGACAGTTTATTCTATTCATTTGTCTTCTATTTAAAGGAGTCTCCACAGATGCCCACCATGTACTCTGGACAACCTTCCCACAAATAATAGTCTTACTCAGCAAATATGTCTTTGCTGAGCTTAAGGAAGACAATACCGTTTATTTAATGCAGATTAAAATACACACTGATAATGAAGAACAGATTAGTTAAGTCTTAGTTAATTGCTACTTTCAGTACAGTTCACTATCAATTAATTATATTATCATGCAATAGCTAGAATACGTCTGCTCCCAATTGGTTAAATACTCCTGCAACTACATTCCTACTGAAAGCCACAGCAGAATGCCCACTGCCCCATTAAGCTTTAATGAAATCCCTAAGGCCCGGAAAGACAAGGCCAGTCATCTGTGCTTTGTATTGCTTTGCTATACAACATTTACAACTTTAAATGAAGTAAAGCAAAGTTACTCTGTTCCACATATGGTTTGTCCTATACTTTCAGCTGTGCTATCTGCCACATAGAAGTGCTGTAAAACATGGGTTTGAAGGAGTTCAGCAGCTGAATTTATGCCATAACTCAGGGGTATTTGCTGGAGAAAAGTCCTCAGACTGTAGACAATGTTTTTAGTATAAGGACCCTTTGAGGTTCAGAAAAGTGGCAAAAAGCACACTGGTTATAAAATACATGCTACTGCAAGAGACAGGGTGACTGAAATTCAGATATGCTACAGCACCACTGCAATAAAATTTCCACGTTAAAGAATTGTTGAAAAATAAAAATAAGCATTTTCAGTACCACTAATATGATGAGCTTTAATGGTTAGCTTGACTCCAGAACCTACCATAAGTAAATAAACCAACACCACATAAAACTGCTGCTCAAGACATTACATAAAAGAATGCATCTAATCATAATTTTGGTTATTTAATTTGTCACCCTTTTCAGTGTTTAAACACCTAAAGACAAGACCTTTCATACAAACTCAGCTCTAGATATGAAAGTCTATAATGAACATCTACACGCCTGGAGTTGTTCCTCCCCTTTACAATATTCACCTGCATTTTAAATAAATTGCTGATGCATTTCACAAGTGTCTGAAGACATTGGAACTGTTTCCTCAGAACTTGTATGTCTTTCAAGGAATAATACCAAGATGCTGACATTATAAAACTATTTCCTGAAAACCCCCCACTCTTTACCACATGCACAGAGTCTAAGTCATCCTCCAGAAATTCCTGAGGTCTGCACTTGGGGTACATATGACCTTGGGAGAGAGTCAAGGTTCATTTCTTGATCCTCCTCCAGTAACTGGTATACAACCTAAAGCATCTATTCCATTACTTTTATTAGACTCACAAAGCTTATTGCTATGTCACTGCCCTTTGCCTCACTATTAATAACAGTGAGACACATCAGTGAAGTATGCCTTATTAGTCAGAAACTAGTGATTTAGGGAACATTAGTGTTCTTTGACCACTATCTGCTCAAGCATACAGTATGTTTACTGGCTGGAGCAGCTGGTCCAGGGATGTGGCCACTTAAAAGTCAAGGCAGGCAGACCTATTCTATAATGAAGAAATGGAACTTCCAGAACAGAATTCTTCATGTGTAGAAGGGATGTTTCCTGCTTTGGGTTTACAGGTTGTACAGGAGTCTCGGAGTCCAGTTTGTTCTCCAACCTAATTTCAGAGGACTGCGCTACTCTATGATGCATCTCCCAACTTCAGAGAAGAGTCTTGTCCATAAAGATAAATCTCTTTAAAAACCTTCTTTTAATTCTACATTACTCAAGCTAGCAGACTTTGCTCATTTAGGCTGTTACTGTGTAACATTTTGTTGTCAGCAAAAGAATTAAAATAATATTTGCAATTTTTAGTAAGTTACTGAAAAGCAAATCCTTTTAATCCTCTCAGGTAAATAAACAAAGTTTTGATAAATAAACTCCTCCGTTCATAATGTACAGATTTTAGTTTCTCTGTTGAACGATTATGCAATCATCCATGTAATCCAGCGAATTTTTCCTCTTTACTTTGACCTCCTTAAAAAGATGCCATTTTTTTTGTATGTGACACTAAAAAATATCCCATTTCAGTTTTCCTATTCCAAACTAGATTAAAATGTTTCTCCTTTCCCTTAGCATTAAGCTTCTGGCTTTTTAATTAACACACATCAAATAGATCTCAGGATGTCACCAAAATGTGTAATGCCCCTATGATGCGTGTGTAAATTTAGGCATGCAAGTAATCTGATTAAATTCAGTATCTGTGAAATCAAGCACATAAACCAAAGAAAGAGTTTAATATAGTTTCTGTGATCAGGTTCTCTCTCAGCCATTTCTCCAACATGTTGTATCATCTCCAGCCTATTTAACAAAAAATACTAAGATACCCCTCATGGTGCTGAACAGTTCCACAGAAAGACCCAGTGTAGAACAGCTGTTCATGGTCTGTACTGAGTCTCTTCAGGCCGCTTCCTAAAACACAAAATTTTTCTTAATAGGCCAATAAAGAGAACTTACTTGGATTATAGTTCAGTTACACTGAACTGCTGAATTACACTTAAAAGGAGGAATTCTCTTAAGACAGTGCTAGACACAAGACATCGCTTAGTGCGGAAACTTGCATTTGATACTCTGCAAAACCTTACCAACGTGTTAGAGTTTTACGCAAGTATTGAGTAATTCTTCAAACACTTCCGAATTATTAATCAGGCTGTAAGCACTGGCAAACCTGGGGTCTGAGAAATCGGTCCTTTAGCTATTTAGAATAAAAGGAAATATTAGTTTATGCTCAATTGTTGAATTTCTGAATCCATTGAGATAATTTCTTTGTAATATTTCAAAGTGTTGGGTTTTTTTAATAATCTCATATGACCAACATTGGTAATTCCTGTAATGAATTTCAGATGTAGAATATAAAAGTATTTTTTGTTTAAATATCTTACAAAAAGAATTATTATACTTCAGGCTCCAAAGCACACAATAATGACTGGTAAGATTATGAAGTACCCTAATTATCGCATTACGTCTATACAAAATATTTTAAAATACAATATAGGAGCAACATATTTGATTATTTTTTTGATTTTCTAATGTCAGAGCAGAATAATGCATTTAATGGAATAATAATCTGATAAAGAACACCTCCTATGCAATAAATCCACTGAAAGCAACACTTTGGATTACGAAAATGTGCTAGGTAAATTAACCATAATTTAAAAAAGATTCCCACTGAACAAAAAATACAGGGTTTTTCACAAAGACCAGCTGACTTTTAATTATACTTCAATTCAAACTAATTTATATTAATGAAAAACCCACTAGAAACACACAAACTATGCTCACTCTACTAGCTAGGTAAACTCACAAAGTATGTTTTGAAAAGGGCATGTATCTAAACTCAAGAATTTATTTTTTTTAAAGATTAGAGTAACTGAGCTAAAACAACATATTTGACAGAGGAAGGAGAGACGTTTATAACATGCTAAGTAATTAAATACCTGCATTCATATGACCTTAACCTGACTGAAGTTCAATTAGCCTATGCCACCTGCATAATTTTTAGAATTGAAAAAACTTAAATACATTTTTTTATGTATAGCTCATTAGTTTCCTAATTATTTCCTCTTCTTTGAGGACAAATAAAGAGGCATCTCTGCAGTTTATCTCTGAACAGGGCTGTGCATAACCCTGTTGCAAGAAACATCAGCACAGGTCTGCTGAATACAGTTATCAGTGTCTTCACCTATAGATACACCATAGCATCTCACACTGTTTTAACAGCATTTCATATTTTTTTATAATCTAATAAAACCACCTGCAATAAAGAAAAATACAACGACTATTTTAAATTACAAGATATTGCAGTGTAAATTTATAGCATTTCTCAACTTTGTAAAGAAGTCAGAAATAACAGTATTGATCAATATCAGGAACAAAGCCCCCCGATCAAAACAGTAACTTAAAAAGAACCAAGCCAGATTTTAGAATGCTGAAAAGTGTTTTGAAAACATTAAAAACAAAACTCAATTATTGCTTCTAAATTTTTTGCTATCAGCTTTATTTTTTCACATCCCATCCTGAAGGGCAAACAATGCTAAATTTACAACAGATTAACAGAATTCCTCTGATACATATCACAGGAATATATATATATTCCACTCACTTGCATTAAATCCCCCATAGCTTCTCTACATGGCTACTTTAGGAAAAAAAAAATAATAAAAAACTTTGTTTTTTTCCTACCTGTACAGTCCGTTTTATTTGCAATGCCTTCAGAGAGAAAGATGTAATGGTACAATTACGCCAAACTATCCCACATCAATATCTCAGCTGTTCTGAGGGTACGAGTACCAAAAAAAAAGTTATACTAACTTTTACAATTACACACTAATTTTTAGAACTAGCACATAACGACAAAAAAAAACCCCACCAGTTACCAACTTTATAAAATTACAGAAAAAAAATTACGAATTTTTAAAAGAAAAACAAAGTTACTAAAAATATATATTTTTTACCATACCTCCTTTTAATTTTTTTCCCCAGAAAGCTCATCTTAACAGGTTATAAAGAAAATTATTTCTTCAGCCACATGCCTTTGTATTTTATTTTTATTTAAAATAAAAAGTCATAAAAATGATAAAAAATTTGGTTTTGGCCATTTGGCTCCCTCCCCTAAACTGACACTTTATAAAAACCTTCTGTACTTTTTTTCCCCCTCCCTCTCTCCCTCTCTACTACCTCCAAGATGGTAGGAAAGTTGTTGTTTTGGAGGGCAGAGGAGCCGCTCTGTGATGTTATGTCCTCTCAGTGCCTGTAGTGGTGCTGTAGGAGGCTGCTGGCTCTCTTCTTGAGCAGCCCCAGCAGCCCTGCCTTCTTTGCTGGAGAATATATTCAGGGATTCCCCTTAATAATCACCTACCCTCTGAGCACTTTGTAGTTTTAAAATAATAAAGAGCCCCCAAAGCTTCCTCCCCAGAAAAAGCAGGATCTTCTCAGAGCCAGGGGGGCAGCAGCTCCTCAGCACAGAGCCCGAGCCCATTCCCAGTCCCTCTGCTGGGGAGGAAACTCTGATCTGTCAGCCCAACAGAGGGAAAGGGGGGAGAGGAGAGAGAGGAGAAAAAAAAAGCAGCTGGAAAGGTAAGCCAGGCCCAGCCTGCATCCCCGGGCTCGCGTAGCGCGGCAGGCGGTGCGAAGGGTGCAGGGCGGGCGGGGAGGCGGGCTACGCGAGGCCGGGGATCGGCCGGGGCGGTGTAGGCCGCAGCGGGGGGTGAAGGGAGCTGAGGGGGTTTTTGAGCCTTTCGGGCGCCGAGATGAGGGCCGAAAGGGGGTGAGACGGTCTCCGGGGCCCAGCGGGAGGGTCGGGGTGCGGCGCCGCGGCGCCTTTGCCCGGGAGGTGAAGGGCGGCGGGGGAGAACGGGGGCGGGGGGGGCGCTAGGCCTCAGCGCGGCGCGGCCCAGCAGCTCCGCTCCCCGCCCCGCCGGGCCCCCCGCGCCGGGCCCCGGGCCCAAAGCGGGCCGAGCCCCGCCGCCGCCGGAGCTTGGCGGCTGGGGGGGAGGCGGCGGGGGCGCCTTGGCTGGGGCCGCTCCCCCCCTCTCCTGCGCGGGGCGGCGGAGCGAGGGGGGCTGCGGGACTGGGGGAGGGGGGCTGGGGGCGGCATTAATTTGCCGATATGACTTTTAATGAGCGACAGTGGCGGTAACTGGGGGGTCGGGGGGGTCGCCCCCCTCCCCCACCCCGGTCCGGGGCCGCGGCGGCGGCAGAGGTGCCGGTCCCGCGGGGCGTGCGGGGCCGCGCCGGCCGCGGCCTGGAAAGTTTCGCGGCGTTTTTAGGGTGCTTCCCCCCCATCGCCACCGCCGTCCGCCCCGTGCCCGCGGCTGTGGGGACAGGGCTGGCGGGGCGGGGGCGCCCCGGGAGGAGGCCGCGGCGCCCCCCAGTCCGACCCGCTCCCCCCTTCGCCCCCCTCCCGCCTTTCGCCGGTGTACCCCCTCGACCGGGCCGGTGGCAGGATGATTTGCCTCACAACTTTTTGGGAGTAGGTGGGAGGGAGGTTTTGGGGGTGTAGGGAGGCCGTCAGAGTGCTGTTCCCCC
>JAOTQQ010000079.1:30210610-30380392 GCA_026546715.1 Gallinago undulata
CCCACCCCCCCCCTCCCCCCCCCCCCCCCCCCCCCCGTAAGCTGCCGGCAAACGGGGGACCCAGACCGGCCCCCGAAGCTGGGAGCGAGGGGCTGTGTCGGCCTCGCCTTTGCACCTTGCCGTGTGCCAGTGCCGGCAGCCCCCTCAGTCCCGCCGGAGCCTAGGTCGGGGTCCCTCAGCCACCCCCGCTGTCTCAGGGCCGGTTGGCATTAGGCTGGCATCAGCGGGACAGGGGCAACAGCCCCTTGGCCCTGCAGCCAGGGGAAGGGATTGCCTCAGCAAGGACCATGTCTGAACTTGGGCCCTGGCTCCCTCTCACATCCCCACTGCATGACTCCAGCTGTCCCGAGGGGCTGGGGTCCCACTGGGTTCAGGGAGGGTCCCTGTGAGGTGCTGTTGCCCCCTAGAACTGAAAATGAAAGGATCCTTTTTTTTTTTTTTTTTCCAGGGAAAAGAACGTCTGGTAGTTGTGAAGTGAGTCCACTGGAAAACCCACCAACGCGCTTCACCCCGCACAGGTGAAATAGCTCTGTTTTTTAATGTGGGAAGTGTCTAGTTTTGGTCAAATCTTCCTTAATATGTCTTTTAGCTCAAAATGCTGATGGTTTTGTACAGATAACCTCAAATGAGTTTTCAAAATGACAGTAACACTTACTTGAAAGCCTGATTAAAATACGTAGATCTATAGTTAGTTCTAACTTTGTTACTTAATAACATACGACAAAGGTTTATTTTAAGGCTGCTCTCAGTTTTTGACGGTTGGTAGACTTAAAAAGAAAATCGGTAAATTTAGGGCAATGCATCATTCCCCTGTAGTTGAGTGCCTTCACCTGTGGGCACCCCTGCACTGGCAGTGTTTCACGCCAAGGCTGTACCCACCAGGTACCGCTGCTGATTGCTGAACCGGAGCGTTGGTGTTATATGAAGCTGTCACTAACAACCTGGTGACATTTTTCACAGCCATCTTCAGTCCCTTATGTGATTTGATTGTATTATATGTATGCATCAGACAAGTTTCATTAATTGTAAAGCTAAATTATCTACAGAAAGTGACCCAAAATTTACTTAGTAGAAGTTATTTTGATTTTTTAGTATTTTTATGATAAGCGAGTGAATTTCTACATGGAGTCCTACAGATTTTTATATATCGTGTTCTCACAGTATGCTAAATCCTCAGGAGGTACAAATTTGTTGTAATACCATATTGAAACTTTGATAGCTTATAACTGCTAAAAGGCTGCTCTGTGAGGAGCTCTGCTGCTTTATTTTATTTGAGTATTCCCACTGAAGCAAGAATGATATTCCTGTATTGTGTGAAAATAAGCTTGTTTCTCTTTGCAGTATTGGGACTGAAAATAAGACTAAGGTATTTTGTTTAACCTCGTATCCAAGTGCAGGTTATTTGTTATTTGAATAAATAAAAGACTTGGACTTACAGTCTTTTTTCATTCAAGTACAGATGCAAGGTATGCTGTGGTATATTTAGTCTCTGCTTTCTCTCAGGATCATGGTTTTGATATTTTCAGATAATGTTTTAAAGTGCATTTCTCTGACGTTGCAGTGGCCTAAATGTGCCATTTGTTGCTGCATCTGAAAGCCGCCTTTCTGCAGCCCTGCTCACCTTGGCAAAACCTAGGCCTGTTTATAGCTACATTGAAATAAGTGTGCTTCTGTGCAAGCATGAGAATCTGCCTGTTAGGATGTGATTGCAAGACTGGGGCCTGAGACCTCCTGCTCAAATAGAAAAATCCTTGTTCAAAAGACTTCCAAAGATATGGAGCCCGTCTTCAACCTTAGGTCAGGAATAGCCATGTTTAGGAAATTATTTTCTTGAAATCTATAGGAATGTGCTCTTAGTGACAGTTATGAATCTTCCTACTTAACATTTTTCTCTTTAGAAATCCTTTGAAGTTTCTGAAATTCCTAGAGTCTTAAATGTTTGTTGTTTTTTAGGCTTTGGGCTGTCTTTGTCATGTTTTCTTTAAGGGGCTGTTTATCAGATGAGTGAATCAGCTGAAAATAAAATTCCTGCTTAAGTTCATTTTGTGTAGGAAAACAAAAAGAAGAACCTGTTCAGTTTTCGAAGAAAAAGTTATTTTCCATCCTCTTTCTTATGTTTTCTGGTGTTGATTGAAACCTGTGACAAGTCTATAAGTTCTCTAGCCATTATTATTATTTTAAGAATAACTTAAATTTAATCCTATGCGTATTACATTTTATTCTTAAGCATAATCTGTATTACCAGTATTGCCTAAAATATAATGCTTTTCTGTTAAAGTATCAAACATCCTTATACAATAATAAACTGATTTTTTGCAGAGTTGAAGTAATAAGCTTTCTAAAAAGGCAGAACGAGGACAATGTTGCTGCTTCTATCTTCCTAGGTATATTTTAACATATAAAAAAGTAGTCCAAACTATGATTCCGGGTGGTAACTAAAAATGTCTAGTAAGATCTTAACATATTAAGTGCCTTGAATCTGTCGGGGTACTTGCATGCATGTGCAGTACCTTGACTTGTGTGGGGCTCTTCTGAGGTCTTCTCGACTAAGGATTGTGCTCTAAAGTGTTCCCTGCAGGAGCTCTTGTAGTTGACTTTGGTTGCTTCCCAGAGCTTTCTGTGTCAACTTGGATGCTTTTACTAATAAAAAGAATTGCGGCAGGCTTGGTTTGGTAGCTGAGCATAGTAGAGAACTGAGCTGTTAAATGACCAGAACTAAGCCAAAGTTATGGTTAGATCACAGAACAGGGACAGAAGTTACAACTTTGTGGTGTTGATGTCAACCACAATTAGATGTGGTGCAGCTTCTCTTGATAGAAAAGAGCACTTCAAAGAGAGGTACTAGTTGCCTAAGGTCTCTTAGTACGAAATAGCAAAAAGGAATGTTTTTACTTTCTCTCTAATAATACAGTTTTTACTAATCTGACTGAAAGGTTCTACTTTAAATGCATGTCTTTATGCAATGATTTTTATGGTCTCTGTTCATATCTGAGTGAATGAAATTCCTTGTTGTCCAAACATCTTAAAATCTACATATTTACTGTTAGTCTCAGCAAAAAGGTCAGACAATGGCAACAGCGGGAATTGTTCTTTCTTGGTTGAGAAATCAACAAAACTACTATTTATCTTATTTGTGTTTGTGGAAAAGCTGTGGCTCTTGAAGATCCATTTTTCACTTCTGGCCCAAGCGGATGTTATTTGGAAGCGTAGTAGATGATTGTACCTTGTCTGTGAGATGTCACGAGCACAGCAGGCAATTTAACATGAAATCTGCACTGGAATTAGAAAATGCAGAACAACACAGTTAAGACCTCTTTAATCGTGGCTTTTGTTTGGATGCAATGTGTGAAGCTCTGAGCTCAGTCCTCTTAATTATACATCTTTTAACCACTGACATATAATTGCCTTCCAATTTACAGTGCATTTGGGGATTCCATTGCCTAAAAGGGTCTTACATACATTGAATGTCAAGTTCTGAGCATACCTTTAAGAATGTATCCAACCCACATGATTTTAAATGTTCTAATATTTTCAGCATGGTGTTTCCTCAAAATTACCAATTGAGTTTTGGGGCTGTAATGCTTTAGGCTTTCTAATAGCGATTAGGCCATTAACTTCTCTTTAGACTAATGACATAATTCTGATACTCAGTAAGCTTTGGCAGAATCTCCCCCCCTCCCCAGTTTGCTGCTACACTGTTTCCCAGCCTCTCTGAAGGACTGTTTAACTGTTTTGGGAGAGGGTACCTGAAGTGCAGAGCCACAGCTTTGTTGTCGAAGCTGATGGGTCCTGCAAGGGAACTGACTATGCCTGCATGCCAGGACTAAAAGCAGTTGGGATCTGGCTTCTTCCTGTGCCTGACAGCAGGTACTGATGGTTGTGCAGGTGTGTATTTGTGTGTATTTAAGTCTTTCATTTCTCTCTTTTTACAGTCACTTTGCAAACCACTTTCTGTTGTCTTATGGACCACCAGTGGCTGCGCTCAGCAGGACAAGTAGCTCTGCTTTAAGTGATGTTGCAGAGTGTGGATTTGCTCTGTGTCCTCCCTGTCCTTGCTATGAAGCCTTGCTGGGATGCTAAGTTTGTTGCTCTTCACATGTCCAGATAGGGCTTTCACCAGAGGGAGGAGATTTTCTTCTGGTCAACTGCTCAGGAGTAAAAAAAATGGGAGAAGGGGAGAAATGAACGTGTTATTAAATCAGAAATGTTAGTGGTAACTTCTGAAGAATGTAGGAAATACCCAGCTGGATCACCTCAGGGCTTGATTGAACCTAGTGTTCTGTCTTCGGTGACAGGAGTGATGCTATTTAGGAAGAGCCTGAAAGCCCAGCCACTTTTTTAGTGTTTTCTTCTCTTACTCCTTCACCATCCGTATTTGTTAAATTAGGAGTCCTAGCAGGTACACCACTTTATGTCCCCATTACCTATGAACTTTTCTGTTGTCTTTTTGAAACTGATGATACTGTCTGCTTTCATAGCCTCCTGTGACAGCAAGTTCCAGCAGCTCACTACCTGTGAGTAGTAAAAATGAAGAATTTCACAGTATGTTTTGAGTCAATCTCTTAGTAGCTTCATTAAGTATCCCTGGTTCTAATATTATGTGATACGGTATATGACCATTCTATGTTCATCTTATCCACTACCACAATTTTTTAAACCTCAGTCATGTCTTATATCATTTGGCAATGGCACACATTTGGATTCTCTTCTGTTCTTTGCTCTGTTGCTTCTGACTAGCTCAAAATATTTTATTTAGAAGCAGTTATTTAAGGAAAATCTAGGTGCCTCAAAAAGCAGTCTCTGGTTTCTCACTCATGATTTTTGGCTAAAGCTGGTTTGAGCATATGCAGGCATAAATTATGTTTCTGCTGAATCTTTCCACAGCTTCAGTGTGGAGTATAAATGCAAAACCCAAAACAGCTTCCAGAAAGTTTTGTACCCTGATATTTTTGCAGTGAAGTACAGCTGCCTAAGCATTTGATTTTTCCAGGGGAAGTCCATGTTTCCGTCATCTCTTACTGAATCCTGTGGGACAAAAATAATTTCTTCCCCACCCACTATTTAGCTAAGTGTAGTTTCAGTTCTCTTCAGTAAAGTGACATGTGCCTATTCCATGCTTGTGCTACTTATGTAGCAGCAAAAAGCTCAGTTAAGAACTCCAGTATACTTTGTTCAAAATAAAATACTGCATCAGATTAAATCAGAGTCAATAGATTTAAGTCTTTGTTGTTTTTATATGTATATATATCTATAGTACGCTATGGAAGTAAAATGAAAAAGCTCTTTTTAGATTAAGTACAACTCCAGTCTCCGATCCTGGCAGCGTATCAACATAGTGCCACTGTCTTTTGTGGAGTCTGTGTGGGAATCTACCAATAAAGATATAATTGCAAGTTGGAGAGAGTTGCTGTAGGGTTTTGTTTGTTTTTCATATAGCATTGGCTGTGAGGTATATTAGCTTTCTTTTTATTCATTGCACTGTAGTTGCAGTAATTGATTCCTATCAGGAGTTGTAACGTTATATTTGCATTAGCCTCTCTTAGTATATATATAGACCCAAAAATTCACATTCAAGCTCATCGATTTTCCTGAGGATTATTGTCAGTATTTTTGTTTAACTGCTTAACTGTTTCATGTGGCATTGTACTTGTCCCCTGTATCTTTCAGACAAGTGAGAAGTAAAATACTATGCTTGTCTTGACACAGTCAAGTTAAATGCAAAAATAAGACTTAATTATGAGTTAAATCCAAAAATAAGACTGGGGCACAAGAATAAATCCAGGATTATAGTGCCTGGGAACATTGGAGCAGTTTCTTTACAGAAGCTTAATGGAGGTACACCAGGAACACGTTTCTCGCTGTTTACTTTGGAAAGAGGTCCTCAGAATGGTTGTCTTTGGTCTGTTGCTTGATAACCTTCAGAAAATAAATTTGCTGGGTTGTGCAGAAGAGGAGGTCATTGATCTGTCAAAAAGTCTGCAAAGCATGATACTAATAGCTTAAAAGAAGGTGGGAAATAAACTATAAAGAGATAGCAGCATGCGAGTCACCCTGGTTATAAGATGCACTTGTTCTTTCAAGTTTTGCATCCTGTCCAGTATGCCACCAAGTATAAGCTTTGGTTAACTGTTGTGAGAAACAAACTCCAGAGCAAAAGGCTTTCTGTCAGCTTTGTTGTATGTGTGAGAGGCAATTAGTTAAGACTCATTTGATTACTTTTGCTGCCATAGTAATGGAGGAGATTGTCTCTCAAACATATGGGACCCAAACACAGATCATAACTCCTGTATTGGGCACGTTACCATGGGATTTATGTTTTTCTTTCACATTGTTTCCACATAATACTGAAGTGTATGTTGGTATCTGCCTTAGCAAAGGTGTCTGAAAGGATTATTTAGTTCCCAGCATGCTAGAGACACTTCCCTCTTCCCATTCTGTGTTTTTGAAGGGTGCAGCTAACAATGAACTTTTTTATTCTTAGGACTGATGTGTTGTGAAGGGTCATACTCCAATGATTAGTTTCTATATATATATATAATATATATATATAATAACATATATATATATATATATCTGTGTTATGTACTCCATACTTTCAAGTAATTCCAGGCATTGAGAGAAATAGAGAAAGGTGATTGGAACTGGATTAAATGTCCATGCTTGTGTTGTGGCACTCCGGAGTAAACAAAGCGCGAGGCCCCGGCCCTGGGGGTGTGTGCTTGCATGTGTGCATGGAAAGGGCACTGTGTGTATAAAGAGGAAATACAAAATGATCCTTATTATTGTCAAATGATTAATCAAGTCACTTGTGCCAGTTAGTTTTGTAGCATGTCTCCATTCTATATGCTGTGCATGCTGCACATGTGCATATACAACTGTTTCAAGAATTTTAAATGTGTTTTGAAATGTTTAGTAGTCTTTTGTCCTGCTTCTACAGCTAGATATATGGTAATGAAAGGCCGGGTTTATGCCGTTTATTGTTAGAGGTGTGATAGGGTATTTTGTTTTGCCCTAGTGACTTAAAAGTTGCTTTTCTAGATCCCACTAGTGCCATAGTGCTTGTCATTTTCTCAAGGTGCTTTTATACAGCAGGACTGAAGGCTTGTACCTTCACAAGTGGAAACTGCATCTTTATTACAAAGTCTGTGTAGGCTCCCTCCTTGCAATCGTATTCTTGCCATTTCAGGCCTTGAGAACAAGTAAATTGATTGAGGTGGTAATCTGTACGTTAGTCACATGCCTCTAATATATTACATATTTCCTGAATACCACCTCTGTGTACATTCCTTTGCTTGGTATATAACACATATGAAACTGAACCAAGCACTGAATATACCATGTTCAAAAGAGTTTATTCCAGTGCTTCAGGATGGCTTTTCTGAATAAAAGCAGCTTTTTGCAGGCTAAGCTGGGTGTAGCAGAGTAGATGCAGAATATGTCTACTGCTAATTTTATTTGAAGCTACTTTGGGGTGGAGAGTTTTTTGGGGATTTTTTTTTTTTTTTTTTTTAAAGATGATTGCCAAAGACTCCATAGTGTTAGATGAAAAAGTACATTATGATTGCATGGATATGTTATTTTGTTGCACTGTAGAAGTCTATTTTAGGGAGAAAAAAAAGCCAGCCCTTGCTGAAATGACATTTCAGTCCTCCTGGCGTGGATGGGAGTACTGCCTCTGACATTATTAATGACTGCATTTACCTAAAATAAGTGCAGTAAGATAGGAAAAGCTCTGAAGAACCATGATGACCTCAGGAAGGACTGCATATTGATGCTTGCAGAAGCTGTGAGCAGCTACAACTGCTGTTCATCAGGTGTGGTAAAGAAAGCATTTAAAAAAAAAAAGCTTTCTGGCATCACCTGATGAAATTAAAATTTTGCAGAGCAAGGACAGTTGTCAGCATTTTTGTAAGCAAAGGTACTTGAAGTAAAAGTAATCTGTAATCTGCCAATCAGATGGGTTAATCATCATTCAACTTGATTCCTGAAGGCAAGTGCTCTAATCTGATGCTTAACCTTTTCTAAACTTGTAGCTCCTAATCACTTTCTGGTAGATGAGTGGAGTTTTGCTTAACAGGTTTAAATGTGATGGCAGTCAAATTCTCCCCTCTCTTCCCCCTCCTCCCTCCCCCCCCCAATAATTTCTTTTCATGGTTTCCAAAGATCTGTGACTACTGATTGAAAACTGTTGTGCTAGTTGATTTGGTTTAGTGGATGCTAGCTGAACCACAAGTTTAGTGGCTACATCTGTCCACTTACTTATTGAGCAGTAATAATATCTATTTTATTCTGACTGACTTTGGCCTTTTTGATATTTTCCTTAGACAATCTGCTTCATCTTGATTCATCATCATTCCAGGATAGTGGTGTCCTTGGGGCTCTCTCTTAACATTGATATGGTACAGAAGATTTAAAATCAGGTATTGTTCCGCATCCCTCTTTCCTGCCAAAATGAAACACACAATCTAGAACTGAATGCATTTTTTTTGTTATGTAATTTATCTTAATATTTTGGTTCTTTCAGCTGATGTTCACAAGGAATAGAGTCACGTGATGTATGAAGGCAAACACATACACTTCTCTGAGGTTGACAATAAGCCCTTGTGCTCATATAGCCCCAAACTGTGCAAGCAGAGGCGACTTAACGGCTACGCCTTCTGTATCAGACACGTTCTGGAGGACAAGACTGCCCCCTTCAAGCAATGTGAATATGTGGCCAAGTATAACAGCCAACGCTGCACCAACCCCATCCCCAAATCTGAGGACCGTAGGTGAGTTGTGGTTACCCATCTGCAAAATGGGAAGTGGCTGGGACAGGCATGAGTTTTCGTTTAAGACGCTGCCTGGTTTCAGGACGAGGGAGGAACTGGCCTGAGTGGGTTGAATTCCAGGATGTTCCTTTGAGGGTTTTGTTTTAAGACCAGTAAACTTTATTTTCTGTGTGAGCGAAGTATGCAGAAAGGGGGTGGTAACATACTCCCAAGGAAGTATACGGGAGAGTTCACTGCTTTTCTCAAATTCATTATAAACTATGGGTCAAACCTGCTACACAATACCTGTTGTTCTAATTAATTTGCTTTGTCACTCACGGTACCTGCTCTTAAACAAGCCTGCTTGTTTGGCCAGCTGCGCCAAAAGCACACTTCCATCTACTTTTTCAGGACAAACAGTTTGAAAATGCATACCTTCTGGGCTTAGGGAACAGTAACACATAGTGATGGATCTAGAATTACAATTCAGTGTTTGAGATTTGGTACTGATCTGTAGCATTGTATTACTGGAATAAGATAAATATTACTTGATAACAGATGAGCCAGCTGGGAAAGCACTGTCCACTCCCTTTCTTTTTTGCTTCCCCGCTCTCTCTCCCCTTCCCCAGATGAAGATGCCCAAGGTCCCCAGGTATTAAATGCCTTACAAGAGATAATGCTTGAAGTTGTTGGAGAGCTGGGAATTCAAACCAGGTTTTGTGAATTGTAGCCCATACTGTAAACACGTGGACATTCTTCCTTGTTCATTAAGACTTCCTGAATACCAGCCTCATCGGTGTAGCCTGGGTTGAAATAGCAGAATTTGCCTAATCTTGGCTGCCAGGTGTATATGACTTTAATTTTTCGGAATCATTATTATAGGTTTTGCCAGTAACACAGTATTCAAGTAATATGCGTGTTGACTATCTGAGGCTTGTTCTGTTAGAAACAATTTTTTTTAACCTAAAATATAAACAAAATATGCCAAAAAAAAGAATTAAATGACTATTCACTGACCTTTCATATTATTAGCTGCCATTCAGTAACCTTTTGCATTATTAGCAGTGTTCCCACTGTGCCCTACATATAACTTCCTTCTCTGCTCACAGCTCCCTCTCTTGTCTGAAACAACAGTTGGACTGTGCTCTAAATTAACTTGCACTTCACCTGCCATTTCAGTTGAGGAGACTGATGAAGTGAGAAAAAACCACGAATGTTTGTCAAAAGCTGTAGGGCAAATGCTCAAATGGCACAAGATGAATAACTTCAAGCTGTAATTTGACAGTCAGTGACTGTTTCTTTGCTACTGTACAACTGAGGCTCTCTGAAAATAAGCTCACAGAAACGATCATGGAAATTGTTAGTGCAAATGGTATGCTGTAATTTCAGATGCAAGAGCTGACTGAGCCAGAGTTGCTGTTTACCAGGGGTCATACTTAAAAACAATAGAAATAATAGTACTTAATGACACTTTTTTATGTCTCATATGTTCCCATGGAATTTAAGATTTTTCTTTACACCTTGAATTGAGTTCACACTTTGTTCTTTTTGATTTTTCTCAAGTTAAAGTGAAGTGTGGTCATGACATCTGGTGTATGTTATATTAGAATAATTCAATTTCATGTCGAGTGTCACATTACAGTACTTGAAGAGGACAGCAGGTGTCTGAAGGAGAAAATAAACTTTTAATTTCAAATGAGAAGATGTGATAGTTTGAAAGAATATTTTAAAAGATTCCTTCTCAGGGCAGAGTTTAATTTTAACAATAAAATTTAATGAATGCTGGTGATAAGACTGCCTGCTCTAAACTTTTTTTTTTTTTGGCAGGCAAACCTGTATCTGTTTCTTAGACTTTTTTCACACTCAGTTTGATATAAAGATGTTTGCTATGTCTGAGTTCGTCACTCGTAGCTTTTAACTTTCTGTGTACAAAATTACTGTCAGATGGTCATTTTGTCACAGTTTTAGATATGTAAGTGTACATGATCAGAAGCAGGCTGTATGATGTTCTGACAGCTATCTTATATAATTTTAAAGATAAAATGTCTTAAGAGGATGCATGCATTATATGCCAAAAGCTTCATAGTCTGTCCACAGATAATTAAAAAAAATTATCACTTGACCCCAGACAAATGAGATGCTGCCAGCCACAAAGATATTTAATATGCTGCCATATCATTAGATTTCTTATTAACCATTAACACTCTGTGAATTAAATCTATTAATAGTGCATGACTTCACTGCCTTCTTTGAAGCCTAGTTTCTCTATTCACTGTCTTGGTTTTTTTAAATAATGTATACAGGATGATATAGACATGGGTTCTGTATCAGTGTTTCCCCTGAATACACATCTCCTAGTTCTTTCTTATCCAGATACACACATAGATAATGAAGTTCAACTTAAAAATTAAGTATAGGGTTATTACAATGTAGCTGGGTTAAACACCATTTTATCTATAATTCTTCTCTTTCAAGAGAATCTTCAAATATTTTGTTAATATGCAAGGTGCTCTTTGTTTGCATCTTCCTTTAAATAAATGGCAGAACTGCATACCAATCTGGGATGTACTGGGAAGTAGAATGCAGTTGTAGCTGGAAAACCTCACTGTTTGGATTCTTACCTTCCCAGTGTTGTGGGAAGCTGTCCAGCTTAAACCTTCAGAGCCCACCACCTTTTGTGTGCTTCATGTTACAACAGTTTTAATGGATATCAACCCAACACTTTTACCATATGTGCTGACTGTATATATTATCTAATATAGTTAGCTGAGAATATCCCACAGGCAGGTTATAGAAATGACAAATTGTGCCACTAAGACAGGTACGTCGGAATTGGCTCTTGTAGGGCCAGCTTGACCCTAATGGGTTTCATGCTGAGGCATGTGAAAGGGACTGTGCCACTTGCAACTGCTATTCCAGTCTTCCCAGTAACTGTCTTCCATAGAGCACGAACTACTAATCCCTTCCCTAGCACTACATCTGATTGAAAGAGTTTATTGCCTTAACTCAGCTGTTTATAGACTGGTTCCAGCAGAGTCAGTTAATGTCTGCACCAGGCTCTGCAGCAACGCGTAAAGTCAGAGCCAGTTTGGGCCAGGACCAAGTTAAAAGCCAACTTGGAACCTGAGGGATGGGGAAGTGGGTGTGTGTGCCCACCTGGCTCTGCATGGGACCAGCTAGAGTCTGGCAAGACCAAGACTGAGTTGGTGCTAATAAATTATGCCTAGCCAAAACTGCCTGCATGTAGTCTTCCCTACCCAGAGAAGACTTAAGTGTTCCTCCCCAGCTTCTTCTTGCTCCTTTTAGTCTAGTGGACAAGGTATATTTGCTTCTGTTATGCTGGAAGACAGAGTTGACAGAGCCTAAAGCACGGAGCCAAGTTAATGTTTGTTAGAGTCTGCAAGTGCATGTGATCTGTATTTTCTTTAAGTTGTAGCCTGGCATCTTTGGGTTTGTGTCTAGAGGTGATGCCTGCGTAAGATATTGTTGACTTTCAGTGATGCAGTATGGTCAGTTGTAAGAGCCAAAGCTTTATTCTCTGCTGTATAAAAATGATGCTTTCAGAGCTAAATGAACAAGGAAAACCCTTAATAGCCTAAAGCTGAGAGAAAGTTTGCAAGCTAATTACCTTTTCATAGATTTATTCACCTTTTCTATGTTGTGCTTTCTCTTTGGTTTTCACAATGAAAACAGACTAGCCAGTTTTCACTTTCTTGATCCTGCACAAGCACCAGGTGGCAATAATTAAGTTCTGAGCTATGTAAAGTAAGCATTCACATTGAGCAAAACTTTTTTTTTTTTTTTAAATTGGAATAAGAGGGGGGAAAATTCCGTTGTGTTTTTGTCTATTGTTTTTTTCTTCTGTCATACTGAAAGTGCTGTTCTAACTGATCTCAAGTCTTGTTAAAACAAAATATTTAAAAAGTACTTAACTATGGTAATGGTGCTGTTGACTTTAAGGGAAGCTTTATTGAGTCCTAATGTTATAACTTTATTTTTAGAAGTGCATCTCTCAGTATGAATTTATAGTATTCCAGTGTATTCTAATGAGCACTCCACACGTTGCTGGCTTTCAGGTTGCCTCATTTAGATTTATTTATTACTTACAACTTAATGTAGTGAAAAAATTAGACAATAGTAAGTAGCAGTACTTTTTCAGCCTTTTCTGATTTGTGAATCCTTATGGGTGTGGATCTCTTGAGAAACTGAATGTATAGAGATTGTTTAGGAGCATACATGAATTTGCTTTTTCTTTTTTACCTTTTATGGACCCTTTAGGAGCAGTTCACACATTGCCTCTGTAGGGGTGGAACAAACTGAAGTGTTAAACTCTTTGAGGGGTTTGGTTTGGGCTTTTCTGTTATTTTTTTTTTTCTCCATGAAGATCAGGAATATTTCAATTTTAACTTATTTGTTCAACAAAACTTACTGTTCTCGGATTCATAATGGTCAGATTTTATACCTTCATTGTATATTTCCTAGTTTTGTCCTTGTATCCATGAATGGTTTCATGGATATTACCTTAGCTTGTTCATTACTACCTTTATGTAGGCATCACTTTTTGCTCATATCTTTGTTTTCATCTATAAGCTGCAGGTTATAGAGGGGTTCCTGCAATGGCAGAAATCTGATTGCTGGTGGCATTCTACAGAGGCAGGAGGGCCTGCCTGTGTGAAGCAGGCAAAGGATCAGATCATGGTTCTTACATTTCTATCACCTTCTTGTTTTAATCAGACAAAAATTAATTATTTCCCTCTTGCTATCTGTGGCTGTGGAGTGTAACACTTTTGCTTTTAATTTTCTCCTTTTAATTGTCATGAGAAATTTTCAAAGGCTTTTTTCCTTTTTTGGGATCTTTTTTGTTTAATAACGTGACTTTAAAAGCTTTTATTTATATTAGGAGAGCTTAAAATCTATGTTTGTGGATTGTATGTGTACATATTCCTGGCATAGTGTAAACGTTTTCTAGCAGCAGAGAATTTCTTTTAAACTAGATTTTTGTTTGAAGAACATGCAGCTAATCCTCTGGCTACAAAATTCATCATGTTAAACTACTAAAACAGAACTTAAATATTTATGCTGCTTGTTCATTAAGTGCAAATAGTGACCCTTTTCAGCAGGTATCTCTAGTTAGGTTGTCTATGTAAAAATCTGCCCCTTACTACAGTGGAATTCATAATAATAATGTGTGTGTTGATGAAAATGTTAACTACTTCCAGGGAAAGAACCGCCGAATGAGAGGAAGTAGTCTTCATTGTACTTTTTCATGGGAGCTTCTGAAACGATCAGGGTTAAGGGCTTGAGTTCTTAGTGGTTTATGTATTGGACAGTCCATTTGTTTTGTTTGCATTGTTTTGTGAGTATTAACCTATTAGAGAGTAAATATTTTGAATGGTTGTGTGTGAATCTCCTATGAATAATTAATGAAGACTTTTATATCTTAAGATTACAAATTACAGGTTGGAACACCACAGTTATCTGTGGTATTAGAAACAGTTGTCTATGCTTCATATAAAACCTCTTGTGTTTCAGTATAAATTTGCATGAGAATGGGGGTGTGTGGATTTCCCTTTAGTGATGTCTATTTTCTTCAGACTTTACTTAAAAGAGTTGAGTTAATAACTGACTGCTTTTACTTTTCAAAGGTACTGCAACAGCCACCTGCAGGTACTTGGCTTTATACCGAAAAAGGAGAGGAAGAAAAAGAATGATCCCATAGAGGAGGTAAAGGTCAGGCATCAGATGGATGCTATGGCCTTCAGTCTGACAGTGCCCACCCTGGCCTTGAAGATGCCCAATGGACTGGATGGGATGTCCCTTTCCCCTCCAGGGGCTAGGCTTCCTCTCCACTACCTGGAAGCAGAATTAGAAGACCCCTTTGCTTTCAACGAGGAGGATGATGACCTAAAGAAAGGGGCAACAGTGAGGAAAAAGTTGCAGAGCAAGTTGGCTCAAAACCGGCAGCGCCAGAGAGAGACAGAGATTTTAAAAGTTCGCCAAGAGCACTTTAGCCCCCTTCCTGCACCTTTGCAGCAGCAGCCTCTGCAGCAGCAGTACTCCCATCTGCCACCTTCATCAGCTTCGTTAAAGCCGACAGGGCTACCGCAGGGCGTAGTCTGCAAGTCACCTCAACCTCCGAACACCAGCCTACCAATGCAGGGAGTGGCACCCACCACACACACTATAGCACAAGCCCGGCAGTTGTCTAACAAGAGACCTCTGCCTCTCCTGCCACCCGCTAGGGCTCCTGTCGCAGACCCTCCAAGGACTGATCGGGTCCTCATGAAAGCCACAGCCTTCTCTCCGCACTCGTCCTGCATGAGCCGGCTACAGAGACTGGTGAAACTGTGCACTCGAAAACAGCAGCTGGACACTG
Organism: Gallinago undulata; assembly: GCA_026546715.1. Taxonomy (NCBI): domain Eukaryota; kingdom Metazoa; phylum Chordata; class Aves; order Charadriiformes; family Scolopacidae; genus Gallinago; species Gallinago undulata. Next base: position 30,225,737 of record JAOTQQ010000079.1, read on the forward strand.
ATCTGTTTCCACATTTAGGTGGGTAAAATAATGGATACACTGCCTGCTTATTTTTTAACATGAAACCAAAAGACAAAAGGGGAATGTCCTCCTAGATCTGTTGTGCATTCATGTGTGGTCCTTACAAAATAACCCTGAACTAGGTAATCTCTTGGTATTTTCTTCGGCCCTGTTCTCTATTGAAGGGAAAGCCTGCACCCATCACATATGGTTTATGGCAAATCAAACTGAAGTGTCAAAAGCATTGCTTGGATGATACAGACATCATTCAGAAAGTTTGCAACTTCAGTAGTAAAGGTGGCTGTACCTACAGTAGTGGACAAAGTTAGATTGAATGTTAAATATATGATAAGTGCACATTACAAAATGAGTGCAAGTAGAAGTTTGGAAATCTGGCCCGTTGTTATGTACAGATCCATATTTCCAGTTGACTTGACTGGGAAAATTGGAACATAAGAGAATTTTTCTTGAGTCGGCCTATTCTGGGCTTGTACAGAATGTGGATGAACAAAGCAAAAGACTACAGCAGGAAGGCAGCACCATTACTGAAGGTAATTGGAGGGATGGAGTCTTCTCCTCATACCAGGAATAGTTTCTTCCATACTTATCTAGAAACTGTAATAATCAATTGCTGCTTGTGAAAATGTAAATAAATATATCCAACTGGCTGCTATGACAGTAGTGCTCTATAAAGCTTTAAAAGAGCAGCTGACTTTGTGGCTTATTTGTCTAATTATGAATACAGACCTAGGTACACCTAGCAGTCCTTGTTACCTCTCTCACCCCACAAAGTTACCTTTTCCACTTTGTTTTAGATTGTACTTTTCTAACAAGTGAAATACCGACAGGGAAAAGGGAAACACAAGTCAGTGGGTAATATTAAAACAGCGATGCCATTTATGATTTAAAAAAAAAAACAACAAAAAAAAACCCCAAAAAACCAAATCAAAAGACTTCAAATAAATCTGGACATTCTTCATTTAACATCTTATTTAATTGCAAACATCTGTAATTTTTGCTATTTTAATTAACCTTTTTTTAATTTGCTGTTAAGATATGCCCCTTGGCACTCATGGGATAGCTTGACTATTGGTTCAGAAGATAATTAGCATCCCACAGCATGTCTCCAAAGGACATTGTTCTTCAGAAAACCGCTTTGATGGTCCTGCATATTATGCAGGTCTTTTGAGTAATGGCAGCTCCAGAGGCACTTCTGAGTGTCACAGACCCCAATATCTTAGAAAGTGACCTGCATTTTGAAAGACTGTGTGAAAGACTTTCTGTGTTTAATGTTTTACATTCTCGAGTGGTATATGCACTGAAAAGAATATATTTTCCTGAAAAACAAGCATAGTAAAAAAAATGATTAGACCCATAAATGTACAGTTATGCAGATGCATAACTGTATGTATATGTAATTTGAATATTTTATATTTGGCAAAGTAATGGAATTCATGTATTAATTATGTGAGAGTGGAAAATATATATGCTATTTGTTCATAATATGCCTTAATATTTAAGACTACTTATGCTAGTTCAGAGAATTTCAGGATTTCTCTTTTATGATAGAGTAGCGCTAGAGATGACTGCACAGAATCTTTTAAAAGATGCAGTCAGTTTTATGTGTACCTTCATCAGAGCCATGTAATCAGATATTAATGTAACTGAAGTCTTCGGTGTGAGTATAGCTGAATCTGGATTAGATTTTATTCATTTATGCAGTGCCCATTAGAAGCAAAACAATGCAACCTCTGATTTCATTTTTAAACCTTGCATAAATAATTTGTTACGTGGTGTCAACTGTGGACATCTTTATCCAATGATTAAGTTTTTTTTTCATTCTTTTATGGAAAGGGAAAGAGTTAAGAAAAACACATTTAAGTTGAAGGTATAATTCTGGCATTTTGTCCAATGTCTTAAGATATCTTAATTTAGTTCAAATACATGTCTTAAAAATAGGAACCAATAATAGAATTTGCAGGATGCTGAAGTTCCTGAAAAAAGGGGTTTCTGATATTTCTGGTTTGTGTTAAAGTGTTGCTTATAAATGATAGAGACACTCCTGATGATAGTATTCCAAGTGTGTGTGTGTCTAACTCTGAAAGTAGGTGATCAAGTACTGATGCGTTTCCCAAATTCAAAGCATCTGACTTCAGAATAATCTCAGATGTAGTAATTTAGTTTATTTTTAGCAAAAATGAAGCGTTCCTTAACTCTATTCCAACTGCTGCTTCATTTTCAAGGAGCACACAAGACAGTGAAAAAGTATTAATGCTGGCTTGTAAATGCAGCTACGGGATTTTATCCCACCTGCTGTAAGGAACTGGCAATAATTCCACTACACGTGAGAGAGAGAGTAGGAAAAACTGCAAAAGATAAAGCTCCAGATAAAACTTTCTACCTGAGAACTTATTGGACTCTGTGCCTGGCTGTCCTGTTCAACAGTTGTCTTCAGCTTGACTAACTTAGGCTGCTGGTGCATACAATAAGTTGTTCCTACTGCATCATCATTAAGCGAAAGGATGCTGCTTAGTAAAAGTGCCAGAGTATTTGCAACTATCTCTTTAGCTCTCTTTTCATGCTAATGTATGCATTTGGCAGGCAATTACAGAGACTGAGCAGAGGAACATCCTATGTAACTGTGTATCTATCTCTGTCCCTGCTGCTCTGTCTTACAGTTTTCTTATTCTCCCTGTGTCTTGGCACAGAGCAGGGGTCAGAACATAAACAGAAATGAAAGTGGCCTATTTAGATGATATAGTATTAAAAATTGCCAGGGAGTCAGTTCTTCGTGGGAGGGACTTCTCTCTTACCTTTTCTCTAAAGATTCCATGTGCTTGGTATGAAAGCTTGTGTTATTTTTCTATGGGTAAGAAAGCTGTTGATTTTTCTTCCAGTGCTTATGAATAAAGAAACCAATAAGGATTTGAAAAAGAAAATTCAAATTTGACAAAAATCAGTGCGTGCTATTTGTACACTGTAGTGGAACAGTTATAGTAACTTTTCCTGTGTAATTGAGAATGTTATATAATTTAATCAAACTTAATTATGCTCATGAGTATACTATACGGCACATTTACCTTTCGTGCCGTGGGTTGCTCAGAGACTTATATGGGGTGGATACACTTTTCATCCAGCTTTCACGTTTTCAATTCCTTTAGGGCTGGATTGGTCTGAAGACAGTGGAGAAGAGTTGGAGGATTCAGAGCAAACCTCCCCTTACCAGGTTGCGTGGTCTATCCGAGAAACCCTCGGCTATGAGAGACATGAGTGAGTATGATTCTTTAGTATTCAGGCTGGCCTTGATAGAATAAATCATGTAAATGTGAGCTTCTCTTCAAGTGGAGTCGGTGGAACCTAAGCACTTGTTCAAGTGCTTTGCTGAAACAAAGGATTGTTTGAACTCATTTTTTTGTAAGAACTATGAAACAGCTTGTCACTTTCTGTCCCAGTTTCCACCTAGCTTAGAGACTTTTGTGCAGTCTGCTATCAGAAGGATGCATCAGGAAAGAACTTAAGCTTATTTGCCTAAGTTTAATTAAGTTTAGTGGGTTTTATTCACGAACTTGTGTGCCTTGCTGAGTATAGAGGTATTTCCTGAATGAGAACCAGATGAAGGGAGTTGCTATTGGTTTCTTGTCCCTCCTACTATTTGTGAATAACTTTGTAAATTTGCTACATTTTACTCCTTAATCCTTGTGGCAATTGTCCAGGATTACTTATGTGATTTTTTTTTTAAGGATATAGCAATTCTTTTCATAATTAAGTGTTGAATAAATCTCTGTCAAACAGTTGAGAGCATTGAAAGGAAGTGATGTGATTGAAAGAATAAACAGAGCAGGATTTAGCTGCTGTTGCAAAAAGGTTTACAGTGTTCTCCATATACAGTTAAGTCATAAATGTGAATTTACAGTAGGATATGGTAATATATGTCTATTAATATGAATTTTAAGGTGCAAAGTTAAAGCAAAGCATCCCAAGCATGCTATTGTAATGAAACTGAAGCATATTGATAACAAAAGGAAATTGGGGTCTCAGTAAAGTTAGATAGTAGTTTCTTTAATGTGATTGTCTTTCTCTATGCAACTGCACTTTTTGAAACTACAGCTCTCTCCTGTTTGTATAATTTTTAAATATCACAGATTATTGATGTTAATGAAACATTGTGCTGTTACATGGAAATTCTGAAACTTACCAGAACTTCTTCTGACATCTCTAAAGATTGTCATAGAGTCATTTAGATGTTGTAAAATCATTAGGTTGGAAAAGACCTTTGAGATTATTGAGTCCAGCCATAGGGTGAACAACAAAGTTGTATGTCTGTCATCAGGACAGATTGAAGATACTTAATATTGAGAGCCTTCAGTGAATCGAAGCTTAGTAGCAGTCTTTTTTAAAAGAAGGGTTTTTTTCTGTTATGAATGACCATTGTTTTTTAGGGCATCAGCAGTCAGAGTAAGCTTTCACAAACATCAGTTTTAACTTAAAAGGCAACTTCTAAATAAACAGTTTTGGGAAAACATGAACAGACTTTCAGGGTTTTAAATCACACATAATTTTCAAAGCATATATATCTATTAAATAAATTCTATTACACTCTTCTCTCTTTGACATTTGATCTGGTTCTTCCATAGATCCCCATTTTTTTGACAACTTATAAAGGTCATCTCTGTGTGTTTTGTCTTCTATTTGCCTTAACTTCTTTGGATTCTTCCTACTCTTTTCACATAGTGAAGGAAAATAATACCTTGTCTTGACATTTTCTGTTCCATTCTAGCATTTTATGCACTTCAGTTAAACACTGTCTTAACTAATCATGATGGATATGTTTTTGTATGGCACTGGCTGCTTCTGTACTTTTATCAGCTTGCCCAGTGTTAACTCTTCAACAACTTTCCTAATTTTGTGTATGTATAAACATTGATAACATTAGCTTGATGTCAGCCTTCTAAAACTTTTCATTCCTATTCTGCAAGCTTCTGCAGAGGTTTTTATTACCTGAAATGTTTCACTTTGACAGTTGTGCAATGTGGTCTCTCTGCTGCTGAAGATGAATCAGTTCAAACTATTTCTTAGATTATTTGATTTGTCAAAGTGACCCTTTCTTGATAATCTGGTGGTGCAAACTGGTGACTGCAAACTCAGTCAGCCAATGACTTGTTACAGCTCTGTATTTTTGAGGTTGCTCTTACCAGAATACCAATGCAGATTGTTTCCAAAACCTTTAAATGCTGAAAAGACGTATCTAAACCTATGGGAATTTATTTACTGTTTTTCGTAGTAAAATTAAAGGTATTTTTTTCCATGTTCATTTGTGTCTGACCTTGCGGTCCCTGTGTGAAACAGGTAACTCTCCACCAGATAGCTCCATCCTGTCCTTTTCCATTTGACTCCTTGGAAGACAGTGGGAGGGATGCTTCTCACAGCAGATTTGTAAAAGAAAGTGATCAGTTAATTTCTGCATTACTGGACAGCTTGTTCCCAGCATCTCTGGTTGTATGATTGTGGGACTGTCATCTAACTTTCTGTTCAGTTTCTTGTGTGATACTCTAGCTGCTCTTAAATTCTAAAAAAATCACCAGATTAGCTTAAAATTAATGTCTTAATAGTAATACATTTTTGAGTTCGCTTGCCTTCTGGCCTTTTAATTTGTAAAATTCATATTGTTACAGTCACCTGTGGAAGCACAGGCCAAATGTTTGCTTTTATTATTCTGTCCTTTAATTTTGAAAAATCGTGTTCCTGTGGTCTCAGGGTTCCAGGATGCAGCACTTGGAGGCAAATAGTCGCGCAGGAGCTGGCACCAGGAGCAGTGCAGGGAGGGCAGCTGGCAGGGAAGGCTGCTGGGGTGGGAGGAATTCCATGCGGGAGCAGCGATTTGGAGGGAAAGCAGGGGCTGTTCCCTGAACACAGATTAGTGAAGTTCCCCCCCCCAGATAATTTGATTACTGCATCTTGTCGTTTAGAAAGTACTGTAAAACAAATGACTTTAAAACAAAGTAGTTTTTCACTTCCCACGCTGAAATATAGATAAAAGTGAGCGTTTCAAGTAGTGAGTTTGAAAAGGGAGTATGAGTCCCTTCTCATACCAGCTCACTCAAAGGAGCAAATATCAACGCTATTGTCAAAGTTGGATTTAATAACTCCCGATAACTTGAAGAACTAAAAAGAAGAAAGGAAGGTTCTTCAAATCCCTCCTTACAGAGGGTTTTTGAAGTACAGTTGCTGGTGTGTCTCAGAGCAGAGATCATATTCTCCTGGTTCCCTGATGGTGCCTTTTGCTCTTCCTTTCTGCTGCTTTGTGTTGCCTTTATTTTCTTCGTGAACACTCAGCAATAATTCCCCAGATGTTTACACATGAGAATCTTAAAGGGAAACATCGGGAAGAAGCATTTTGGATTATCAAATAGTTTGCATACACTTTCAGAAATCTTTTAAAAAATGAAATGCCACATATTTAGTTGAACTTCAGAAGTTATATATGCAGCTTAAGAAAATTAAATAGAAGTTGGTAAACTTGTTTATGAAAACAATAAAAGTACCTTTCAGTTTCAGTACTTGCCTAGAAGGGGAAAAAAGAAAAGGAGGTATTATTGTGATATTTTTAGGTTTCTTTAAACTTACAATTATGTTTTGGTTAATCTTACTGGCCTGTAAACAAATTCTGAATAAGCTTTTAGCTTAATTTTCCTCAAAATTAAGTCCTTGTCCATTGCAGGCATGATTTCTTTATATGTCTTCTATATATATCTTCATCTACTTTTTAAAAATGATCTCATAAACTGCAGTACAAAATATGTTAACATGTGATGACTTTGTTCTGTCTATTTCAATGCAAGGGAAGTAAAAAGTCTCAAATATAGAGACATTTGCATTTAAAAGCACTCTTTCCACCAAAAGGAAACACTTTCTTTCCCCTAAGGAATATTCCTGTCTTTTCTTAAAGTTAATTTGTAACCATATTTAAAATTAAATTAGTAAGTCTGCAACTTTGTTTGAAAATCTTGGCCCAGAGCAGTAATGAAATATCTTAAGACCTTAGACCTCCCTGTATCTAACTGATCCCTTCCATGTATTCCTGTTTTCTATTAATCCATTGGGAAAAGGAAAATCCATATTAAATAGCACACAATTTTTTCTAAACAGCTAGTTTTTCCCAGTAGGCATTCTTTTTTATGGGAACTTAAAAGTGTATTTTCTTTTCATTTTTAATATGAAAATATTTTAAACATTATGTATGTTAAATATTTTTAACAGGTTGTATATGCTGCTAAGTATGTAATTGCAGAGGTTAATTACTTGTAATTTGTGCTTCTAGAAAATACTCTATAATCTGTTTTAACAAACAAAATACATAGTATACTTGATTTTACATAAAACTTTTTTTTTTTAAAAAAAAAGTGCATTTGTGTCAAGGCAGTGTTTGCTCCTGTGCAGTTTTTGTGGGCAGCCTTAGTAGAGAGGGGTGCAATCTCTTAAATTTAGCCTGCGTGTAAATGGAGTAAGATTTTCCAGGAATGAAAGTAGGTCTTAGTCATACTGCCTTTCAGGGACAGCTATTCTGCCTGCATTTCTGAATCTTACTTTATTTAGTAAATATCATGGCCAGTATTTAACATCTCTTCTATCGTCAGCTGATTGTGGTCCCCTTTGCTGTGTGCAGGTTTGGATGTCAATTCATTGGTCTTGCTGGCCAAGCTCTGCAGTCTGAACCTTGGGAGCTTTTGATTTGCTTCATGTGGACTTTTTTTATTCCCCTGCCCTTCCTTTGTTTTACAGATTGGAAAGTTAGCAAAAAGTTTCTCTGTTCTGTAAGGAAAAGCTTTGAACAAAGTCTGCTTTGCTTAGATTCTGTGCACATTCTTTGTTGCTCCATGAACAACAAAAAAAAATAATTCTGCAAACTAGCGCTTGTGGAGGACTTCTGGGTAGCTTCATGGACCTTGTTGTTTTAACAAGTCCAAGTGATGATTTTATTATGCCTCATGATTTTTACTTTATTTAACTGAATGTATTGACATGGTTTGATGGTCTTGTTGATATCTGACTGGACATTCAGAAAGTCAAGATAAATGGGAAAAAACTTCCTTAAGCAAACAAAGAATTGGGTCAGTCCTTCATCTGGTCATTGCTTAGCCCTGATCTGATTTTTTCCCTCAGTGCCCCGGGACTTAAATGTGAATTTCTTCTCCATGGCTGTACTGTAACTCAGCTTTAACTCTGCAGCAAGGGGAAGGCAGTATCAACTGCTAGCTGTGTGAGTGCACATTTTGGTTTAGGAAGGAAAACACCACCTGGCAGAGTAAGAGGAATTGGAAAAGGTCAGCAGTTTTGGTACTTGTTAGAATTTGACCATCTTCTCCAGCATGACCTTTCTTCAATAAATTTCCACAACATAGTTCCCCACTCTTGTCCTCTCCATTAATTGTGCTTTGATTTAAGAGTTTGTCTCATTTGCTGAGACATTTACAGTAAATAAAGGTTAACAGTATAGATTTTTTTTTTTTTGAACAGCAGGCTACAGACATTTAAATGTGTCAGATTGGATGATAAATTGATGTAATCTCTAATAATGACATACTAAGAAGGGTAAGTAGCTTTAGAATTCAAAACAGATCCTGCTTTTACCGTTTCACCAGCATCCCTGCCTGATTTCAGCCTTTGGATCTTTGTGGGGCTAGAAGATGGATGCCAAATGAACAATTCTATTAAAATGACAAACTGTCTTCCTTGGGGGAAAAAAAAAATACTTAAAGCCCATTTGTTTTTATTTTCCCTTCTTCAGGTCCGATGATGACAATGCAGATGACAGGAGTTCCAGGGTGACCAGACTTTGCACTTACTTTCAGCAGAAATACAAGCACCTCTGCCGCCTGGAGCGGGCAGAATCTCGTCAGAAGAAATGCCGGCACACACTCCGGAAAGCCTTGCTGCAGGCGGCCAGCAGAGAGCCGGAGCGTGCTGGGCAACTGATACAAGAACTTCGAAGAGCTACATGTGCTCATACCAGGTTAGCCTTCCCCTGTGACTGCAGTAACCTGGGGTCTAGATGGGGTGGAGATGGGCAGAGTATCCAGCAGCTGAAAGGCTGAACTCAGGAACTGGTAGGCATGCACAAGCACAAAAACCCATCACACATAAATGCCTATTCTACTCAGTGGAGTAGAATAAACATGGCATACAGTGTTTGCCATGAAGAGAAGCATTCTCTAGCTTTGTGTTTTAAAATGTGGATTGTTTGTTCAGCAGTATCTGGGCTTAATTTCTTAAATGTCACAAAAGAAGTTAGTGGACTGCTAAAATTTATGCTTATTAATTAATCTATGTATTTTGACTGCCTTCAACTATCTGGTACTTTACTTAAACCTGGTTCTTTAGGTGGTGTGCAGTCTGGTCTGCAGTTCACTCCTTCAATTCAGATTTCGTTTTTCAGACAGCTTTTTTTGAAAGTCTGTCTTTCCTCTTAATTCTCTTCCCAGCAAATCAAATTTAAGCTCGTGCTTTTTGTTAGATTTAACTCAATCTAACATTAAATGAAACTTGGCAACAAAATAAATATCTTCTAACAACTCTGAAGGTTACCTTCAGTGGGAATTCTTTCTAGATAATGTCAACATCCCTCCAGCTCTCAGCATACTGAGAATTGGTTGATTCATATTTGTGCAGAAACAGAGTAAGTCTGAACCCTGGCGTTATGTCTGGGGTATCAACACCATCCTTTTGCAGTTGTGGTTTAGTTCTACAAGATGTGTGACCGGGAGTAGGGGGAACTAACATGAGAGGCAGGCTGGAGTGTAAGATATTAAGCATAATATTCTGGATTATGGGATGCTTTTCTTTCTGAACAGTGGGCTGTGGTTCATGACAGTTGAAGGGTTTATTGTTGGGGAAATGATGCTGAAGGCTGCTCAGAGGTGTAATGTATGTTATTAGTTTACAGAATTGGGTAAATGTCTCCAAACTTAAACTACAGCAAAACCTTGCCAGAAATGTTGCTCTTGCTAATTTTTTTCCATTATTGTTGCCTTACTTAAAAAAAGATTGTGTTGTTTTGGTAGTCTGGCAGAGCCAGGTATGCCTCTCATCACTGCTCTGGTTAATATAGTAACCACAGAGTCTTTTCAAAAAGTTACAAAATTTTTCGCAGGAGTAATATTGCTAACTAAAACTTTGCTCAGTCAAAGTGCGGTTGATGACAGAAATGGCTGAAGGAAAACAGTCAGGCTACAGTCAGCTTTTTGTCAACCTAGAAAACAACGTGTAGAGTGGCCCTGGAATCGCCAGCTTTATCTACATGAAGGTGATAAATGCCTCGAGAGCAGCCTGACACTGAGCAAGCTGTGTAATGCTTGCAGTACTCATCCACACTGCTGCCTGGTCTGCTTGCAGCTCAGGCTCAAAGCATTGAGGCTGTGCTGAGGAAGCACTTGGCTCCGGGCACTGCTGGTGGATTGGGCTGTAGCACGTTGATGGAGAGCTTTTACTCATGTTGAGCACGCTCAGGCTCTGCCACTCCAGAGCTCAGTCTAAGTTTGTCTGAGCACATGCTTGCATGTAAGCTCTGGGGATGCTCGGCATGTTTTGATTTATGAGCAGGCTTGAAAGTGCATTTGACTGCCCATGTAGATGTGCCCAATACATTGTATTCTAAAGACTGACTTCATTTTAAGGGTCACCTGTGTTGATGCTCACCTACTGCTGTCCTTGGCTCTGTTGCAGCGTGTTGTAATATTTACATGGTAGTAGCACACAGCACCTCTCATTACAATTAAGCCCAGTGAAATAAACAATAATCCTGTTACTTCAGTCACACCTTCACCTGTCATTGACATCTATTCTGTATCCCCATGTAGAGTGTTGGCAGTAGTGTGCACCCATCTGGATCATGACACACACACGTGTGTTATTTTTCATCCACTGTGCCATATTCAATGCAAGAGGTGTGCATAAGTAACCACCCGAGACTGGGGTTTTGTTTCTAAACTCTTTTATGTTTTCGTTTTGCTTTTTTTTTTAGCACAAGCCAAGCGAGGCAGAGAGATGCAGAACCAACAACCTGTAGTGGGACTTCGAAGGGAGAACAGTGCACTAACAAGGCCCTTCCATTCACCAGGCATTGTTTTCAGCGTATCCTCTTAACTCTGTTTGGGAGTTGCATTCAGGCGTGGAAGCTGTTCTGTTTTAGGGGGTTTCGTTTGTTTATTAGATTTTTTCGTTGACAGATATGTTTTCACAAAGAAATACCTATTTGTTAGAGTATCATCAATTACTTTACTTTTTAATTTGTCAGTATTATTTGTGTCTGTAGACAGTGAAGATAAGTAGTTTGCCACTGGCATCACAGTCATATTGGTTTGCTTTATAAGCTTTATTTAGTAGTAGGTGCAAGAAGCCTTTACAAAAATGATCATTTTTCACCAGTGACTTGGTAGAAACCACATGGCTTTCAGCCTCATGGCTTTCACACAGTTCTTGCTAGGTTCCAATAGACTAACCACCTATGAAGGTTATATGGGAAGAAGCTTTTACCCATAGTGTAAAAAAATGGTTTACACTAACTAGAAAGATGGAAATCTGACACTTTGCATTGTTTAAAGAAGCAAAGTAGAAGGAGTCACAGGATCCAAATTCTAGATGAGGAAAAATTCCCAGTGCTGGGGATTTCAAGCAAAGCCTGAAAAGATGTTAAGAGTCAATGCATGAAGGTCGCAGAAAGGAGGGAGCACGTTAGGTGTGAGGTTTGATTCTGAAGGCCATAAACAGGCAGACTTCTGACCTAGAATACTTAAGAATTCTGCAGACTGTCTTTTTTGGTTTTAGCTGAAGAATTGTTGGCGCTTTTGTTGGAGTGACTCCTTTTGTTGGAAGTTTTGGTTTTGGTATTTTAAGTGGCTAAAGCTTGTGTGTTCCAGTTGCTATCAGACTGCAGCACCTTTTTGATCTTTTTGGTTTGCAGATGCCTTGTTTTTCTTGGTTGTTTTTTGCAGGCCCCTTAAAAGTAGCCTGCAAAGCTACTCTATGAGAGAGCACCATGGTGTGCAGATGTGTTTGGGATTTGCCTCATGATTCTGGTTTTCTTCTGTTTTTTTTAAAGTTTGAGTTGCTTGTTGGCACTCATAGACCAGTGAACTCAAGACCAGTGATTTTGCATTTGTGCCCTCTGCACTTTCTTCTCAATGGATGAGCAGAATCTTGGTTCTGGCCCGTCTGCCCAAGTCTGTCATGTGGACTGTTCTGCAGGTTTTCTATTTCCTTTGCCCTTTCTTTTGTGTTTTAACATTTTTTGAACATACATAGTGATGTTGAGGTCTGAGAACTGTTCAAGATGGAAGGAGTGCTTCTAATGTTGTTTGAAAAAACACAATGAAATACCTGTTTGATTTGCTCTAAGTCTGGAAACATTTCACTCCTGCAGGGGATTTTTCTGAAGGAAATATCAGCAAGCTTACATTTGGATTTACTTGACCTTTCTGTCTGATTGCACATCTTTTTTTCAGAGGAGCAGGAAGGATCTTGAAACTTCTTTGATTTCTAAAGATAAATGCCAAGAATTTACCTTAAAAGATTGAATTAAGAAATACTCTTTCTTTAATGTTTCAGTATGGATTGTCATTAGTCTGTAAGGAAATAGTCCTGTTGACTACATTGTTCCAACTGCTACTATTGATCTATTGATTAAGACTCCAGGAAAAGGCTTCTTTTTGCTAAGAACTCATTAGTGAAATGGCTGCTTCCATAAAACTATCTCAATATATAATAAAGTCATTAGAGATTCTGCATGAATGCTGTTTTTCACTTTAAAAGTTGGGTTTAAGCCTTACCTAGCTTTGAACTTGAATAACAAAGTTGAGGTACTCATTAAAAATAGCATCTGTGGACAGATAGTGTTGAAGGCTCTGATCTTCATCACATTGATAAATCAAAGGGCGTTCCTCCATCCTTGCCTTGTGTGTTATTCCTGATGCAGAAATGTACAGATATCTTATTGAACCGTTCTCAGCAGCTCTTCTCAAGTTGCACAGCCAAGTTTGCAGATGGTCAACAGTGCTCTGTGCCAGTTTTTGACATTACACATCAGACGCCTCTGTGCGAAGAACATGCCAAAAAAATGGTAAGTACAAACCCCAAACTGTAATTATTTGTGTATTGAGATGATTGGGAGTTTTAACCCCGGTCTTTCTATGAACTCTTGCTTGACAGCTAGCAAGTTTACAAATTTAAGAACTCGGTTCCTTTTATTTTTCTTAAGAGGGTAAAACATGCCAAACATTCCCAATTATGTAAAGTATGTTGTGAAAATCTTTTACATAATTTTGATGATATAATAAAGGATGCATGAGAATTTCCTTCACTGGAAGAAACTTGATTCCTCTATTGAATCAAGAAATAGAAAATCATTGTGAGAGATCCTGTGGTCATTCTGTTTGGGGTAACTCCTGGTCCTTGGATCTAAATATAGTATGTGTGTGGTATGGTAAGAAGACTGCATTTCAAACAGTCTCAGTACTTGGGCCCAAAATATTTTCTAGAGGAAGTGTAGATAGTAAAAACAGTATTTGTATGCTTGTAATTGCTACCTTATTTACCTTTAGATGACTATTAGAATTTATCTTTAACATCCTTCAGGCATCTGTGGATCCCAGAGGAAAAGCAGTGGCCTACTACAAGTTGAGAGAATGCAAAAATTAAGATAATGTCCTCTGCTCTCCTTTATGCATTCCATCTTCCAAAACAAAACTTCTAGGATAATTCACAAACCCACTTCTGCCTTTCCCTCTATCAAGCGTTAGGTGTAAAAATGCATTTTTTTGTTGTCATTCTGTTGTTGGGTTGTTGTGGGTTTATTGTTATTGTTTTTCTCCAGCCTTTCCAATACTTGTGAATTATGGAGTTTCCTGGATTAAAATGTGAGGGTCTGCACTACAGAGATTTTTATGGGATTTTTCCCCTCTCCTGAACAATCTTTAGTGTGTGTCTCAAGGTTTACTTCTGTAGCTTATACATCTGTCATTCTCAGTATGATGGCAACTGAAAACTGATGATGGTTTGATTTATTTTTTAATTGTTCAATGATTGCTCTTCAACAGCAATGAGGCCTTAGTTGTTTACCCACATCCTTACCCTAGACCTACAGTATTAATTCCGTTTCCTCAGAGTTGTCGTTCTTTTATGGCAGTGGGCACTTGAGGATGCTGGGTTCAGCTGCTGCACGCTATCCCCATTATTGCCACTTCACAACAGTTTTCTTTCTTTAATTGTTACAGGAATGCTGCCGAAGGATATGGTTTTGCACTGATTTAGTTAGGGTTTGCTACAATGATTTTTAAAGTGACACTGCACAGTCTCCTATTGAGCATACCTCATAATTTGGTCTATGGGATTTTTGCTATTGGGGTCAATGAGGAAGGAAACAGCTTAATTTTCATGACCTTGCCTGGGTGTAAGTTAGCAGTCTCTCCTGCGTTATATGTGAATGTCTGTGGAATGACCAGGAAAAAAGCAAGGAAAGTAATACTTGTTCTTAATATGGTCCCATTGCTATTGTTTTATTCCCAAAGGACAATTTCTTGAGAGGGGACAGTTCCCGTAAAGTTCAGCACCAGCAGCAGAGGAAACCCAGGAAAAAAACGAAGCCACCTGCACTTACCAAAAAACACAAGAAGAAGAGAAGGCGAGGCCCACGCCGGCCCCAGAAACCCATTCCTCCTGCAGTGCCCCAAGGGAACCTCACCATGCCTGCCAGTGTCTCACTGCCAGTAGAGATGCCCCACATACGGTCAGTGGTAGCCCTGCCCCAGTTTGCCCACTGCTAGCGTTGTCAATGAGCAGTGTAGAAAGGTGTGGTGTGGTGTTGCTGTGCTCATCAGCGTCTGGAGTGGGGCTAAAAAATGCATCTCCGTGTGACTGTTGAAAAAAAGCTTGAGTGGGTCATTTTAGATTTGAGCAGTTATTGAGTTTGATGGATAACATGTCTTGCTTCTGATGCCCCATCTTATGTATTTTATCAACAGCCTAAGTGTAACCCTCCTAAAGAAACATTCTAAAAGTGTTTATTTCCTAGGTGATGAGGGGGGAGATGGAAACACGCATTATAGGGGGATATGTGTCTGTAGTTGTCATTTGGAGGAATCAGAGTTGAACACTGGGAACTAATGGTGCTTTTTGTCCAGGAGCCCCTCCACACCAGAGCTGAGTGCCGATGAACTGCCTGATGATATCGCCAATGAAATCACAGACATTCCACATGACTTGGAATTGAATCAGGAGGACTTCTCTGATGTTCTGCCACGGCTGCCCGATGACTTGCAAGATTTTGATTTCTTTGAAGGTACCATTTTATTTTTTTGTATGCTAACATGAACACAGTCAGCGGACTGAAAAAGTGAGTGTTTCTAGAATGTGTTTTGAGAGGTTACTTGCTTTCCTATAGAGCTAATAAATTCTAAACAAGGAAGCATGCATTTGCTCATTTATTTGTGAGCTCTGAGTAAAGCAGACTTTAGAAGACTCGTGTGTGTAGTTTTCTGTTTGCTCTTATAATTACTGCTCTGAAAATCCTAATTGGTTTAGTATTTTAATAATTCATTTTACATTTTTACTGCCTGTCAGTGTTGCGGTTTAATCACACATATTCTCAGTAATGGCATCTTTCTGCCATCGAGTGGGGCTGGATTCTCAGTCAATGTTGACTTTTATCAAAAGAAGAAGAGAGTGAGAATAAAATCTTTAAATACATTTTTGAAACTAGCTTTTGATCAGAACTGTGCCTGAATTTCTGGATTCTAAAGCTCTGTAACTGTCACATATAACAAAGAAATCAGAACAGCCCAGAGTTGCAATATGTGATTTCTTTGGTCATTTTCTAATACGACGTGACATCAGACTGTGTTCGAGTTGAAACTAAGTGAAATTATACTGACTGTGAAAATTTTAGGTCCAGGCTGTAATGTGGTAAATAGAAGGGAGTTTGTGGCATATTTCTGTTATTGCAGCATTGCAGAAAATCTTACTTAAGCATTTTTATTTTAGGTCTAATAAGTTTGGGAGGCATCTTGTATTGTAGTATGTGGAAGAGGAGGGCAGAGAGAGGGAGTTCCATTGAAGAGGAGGGTGTAATTTCTCATTTTTTTTACCTTGCTTACCTAGTGGACACTGAATGAAATCATAGAATTTTCTGTGTATTGCAAGCCATTCTGGAAGGTTGTTATACAGTGCAGCTCTGTACCAAACTATCTCTACATCTGCATCCTTCAAGTGCCGGTGCCAGGCTCACCTGAGAGGAGCACACTAACTTCTGGTGTCCCTGTTTCTGCAGGTAAAAATGGAGATCTCCTTCCGACTACAGAAGAGGCTGAAGAACTGGAACGGGCCCTGCAGGCTGTAACTTCTCTTGAGTGCCTGAGTACCATTGGAGTACTTACACAGACAGATGGTGTGCCAGTTCAGGAGCTGTCAGATAGAGGGATAGGGGTGTTCTCTACAGGTGCTGGAGCTCCAGGAATGCAGTCCTTGAGTCGAGAGGTTAACACGGATCTGGGGGAGCTGTTGAATGGGCGTATAGTACATGATAATTTCTCCGGTCTGGAGCTGGATGAGAACTTGCTCCGTTCTGCTACCTTGTCCAACCCACCCACGCCCCTGGCAGGGCAGATCCAGGGGCAATTCTCAGCCCCAGCCAACGTCGGCCTTACTTCTGCTACTCTGATAAGCCAGAGTGGCCTTGGGGAGAGAGCCTTCCCAGGACAGTTTCATGGACTTCATGATGGCAGCCATGCCTCCCAGAGGCCCCACCCTGCCCAGCTGCTGAGCAAGGCAGATGACCTGATCACCTCACGACAGCAATACAGCAGTGACCATTCACACTCCTCACCCCATGGAAGCCATTATGATAGTGAGCATGTGCCGTCTCCCTACAGTGACCATATCACATCCCCTCACACCACATCTTTTTCTGGTGATAACTTGGCAGCTACCTTCTCAGCAGAGATGCCCATGATGGCACAGCACTTGCTCCCAACTCAGCTGGATGTGCCACTTAGTGGGGTGGTCAACCCCAGAACTCACTGGGGAAATCTTCCTGTCAATCTTGGAGACCCCTCTCCGTTTAGCAACCTTCTTGGTGCAGATGGACACCTCCTGTCCACGTCCCTGTCCACACCACCTACCACCTCGCACTCAGAGACCACACAGCCTGCCTTCGCCACTGTGACCCCCAACAGCTCCAGTGTGCTTCCGGGGTTACCGCAGACCAGTTTTAGTGGCATGGGTCCTGCCTCTGCTGAACTCATGGCCTCCACCTCCCCTAAACAACAGCTCCCTCAGTTCAGCGCAGCCTTCGGGCACCAGCTGAGCTCCCACAGTGGCATCCCCAAGGACCTGCAGCCCAGCCACAGCTCCATAGCTCCTCCCACGGGCTTCGCAGTGACCGGTGCCACCGCTACCAGTACCAATAACGCATCCGCGCCCTTCACCACCTCCAGCTGAGCTTGTCTGCCTGGCTCTGTGCAGGTAGATGGGGGACCTGTGTTTTCTATCTTTCCTTTTTTCCTTTTTCTTTATTTTTTCCCTGTCCTTCCTTCCCTATTTTTTTTAATAAAGGGGTTCAGAAGAAAACCCCTGCTTCAGTACTGACCAGGGTTAGCCCTCTGTGAACCTTGCTGTAGCGTTCACATGTGCTTGTTACGCACCGGTGCTCATTTATTGCAGGCAGGTTCACCGTTCCCCAATAATTCCTTAAGGATACAGCACAGTTACTGGATGTAATTGATCTTAGCAGTAAGACCTAGAAATGGGAAGATACCTCAGTTTACTGATGCATGTTACTGTTTCCTAGGGTTTGGATCAGTGCTTGCCATCCCATTAGCATCTGGTAGAAAGTTTTCCAGTGGGCAGAAGTCTCTTGATTTTTATTTTTTTTTTATTATTATTTACTTTTTTTCCAGAGATAGCATCTGGCATGGAAAACTTGGCTGCACGCATTGATTTGAGAATGGTGCACTGAAGTCCTAAATCAAGATCATGGTTCAAGGATGAGTTTGTCAGTTTCTTAAAATAGTCTCTGACCTCCTCTGTGTGCGTGTGTTTGGGGTGCAGGAAGCAGCAGTTCCTTTTCTTCTTTTGGTGAAGAAGTGGGAGTTGTCCCCTTCCAGAACTGGTCACTGTTCTTACTGCATGCTGATTTTTGGGTTTTTTTATGATGATGATTTTTAATTCATTGAGCAGCAAGGGAATCAGTTGACTGGTTGCCCAGAAATCTGAAGGCTGATACAAAGTTAGCCCAGGGGAAAAAAGAAAGAAAAACAGAAGGATTGAAATAGATCATGGATTAGTGAAGATCGCTGTGCAGAAATTCCCTCCCTTGCTGAATTACTGTGGCCTTGTAGCGTTGATGATTTGCCTTTTCAAGTGTGGCTTTGTCCAGAACTCCTTGCCTGACAGGCTGACAGGTATTTCCCAGCTGAAACTGGAAGAATTTGTTTGGTATTCTGCCCATCCACACAAATCTAGGTCAGACCCTTTGGTAAATTTGAAATGTATGCATTTCTCAAATTATGTCTAGCTACTGAGACTTTCTTGGATAGTTCCCCCCCCCCCCCCAGGAGCCATATAGTTTTTTCGACACTTGTAGGGTTTGATGCTTTGTGTGGGGAACTGAATGTACATGAGGAACCAGCAGGTACCTATCAGCAGTCATGGCTAACCAAAAGAGAAATCACATCCTTCTGTCTGCAGGACAGTTTTGCTTTTACTGCCCACCTGCTAAAGATAGTATTTAGACTCTGGTAGTTCTTAAAGAAAGGAGTCTGCTAGCTTTTAGATTTTTTTTTTTTAATTTTGTTTTATTTTTTTTAATCCAAGAGATAACAGCAGCAGAAATTCTGAGGTGTTTGCTTGCATCTCTTTATCAGGAAGGGAAAAGCAGAATTTGCTTCTGACTCTATAGGGCTCAAACTTGCTACTGTACTCTGACTTTGACTGTAAAAGTAACTCCTACTTAATATTACAACTCTGTACTCTTCTTGGTTTGTTTCTGAGATGCAGATGAGAGAATAGAAAGTCCCACATTTCAGACTCTTACTGTAGAAGACAGATTTCATTCTACCTTACAGTAAAACATCCTACCTGCATTTATTCTAGTGTAATTCAGGAAATTCAGAGATACCAAGCACATGTAATAGGGAGGCCTAATAAACTTTTTGAGGAAGGGATCATTGAACAAAGTTCAGTTGCTATAGAAATTAATTTTGTTAGCAGTCAGGCCCACACCAAAATCTCTGACACAAACTTCTCCTTCCATCTTGCTAAGGAACAGAATTTAAATGGGATAGGTCTTGTGTCTTATTACTATCATAGCAATCATACTATCCCTCTTTTCTTGAAAGATTTGTCCTCCTTAAACATAAAGGAGTATGGATGATGCATATGTCCTTTTCTGAAATTGCAAGTGTATGTGGGTGGAGGAAACAAACAATTTTCATGCTTCTGTTGTTATGAAGTCCTTATTTCATACTTGGTAAAATAGATCTTAATAATATAAGCCGAATATTTTAAGTGGTGATTTAAATATGTTTATAACATTTAAATGTTTTTAAATCATGTAAAAAGTTGAATTGAAGCCTTTGAAATCCTGCTTGTGATTGTCCTGCTGATTGAGGAATGCCCAGTGGTATTGTGAAATGAGGCAAATCTGACGAGGCATTTATTTATTTTTGTATTATGTTCCCCATACTTTGTTGAGGAGACAACTGTTTGATTTGCAAATGATTTTTGTTGTGTCCGTATACTTCTTCAATGTGTTTGGATGATTGGCTGAAAAAGAGTGGAGAACTAGAATACCAAATGGTTAATTCTTTAATCTGCTTGTGTATTCATGTCATTTTAGAGTATGTTAATTTCTATAAATTGGTTTCGGGGCTTTGGTTTTGAAATCATTCTTGTGCCCATCAAACTTTTTGATGAAGCTGCAGCTAGTGCAGAGTATATTTGCCCCAAATCACATTTCTTTTTCTTAGCAAATGCCGGGAGGGAAGGGAGGAGAGGAACGGAGCGCCAAGTTGTGCTTGGTCGTGTTGGTATAAATTACAGAGGAGCTCTTTGGTCTAAGGTCACTGTGAGTTTGTACTGATCTAACTCAGAGCAGAACCCAGCTCCTAATCTGAGCGTTGGTTTAGACAGGGAATTTCAAAAGCTGTCAAAGCTGACAGTTCCATAATTCCCATTTGAAATCAATGGCTGTTACATACCTGCTTTCCTGCATTACGGCAGCCTAGGATATCAACTCTCTTCCCTCACTTAGACATCAATTTTTGTATATCCCTTGATGACTCTTTCCTGAAAAGTGAAAACATAACGTTTTTCAATGAGCAAACTAAGTTTGCAATAAAGCTGCACTTTTAAAAATAAACTTCAGTTTGTATACATTTGAAATAGGAATCCCTCTATCCTGTTTGACACAGAGTTCTGAAATGGGCCACCACTCTTGCCTTTTCCTGGTTCACCTCCTGTTTTTTCACTGCCGCTGGTTTCTTGGTTACAGCCTACCAAGCAGTTACGGGTCTTGATCTTAGCTTTACAAGGTCGATCATTCCAGGTGGGCTTCTACACCCACACAACCTGTTGACTTCAGTGAATCAGTGTCTTACTGTTGGATGCGAGAGATCCAATCTGAGAGATATGTGCAGCCAGAGATGTTTCACACCTCTTCTTCTGGGAGATACTGCAGGTCTGGTTAAGGTAGTCCTCGAGGCTGTTATTTATGTGGTTCCTGAGTAGAATCTATGCTCTCTCACGAAGATTTTTGAGTATCATCTCCTTGTACAGCAGTTAGCACTCTAATCACCCTTTCACCAAAGAGTCAGTGTAGCAATTTCAGTCCATTGTTTTGAGATGGTCAATACCTGCCATGCCCTTTGCATGTTAACAAATGGAATAAAGCTAGTTGAACCTAATAGTTAATTTCTTTACGTAAGACTTGAGTTTTAAAGAATTGGAAAAAAAATTAGAATAAAATACAAGTAACATCATTTTTTGTAATAGTAGCACCTCAATTAGTCTTTGTACAAAAGTACTTAACATAAGATGAACTTTGACAGTGTACAGAGACTCATCAGGAACAGCCTTGTGCTGGCCTGGTGTATAAGGCATTGTGTTAGACACGCTTTGATGTTTCCTTTCATGTAGGAAGACTTTATGCCTACTTTGAGGAGAGCCGTATGCACTTAGATACCTTAAAGTGGATTTGTTCTTTGGCCTTGTAATTACTGTGATACAAGAAGATGTATGTATGATGCAAGAAGATGGAAAAGGTGCGTCGTTTTGTCTCCTCCTGCCTTCCAGTTCCTCAAATTTCTTTCTTAGTTCCCATCTTGTTAGTAGCATGCTTCTCTCTGTGGTTGGGCATAAAGGCTTTAAATAATAACGCTGAGAGGTGGCACAGTTGCAGGCCAGTCTCAGGCACTGTGGAGAATATGGCAACAGTGCTAGATTTCCCACTTCAGTCAGCAGGTTAGTGAAGCAAGGGTTTGCAGTTCTCGTTTGGAAACCATTGCAAGGCCTCAAGTAGCTTATCACCTACTAGGCAAAAATCAGAGATGGTAGTGGAAGTACAAATGCAAGGGAAAAATAGTCAATGGAGAGTCATCCATAATAGCAAAGAGAAGCCAAGGGAAATAGTGCTTTTTGGGGGGTTTCAGTTTGTTGGTTGGTTTTTTTTTGTTTTTTTTTTTTAGAGAGGAATGGGTGTTAGTTGAAAAATTGGTAATTTCTATTGTGAGCTGTTAGGCACAGTGTGATGCCACTGGCTTCAGGGGTGCAGCCAAGGCAAAGGATCTAGGATTGAACCTGCAAACCAGTAGCCAAATTCAGTTTGAAGCACATTTTGCTGTATCCACATCTAAATACAGTCTGGGATTCAATCTGCTTGGCAGGAAAGAAGAATCTAATGAAGGAGTAAAATAAACAGTGGACAACTGTCTTGCCAGACAAGCTGGCCCATGTTGTCTGCTTCTGAACTCCAGCTCCTCCCTGAGCTCCTGCTACGTCATGGCTGCTGCATTCCCCTGTAGGCATCTGCAGGGCTCCAGGGGCATTTCTCCCTGTCTGTGTGCTGCAGCAAGCTAAATGCACTGGTGAATTCTCCAACTGTGTGAGCCTTTGAGCAGGGAAGAGGGAAAAAATTTTAGAAGAGCCAGTTACTTGCGGCTGAGTCTTTCAGGACTTGGAGGGCACAGGAACGGTGGCAGGAGGTGCTTTCAGCAGACAAACAATAGCAAGCTTACCTGCAGTGAGGGGTTTATGTGTGTTCTGGGCAGCTTCCCTGACGGGATGTTTCCTTTTGCTTTTGTATTTTCACCAATGTGAATGAAAGAGTCTCCTGTGCAGGCCTCTTGCAGGGTCCAGTGGTGGTGGAAATAATAACTGAAGGAATAGTTTTGGGCTAATGGCTTTAGGTCTTTCTCATCTTCTGGTCACAAGGTCTTTCTGATCTTTTGGGTAACATTTAATCATAGGGTGTTGTGGGTTGCTTCTTGTACCTCCTTTATTTCCTTTCTCTCTACGTTCTTTATAAATTTTATTCTCCTATTCTCAGATACTTTTCCAGTGTTAGCAATGCCAACTGGTAAGTCTTCCATGATCCTGAGCAAATCTGATTGTAAAACGAAAATGAAGAGAGATTCCTGCAATTCATAACATATATTTTGGATGCTAGAAAGACAGTGCAATA
Organism: Gallinago undulata; assembly: GCA_026546715.1. Taxonomy (NCBI): domain Eukaryota; kingdom Metazoa; phylum Chordata; class Aves; order Charadriiformes; family Scolopacidae; genus Gallinago; species Gallinago undulata. Next base: position 30,248,460 of record JAOTQQ010000079.1, read on the forward strand.
GATCAAAGTATTTCTCTGATCAGTGAGTATGATGATGTTCCACAGCATGCTAATATGTCATGAACTAGATGCTGAGGGTACAATATTGATCATGGGAGCGCACACGCTAGCAGTGAATGTGTAAGCATTTCTAGCAAGAGTTTATCTTCTCAGAGGTTCCTTTTCTTCTGAGAAGTGCATCAGTAGAAAGTCACAAATTAAATTTTAAATTATTCTTTTCAATGCCTGCAAGCCCAAATAAAAGGAAGGAGGATTGGTGGAAAAATCTGCATTTGTGTTTAATAAATTTAGACTTGGACTTTAGGAGAGGTCTACTTATGAGAGACCTTAGCTCTATCAGGTAAAGATTTGTTTTTGTCTTTAAAACTAGACAAAAGCACTGTTGTTGGGAAAGAAAAGTTTGGCAGAGGAGAAATAGTTACAAAAGATATGTCTTATAACAATTTTCTCATTCATGTCTTCAGCCTTTTTTTAAAAAAACAAACAACTGACTGTTTTGGGAGCTTTTCCCTTTGCGGTTCTGCTACTTCTTATGGTTGTTGGGTTCTTTGCTTTCCTCTGTTTTATTCTGCTCTCACATACTCCTCCTCTGACTATCATGGAATAAGGTAACATAGTGGAAGCATGAAAGGAGAAAGTGAGCTTGACCATAGATTGACAGCAATAATTGGAGAAGACTTTCTGTCTCTCTGAAGTAAGTGTTGGCACCTCTTCAGTCTACTCTGGTTCATAGAATTTAGTCTAGAAACTAACAGGATGAAACATGGGGTTTTGACCTTAAAACCGTACTTAGCCAATGTGGAAAAATCCATTCTTCCTACTCCCTCCCCTTGCTAGTCCCCCAAACACACACACAGTGAGATGTCCAGAGTACCTGCATATTGACCGCGTATACATGTTGAACTTGGTCCAGTAATGCTAATGTTTTACCTGCTTTCTGTCAGTGTCAGCTGGTGCCCATGGAGGTGAACTCTGGATAGGTAGCATTCCCAGATATCCTCTGGAAAACTTTAACTTCAGTGCAGATTCCTCTGATGTAGCTAATGGAGATGGCATTGGCTTCTACCTTGGAGTGGACTGATTTATCCTGAAATGACTCTCTAACCTGCAGCTTGAACAGTGCAGTTGGTTCCGGTGCAAATACATTCATTCTGAAGTGATGGACAGTTCAATTCTCATGCAAAATAGCTACATCCTACCAGAAGGGGTTGAACCAGTTTCTCTGAACAGTGATGACCTTCACTGTACAGTTTTGGGTATGTCTCAGGGATTCCTTGTGGAAATAAGGGCAGTTAACAAAAAAAAAAAAAGTAAATAGTTTTAAAAGTAAATAATAATTTAAGGTAGAGCGTCACCTAAGTGAGAGCGCAAGAAGGAGAAATCTTTGTTCAGTTTTACAGTCCACAGTGTCTGGCTTAGGGACTCTTTCTCTTCTCGGGGCTCTCATCTCAAGTTCAACATACAGAATCTGTTTCATCACGCTCAGCTTTAAACTTTTTATTTAAAGATTCCCTTCCCCAATGAGCTTTCAGAATACTTATTGTAGATTTTAAGAGAAATGGTATATTAATTTATGCTATTAACATCACCTCATAAATTATAAGTTTTATACTAAAGCTGTATTGAGTGTAATGAATTATGTTGCATATGTGTTTTTAATAGCTATAAAATTATATTCAAGCTTTTTTGGAAAAACAAACTAGTGAAGCACCTTTTTACACTGGATCTTTGCCGTGTCAAGGTGTACAGCTATTCTTTGCTACCTTGCAGATATCTATATATATATATATAGATATATATATAAATAAAATAAAATGGTATCCTGTATCAACAAAGCATAGAACTCTTTTTAACCCTTATATTACTGTTCCTATAACTCTTTTTAAATTTTATTTTGAGTGTTACATTCTGCAATAATTTATCCGTGGTTTGTACCTATGATTAGAAATTTAGTTACAGGGTAAATAGATCAAATTTTAAAAATCCAACTACTGTAGCTGGAAGTTGTGAACCAAGTTTGTAAGATCTTTTCTTTTATTTTTTTTTTAAATGTATTTATTTCCAGTTAGCTTTGTGAGTTGGAATTTGAAAAGTCAGAACATTAGGAATCTACAGTGTCTTATTCAGGAATATTTCCCCCTCCTTTCCTCACAAAGGAATTCCCACTGTGACTTATAAATAGAATTAGATTGCTTGTGTGCATGTATGTATTATATATACACACAAAAAATATGCATTGGGGGGGATGTATGTGCGATACGAATGTGTATATTGTATGTAGGTCATAGTTTTGTAAAGAGAAAAGTAGTTGAGAGGTGATGGAATGTATTGTAGAAATGTGATTATTTAGTAGGGGGTTGTTATGTCCTCACTGTTGTATAAAGAACTGAAACTCTCTACTACATAATCTTCTGTTATAAGGCTAACTCTGATATCATGTCAATTTTACTGTTTTTTAAATGAGTTGCATTGAGCCCTGTTTAAAATGCCATGAAAATACCAAGCTCCCAAAGACAGCCTTTAAATAAAACAAATGGGGGAGGTGGAGGAGAGATGGGAGAAACGAGTGATGTTTTTCAGGAGAAACTGAAATGGGAAGGTTTGCATTTGGTGGGATGGGGAGACATGGGAATTGCTGTATCTTTGCAAATTAATACCTGAATCTCCTATGGTCTGACTTTGAAAATGTTGTCAATCAGTGTACTGGTGTTTTCTGATTAGGTTGTAAGGGACACTGTTTGTGGAGTGATGTCCATTCTGTAAAAGGATCTTGCCTTCAAACTAGTTTCATTTCATTCCTGCGGTTCTTTGTGCATTTTAATTTTGCTCCAAAACTGCTGTCATGGGATTGCAGAACAAAATACCCTTTCGATCCAGGGAGTTTCACTTGTGCTGTGAAATTCTGAATTTAATTATGGCCACTTAACTTTTTTTTTTTTTTTTCCATAATTGGAGAAGGAGGGTTTCTTTATGGGAGTTCTCACTTGAAATTGTGAGAAGTCAGAAACATTCTTACAGATTGGCTTACTCGTCATACTGTTTTATTTAGGCTGGAGAAAGTAACCTAACTTATTTATTCATACAGTATCACTTTCAACGATGATGATCCTGGTGACTTTAAAAATCTGTTTAGAAAAACAAAGCTTCCAGTATTGCACAGACATTTGAATTTTTGAAGGCTTTTTTTAAGCAGTTGCAAATCAAATCTTAATTTTCAATTTTTATTTTTTTTCTATATCCCCCTCCCTATCAGTATGTTGATACCCTCCAGTCATCCCTCCCCGCAATTTGGTTCTGGCACATATGCATACAAGTGAAAAGGCAGGGAGGTGGAAGTTGTCAGAGGCCTCTCCTTCTGCTTATTTGGTGGTAATGGGACTTAGCAGCATAAATCTTTATTTATGCCTTTATGGGGAAGAATAGACCCATTTTTGTGTATACCTGTACAGAGAGATATATCTGTATATGAGATGTTGGTAGCACTTTGCTGAATGTGGACTTGCCCTCATGATACACAATAAATACGTATGAATGCAATCGATCTAAATCTATATGTACATGCATACAGATGTATAGATGGAATATACATTGTATCACACACGTCTACATTAGTTGGGACATGAGTAAGTGTGTGAGCTAAAGAGAGAGACTACCCACCTAACATACGTGTATCAGGTAAGCGCTTGTGCCAAACAAGGTTGTTTTCATTCTGAGGGATCTGGACGACATCGGTGACTGATGTGAGCTTGGTCACCATTGATTTGTGTTACCTCAGCCCTCCCAGTGGAGTTCCCTTGGTACCTTTCTGCTTTTGTTTGTTCTGTATTAATACCCGTTGAGGCCTCTTGCAATGCCAACCTCTTCTGCTTCTCTGCTCCATTACCTCCATTCCAGCTCCTCCTTGTCCCCGCATCTCTACAGTTTCTCTTGCTAGCAGCAGTCAGCTTTAATGGCCCAATCCAGCTCTGCTTATGCATTAGGGAAATTCTCTTGGTGACTGTAGTGGCAGCTGAATTGGGCCCTGAGCACTTGCTTGAACTTCTGCAGGATTTCCCAGCCATTCAATTGTGCTTGAGTACCACTGCAGCTGATTTGCCAATGAACGCAAACTTTTCTTAGAACCCGATGCAAATCTTCCTAGCATATTAAAAGGCTAACCCAGCATCTTATTTTAGAGGTAAAAGTTCAAAATGAGAAAGACAAACCCACCAAAAATGATCTTTGATTTTCAGCCCCAGTGAGAAAAAGGGAGTTTAGTTTGTGTTTCCTGCAATGCCGGCAGTCAGCAGAAGGCAATCCTGTTCTCTGTTCTGAGCAGTGAGGTTGTCATCAAACATATGAAGAGAAACACAGCTAGTTATATTTTACCATTAAACAGATTTTAAAATGAGCTGCAGAGTTGACCATTAACATGCTAGAACTTTGCATCTAATTGTGAATTGAATAATTTTGCTTATGCAAGTAAATCTGGGTTTAAGTATTTTATTTTCTGTTTTCTGGCTAAATGGAGTTTCTTGTATCCTTTTAGCAGAAAGCAGCTATCAGAAACCTGCTCAGTCACATTTAAGCACTGTTGAAACTCCTGGCTAACTTAGGCTTCAGGTTCAGTGGAGAATGCTGCTCCAGTTCTGTCATCGCTCCATTCTGCGTTTTCAGTATGGATATGGCACGATTTTACTTGGCCACGATTCAGCCATGGAATTTTGTCTTCCTTGCATTTCTATTAGAAAAAGGTAACTGGTATACTGTTCCATCTGAGCTTTCATGCGATCATACATGATGATTTCTATAATACATCTGTTCGGGCGTGTGTATGGGTATGTCTGTGTCCTGTGTGTGTATAATATAATATATACACACACACATATTACACTATTTCAGCTTATGTATGTGGAGAACATACCTGTTGGTTCTCTCCTGATATATACTCATGCATACCTATATTAAATATGTATATAGTGTGTAGATGTCCTGCATATACATGTGTATATGTTATGAACCTTGGTTGGCAGTTCTTTTCCCCACTTTTTGCAAATTGCTGTCCCTTCTGACATATTTTCACTGAAGCTGCATTATATAGAAGAAATGGAGAAATGTGTTATGAAAGTTTTATTTTAAAAAGGAGACTTAATTATCGAAAGCCATTTGTAATTGTCTTTTGAATTTTTACTAGAAGGGTTGTTATTTAAAAAAAAAGAAGAAAAAAAAAAGGAAAAAAAAAAGAGAAAACAAAAAAAAAAAAAACAAAAGCAAGCAGACAAGCTCTTACTCCCACCACCACTTAGATGGACATAAGAAAGAAATGGAAACACAAGGTTTTAAGTATTTATTTCCTTCAGGAGTTTCTAAGGCATACTGTAATTGCATTCTGCCCCATCCCCCCTTTTGTCCAATTATAATTAATGATTCATGGTTTCTTTTACACAGCTTTTTCCCTCATTACTTTACTTCCATAAATCATTGTTCACCTCCTACATTCAATAGTACTGATATCACTAAGGAGATTTCATGTCCTTCTGTCCTTTTCAGGAGAAATACCAGTGCATCACTATTGTGTTACATTTTAACATACTTTGTGGAGGATGGATGTTTTTATTGAAGATGTCTATAACAAGTCTTTAACTTATTTAATGTGAGAAGCCTTCATTGGAATTTATTGTTTGTTTGTTTCCAACGAGTTTCTGCAACTGTTTTTTCACCCACATATTAAGTCATTCTCTTAGTTGATGCCTGGGGTTTTAGGGTTTGGGTTTATTGTTGTGGGATCAGGTTTTGGATTCTTTTTTTTCCCCCCTTCAATTCCCAAAAATGTTTATCTGCAAGTGGAGCAAAGCAGATGTCAGAATCTCAACCGATATCCTTTTTGCAGTTAAAGGTAAATATCTTTATCCTGGATTTAATAAAAGAGAAGGTGGCAAAAGGACAACCTGAAGTGCTTGGAGGGAATGCTCCCTCTTTTTAAGGCTGTCTCAGAGCAGTATGTGTTTGGTGTCATTTTAAAAGTAGCTTGATCATGCTTTGATATCAGAAACAGCCTTGTAACAAAGAGCCTCGTACAGTTGTTTGGCCACTAGAGTTTAAAATGTAAACAAGTTGCAGTGGGAAAGCAAAGGTGAGGCAGTGTATTTTGAACCAGTGAATTGTAGCTTGCAAACGTAACCTGATTTTGAAGTAACTGCATGGTAGCAAGGATTAGCAGTCTCTTACACCCCTTCTCTCCTCCCTCTCATCCCCGACACATGTGTTCAGCGTACCGTACATTGGGAAAAATAAACAGCTTACTCCAGCGAAGCTAAATCCACTTAATGACTGCTTAAAGGGAACATACAAACTCGCACTGCCGCGTCCCGTCCCATGGTATTAGCTGGAAGACTAGCTAATATGCACAAAAAGCCCAGTCCAGGTTGCTTCTGCTGGTGTGTCGCTTTCGGAGAGTGGGGTGTGTGGGGATGGCCCTTTCCTACAGGGTCCCCGGCAGCGACAGCAACTGGCACTACTGCTTCTGGTGCTGGAGGCTCACGGACAGCATTCCAGGGGTGGGTAGGAAAGCTTGCGTTTGTACTTTCCCTTTAAATAGGAAAGGTTGGCTCACGTGTTCCTCATACTTCTCAATGAATGTACTGTATTACCATTTAAAAAAAAAATCAAGAAATGATAATAGATTGGTCTCCTTTTGTTATCTGGTCCTTGTTTAATTTGTTTAAGGGTTTTTGTATACAAAAGTTTACATTTTTATGTATATTTTTCTTGTGTAAAAACTGATGTAATATGTGTATAAAACACTGTATGTATTATCTGTATATAGTGTGACAAAATGATTTTCTTTCTTTCTTTTGGATGTATTAATAAATCTTGCTGTGAAGTAGCTGTGTTTACTATGATGAAACGCTCTCTTTACGACATTTTGCGAAGTCCGAGATGTATGAATATTGCCCAGGCTGAAATCTAATCCATTAAGTGATTTATTCTTTTTTTAAAACATATCCTAAGTACAGTTATTAAACTGTACTTTGCTTAGATAGCTGTAGAGTCTGATTATGCTCTTGCTTATTCTCTGTTGCTTTCTAATAACATTAGCTAATTAGTTTTGCAAACAAACTGGGGTCTTCAATCTCAGTACGGGTTCTAATTATAGTGCTTTCTAGCTCTGGATCACTGGCCTGGAGACAGATCCTCTTCATCTTGTTTTCTGTTTTGAGTTGCAGAACTGTACTTGAAATATAATTTAAGGGGTAGAAAATAGAATTTTGTCTTATATGTTGTTTTCTAAGATTTAAAAAAATACATACCTACTTCATCACTGAAACTGGTAAGTTGGAGTTTGGTGTTATTTTGAGGATTAGCATGTGAATGAGAAGTGATGGTTGTGAAGTTGCCATGGGTCAGCTCTCAGGCAGAGTTGCGAGCCAGGTCATGGGTGTGGTGTTCACCTGGGTTGGTCAGACGCTGGGCATCACCACTGCTTCATTTGGACAAGCCAGCCATGAACTGGGTTAAAGCTGCTGTTCCTGCCACCTTGCTGCGACTGGTGTGATCTAGACTGCCTTGGCTGGCACCGACCTTCCAGTGCGGGGTTTGCTCTCTGAGAGGGGCTTTTCCACAGCAGCTCAAAAGGATATCCTCTCTTTAGACGGAGCTACAGCTTGGACACTTTGCAGTTAGTAGGTGGCTGCTGCATGTTCCGCTCACTGTTTGTTTTGGGAAGTCTTCCCCTTTGCTTTCTGACATGAGGGTATGTGCTACAACTGGTGTTTGCTTTCCTAGTCTCCATCTCCTATGCGTTTGAAGTGGTGACTTGCAGGGCAAAAGCAGTCATGTCCTAGGTGAGACCATCTTCCAGGTTCTGTTCTTCATAAGCAGTCTCACTTAATGCTGCCCAGATCATCCGAGTAACTATCAGCAGAGATTGATGAGAAAGGGATTCAGTAATTTGACTTTTCTTTTTAATGAACAGTGGCCCAGCCATTCTAGACAGTGTAATTAGAGCTGCGTTTCTTAGTACTTGATTGTAATTCAGGCTGAGGGATACACGGTGACAGTGAATGATGTAGTCTTCCATGCTAACACACGCTGCAAAGGTTTCACAGCAAAAGATGGAAGTGGTTTGTGCTTTAATACCTTGCCTTCCTGAGAGATGGGAGTACACAGAAAGTGCTGCATCCAGACATTTGTCAAAACAGAGCCTTGACAGAAAAGATCATCCTGAGTGCCATTAGGTGGCACGTGAAGGACAACCAGGTGATCAGGCCCAGCCAGCATGGGTTCATGAAAGGTAAGTCCTGCTTGGCAAACCTTATCTGCTTCTATGATAAAGTGACCTGCTTGGTGGATGATGGAAAGGCTGTGACTGTTGTTTACCTGGACTTTAGTAAGGCCTTTGACATGTTTTTCCATAGCATTCTCCTGGAGAAACTGGCTGCCCATGTATCAGAAGTTGCCCCTTCTGTATGAGAAATAGTGTGGTGACTGGGAAAGTGATCATCCTCCTGTACTTGGCACTGGTGAGGCTTCATCTCAAATTCTGTGTCCAGTTTTGGGCCCTTCACTACAAAAAAGACACTGAGGTGCTGGAGAGTGTCCAGAGAAGGGCAACAAAGCTGGTGAGGCGTCTGGAGAACAAGTCTTATGAGGAACTGCTGAGGGAACTGGGATTATTTAGTCTGGAGAAAAGAAGACTGAGAAGAGACCTTATCACTCTCTACAACTACCTGAAAGGAGGTTGTACAGAGGTGGGGTTGGTCTCTTCTCCCAAGTAACAGACAATAGGAAAAAGGAAATGGCCTCAAGTTGCACCAGGGGAGGTTTGGATTGGATATTAGGAAAAGAATTTACGCTGAAAGGGCTATTAAACACTGGAATAGGCTGCCCCAGGGAAGTGGTTGAGTCACCATCCCTGGAGGTATTTAAAAGATGGGTAGACATAGTGCTTAGAGAAATGGTTTCGTGATGGTTTTTGTAAGTGTTAGGTTGATGATTGGACTAGATTATCTGAAAGGTCCCTTCCAACCTAGGCAATTCTATGGTTCTACAATACTGGCACATCAGCAGAGTTGGTCCATGTTTGTGCCAGTGGAATTTGAACAGAACTGGACCCTTGAAGTGTTCACAGATATTTCCCAAAGTGCTTATTGTCAGTATTACTACATGGGGCATGTGGGCACTCAGTTACAGATTCCATGTGTCTCTCCATGGTGGTGGTGATCCCCTCCAGTGCTGGGAGAGCTGGAGCTGCCTGAGTCTGGGGGCCTTGAGTTCTTACAACCAGTTGTAAGATCTTCAAAATAATGGCTTTGTTGGATAACAACGTGTCAGCATAATGTCATCCTGTGTCAGCATAAAGGAGCGGTACGTGCAAGTGACATCTCTGAAAGATGTGATGTCAGTCCTGTCTTTGTCCTGTAAAGGCTACAGGCCACGTTTGCACATTAAAACACACATTCTGCATTGGAATCTGCCGATTCTTCTAGGACCTTGAAGAGACCCATTTTTTCCTTTATCATCTTTTCATCAAAACAGGGCAGATCTTCTAAATAATGCCTTTGTTGGATTTTATTTTCCGTTTGCTAATGAAAAATGTTCTTTAACATCATCCCATTAGGATAAACCTAATTAGGAATGTGGAAAGAGGTTTAAGGACTGATTCTATAAGTGCCTAGAAGCATACGAATGGATTAAATCCAAGACACATGAGGCATCTGGGGTTCTTCCCTGCGCATTCCTGCTGCCTCTTGGTGTAGACATTTAAACTTGCCGCCTGAATCAAGAGACACATATTAGCATCAGCGGAGGATACCTCCCTAAGTGTGTAGTTTTCCATAATTTGTGCTCTCAGCAATTTGCATGCATTTGCTACGGCTGCTTTAGTAAAGAGCTTTTCCAGTCCAGCTGAGTGTTCAAAGTCAGCAAAGCCACTTGACTTATATCTGAGAGCACTTGGTGGTTGGTGGGGTTTTTTTGTTTTGTTTTTTAATTTCCCCCTCCAACCAGTTTAATGCCTTGTTTAATCCTGCAGAATGTAATTTTTCTGTTAAAAAGCATTTGCTCAGTGGAGCTAGCCAGTTTCCTTTCTTATTAATCTCATTTTTTCTGCTCTCCCTTGGGTCTTACTGTTTAATATAGCTTTTGGGGTTTTTTCCCTTCCTCCTTTATTGCTCAATGTTTTGCCTATTCCATACAATGTTTTTGTCTTGTCTTCTCCATCTCCTTTTCCCTCAGACTGCAGCTAAAATTGTTGCTGAAGAGATTCTGGTAAGCAAAATTAGATTTCTAGAACTCAGAATTGTTCCTTGTCAGACCTTATCCTCTTCACTTTGCTCCTTTATCTCTACCAGCTCTGCCCAGGTATAAGGCCTTGTTTGTCAGAGCTACTTCTAATACCCCTAATTAAGAAATTAGAATCAGTCAAGGTCTCGTACAAATATACATGTTGCCTGAGGTAGGCCCTTTCAAAGATGATGGAGATGAGGATCTTGACAAATAATCTCTCATCAAAAAATTCAGCGAAGCCGCTGTGATGTTTTGCATGCTGCGCATCAACTGGCTGCCTGTAGCAAATTTCCTGTGATGACACGCCAAAAAGATGATGCCTTTATCAGACACCGTTTCCCATTAAAAATGCTTAAAAAGCTACCAGTCCTGCTTGTATCGATTGGCTGTGATGTTGGCTGCTTTCACACAGCCCTGTCCTACCGGGAGCAGAGTGTTTCATGAAGACCGTGCTGCATCTTTCTGAGTGCATCCCTGGTTTTGGGCAGGCTTTGCCCACAGGCAGCACTGCTGCCATCTGCCTTTGCCAGGTGAAGAGAGAGCAGGGCAGCTTAACTCTCAATCAATCAATTAAATACTTGCAGGCACTCTTTTCCTTAATGTCCCCCCGGTAGCACGGGATATTTATCTGCAAGCTTTCTACACATCTCTTCCTTTCTTTCTACATGTATATTCATGGATTTTATGACAGTTGCTCTTAACCAGTGCCAGAATCTGTATCAAGCTGCTCTAAGCTGAGCATGTAAGAGACAACCAATGCATGGACCTTCTAGTGGCTCTAAATATAATCTAAACTATATAGAAAATGATGGAGGATACCATCAGAAAAGAGCAAGTGACTCAATGTGACTAAGCCTCTTCGGTATCATTGGGTGACACAAAAAGTCACTGTCCTTATCTTTCAGCTCTGGTTTCTGCATACATTTTGGGAGCCCATCTCACAGGATCTGGATTGTCCCATGCACCTCACCATCCCTGTGGCACATGCAGAACAACTGGCTTCACCATCATCTTGCATGCTCTTCCCTCCACATCTTCCTCCTTGTCTATGTGCTGTCTCCTCTGGTGGGGCACCCTGTGGACTTTGCTGTCTTACATGCCAACCTACTCCAGTGGAACCGAGCTCTTGCTACCAGCTCTCTCTGGTCTGCTTTCATCTCCTCTCCAAAGCTCCAGTTCTCAGGCCATGGGGCTATGACAGACAGTATTTTTCATCCTCTTGCTGCCTTATCAGCCCACCAGCCCACATGGCTCACTGTCCTATATGAGCAGCTATCCAGGTGTGAAACTCCCTGGCTGGAAAACTGGTGGGTTTTAAACATCGCATCCCTGCCGTGTTGCTGTCTGGTGCTGTAATTGAAATGCAGTCTGTGGTGCGTAATTCTTAAATACATCAAAACTATAAAAGAAAATCCTCTTTTTACTTTGGTCATCTCTAATGCTCTAAAAATAAATCCACTCATTCATATAATTCATAATTCAGCCTTGTTTTCCTTCTGCCTCCTGTTTTTCCACCAGCTGTTTGGGACTTGATTTGCAGTGGAAGATGTTGTTTGATGGTGGGGATATACCAACGAGAGCAAATGGTTTCAACCTCTTGCACTCGGAGCATTAAGTTTTATGGCTTTCCCAGTGCTATAAAACAAACACATCCTATCTTATTTTTCATTTTGGTCATCATTCTGTTTATTTTTCTTGCAAGGTTTTATACCAAGATAAGAGTTCTCAGAGGTTTTTGTTTACTCTGGGAAAATGGCTTGGCAAAGGAAAGCATTACTGTGCAAGGCTTGCGTTGTGAAATTGGTTTACGGCTGTAATTTTTATGTGAAAGATGCCAGACTCTTTAACAATCGAGAATTAAGTTTTCTACTTCTATTTTCAAACAGGTAATTTGCTAATTATTTACCTAGGGATTGTTCCTTGCTAATGGCCTATCTGAGTCCGTGCCATACTTATAATAACCCCGCTGTCATCATCTATGCAGGAGGGACATGCTGTTCCTGGGGCAGAACAGAAGAAAGAAGGCAGCAGCCCGGGAGGTGCCAGCATGCAACGGTCAGCAGAGACCCAGTTTCTCAAGGGCTGTAAGCCAGCATTAACGCTGTCAACCACAAAGCTCCTTTTGCCCCAGCTGCAGAGCAGGACCTGGGTAGGTGCCTGCTGGGTCGCTCGCTGGGTGGAAGCAGCCTGCTCGTGCCCTCACAAATGTGCAATGATGGAAGACTGTTGTCATCACAGATTCAAGCACGGCTACAGAATATGTAGTATATTCCTGCTTGAGATTCAGGCTGTTTTCTGCAACCCAAGACTGGGACCTGAAAGCCACGTTTTCAAATCTTTATAGCTGTAGTCCATGTTGAGTCACAGACAGCACCACGGCACAATGGCCACCTGCCAAGCTCACTCCCTGCCGGTGAGACCTCTCTGTTGGATCATAAAGCTTCAAATCAAAAGGTTTGCATTTTCTCTTTTTTCACTGATGAAGAGTTGCTGGCAGTGCTACACGGCCCTCCTGTTTAATTCCCCCCATGTCTGAGCTACACTCAAACGGAGTCCTGTCCTCCAGATCTGTACTGGTGTTGACACTACCCAGGTCTGTGCCAGGCTGGCAGGGCTGTTTGAGGGGACCTCAGTCAGAAGTGTGGTCCCCAGCAAGACGTGGGAACTGCTGACCGTGGTGCCAGGCCCTGGGACAGTGCAAGCAGGGAGAACCCAAGCAGATGGCCAAGGCTAAAGGTGCTGCAGCTTGTTGCAGAGGATGACTTGACCTAGTTGGTCCGTCAGCTTTAGTCTTACATTCCTGGTTTGATTTCATTGCCCAAAATCTGCAAGGAGCAGCAGGCCATTGTAAGAGGTTTTAGTAATATAAAAGTATTGCCTGAGCTTTTAATAATCAACCCAAAGTTGTTCCTGACCTTCCTGACCAGGTTTGTTTCAGAGCGTCGGTGACGGCGCCGATGGTGAGTGCCTGGTGGAGGTGACAGCGCGTGAGCTGCGGGGCTGGGGCTGTGCAGGGGATGCTGAGGAGCAGGACGGGGCCCTCAGTTTCAATTGTTCTTTTCAAACCCAGAAATTACATCCTGCAATATATGGTATAGTCTGTGCAGGGGCTCACATGCAGAACCGATGCTTCCCAAGCAGAGTGAGATAAGGGAAAGCGTGGGGAAGTAGAATATCTTTATTACTTTTTTCAAAGGGAGATTCTCTTTCACTTTTCATTTCCTCTTGCGTTTCCTTTCTGTATTTGTGCTTTAACATTAGGTTTGATTCTGTCTTGATAGCATTCAAGTGAAGGCTTACATATTTCATCAGGATTGTCTCTTTTGTTTTCAGGGCTGGAAGTCCCAAACAATATGAAGCAGTCACAGCCTCATACACATCTGGAGTCCTTTCATCCACTCCAAACAGGCACTTTCCTTTATTCCTATTCACCCTCATTACTTAATTTCCTAAAGAGGCTGCAGCTCTTTAATGCCTGAGTGACGTATGTCAAAATGTCTCGCTAGGCTCTTCCACTATGTGATAATTCAGTATATCCTGTTTCCAGAGCTGAGGAAATACATTTCCTTCACTTTAGCTCATTACTCTTTAGGAAATTGCTTTTCTTCAATTATCCTGACAACCTGGATTTTGACAGCTCCAGACTCACTGGGTGAAGCTCCTGCAGTCTCTGCAAACACTGTTTTACCTTGAGACTTCTCTGCCTGTTATCTATCGTGTCCTTCCTAGAAAGGACCTTTTATTTGGGACTTTTCTTACCTCTGCCAATGGCGGCTGGGTGTCAGGACACAATTTACAATGCTGATACTGAAGGTTTACAAAAAACTGGTTTATCATACCCTCTCTGACAAGGGAATGAGTTGCTTTGCAGGCTCACGGAGATCTCCATAGGTGAACCTGTATTACCCATTCCTGTGCTAATGTAACTTTTATGGCCAAGTTTTATAAAAAGATCCATCACTTGCGTTGTCTGGAACAGGATCTTAAAGAAAGCATTAGCAAAGATAAACTACAGGGAGCACTTCTCAGCACTTTCTAGTCCAAGAGCTACTTAACCTATCCAGAAGAAAACCCACAGATTATCTTGCAGAGAGTTGCCACAAGAGCTTTAATTTACAACCAAATACAGATAAGCCCAAACTTCATCAGTCTGAATATAGCTTTCCTTCCTCCTCCTCCTGCTATTTCTTGTGCTTTTCCCCCTTTCCCACACCTTGTGGTCCCCACACTTCCTCACCATCAGCAGCTGGGTGAACTGGCCCAGCCCTCTCTGTACTGGTTTGCTGAGTAACTCCGGTAACTTCCCAGTGCTTTGTGGTGTCTTCTGACATTGCTTAGGAGGCTCAGATCCAGACATAGAATGGCCCAATGCTGAGGCACCTAATTATCTTATGGCTAAACCAGCAATGTCCTGTGGTCCTACACGTGCTTCTTGATACTGTTGGGTCCTAATAGCACCTTCTTACCTCTCAGGGACATCTTGAAGAGAAAGCGTGTGAGGAGTTCCCATGCCGTGCGAGGGAGGAGGCAGCACAGATGGAAATCTAGACCAGTTCATAAGAAAATACTATACCAACAGGAGATACTATTTATACTTAATGAGAATCTTGCATTTGAATCCAAGACCTTAGTAAACCCATTTTTTCTTCAAAACTGCTTCACTTCACCCATACAAGGGTCGTGACTGCAAAGCACCCCACCTCTCCTAGGGACGGACCCAGTCAATCATCTGCTGCAGAAGTCCCTTTGGCAAGCAGAGTGATTCTCTGTTTTCAGTTTCCATCGGCTCTAGGTGACAAGCTGGAGAATTGCAGTCCATGGCTCCCCCTGGTCTCTCTCAGGAAATGAAAGGCTCACATGTCTTCTACCTCACCAAGGATGACATGTTCTGTGGCAAAGTTTCCCATTCTTTAAGCTGCCCTCCACTGGTCCTGCTGGGTAAGATGCATTTATTCGCTGGAGACCTGTGGACACATGTTGACGTTACTCCCTTCCTAACCACTGTTCTGCACATGTATCTCATTTTCAGGTGTAATGGACCTCTCTAAGCTTCTCCTTGTCCCATCTTTGACTCTGGACACTTTTTGGCAGTTTCCCATGACAGTCTGATGGGAAAGAACCTTTGCTAGATGAGTGTACTGCTTGCTGATAGTTTTTTTTCCTCTTTTGTGATGAAAAAGTTCCTGTTGGGTATTCATCACCTGGGGGCTCCTTCGGGAGAGAAGACGAGCTGCCTGGCAGTGGCTCCAGCATTAACAGGCAGTCAGGAAAGTGGGTCTCATGCTCTTTTTTGGGACACAGAAACTGTGCCTGCCCCGTTCCGCGAGTGGCACCAGCTCACCTCAGTTTGGTCCTGGGGTTCATAGCTGTTTTGTGGCTGCTTTTAAGGCAGCCTCAAACCCACAGGTGTGCTCTCCTGTCAACAACTCTTTTGCCTGCAGTGAAAACCAGACACCAAACTGTGGGGAAAATTAATGGCACCTGCAAATTACATGCACTTAAAAACTGAGCTACTTCATTTGCAATTACAATCAGGTATTTTGGTGTCTGAGGCCTGTGCCTCATGCATCTGCGTATCTTAAGCATGTAAACAGCTGGAATTTGCTCTGCAGAGCTGCTGGCATTGGTAGGCAGGGACGCTGGTGTGGCTGTGCACAGCAAGGTGGAGATAGCTCTTCTGCATGTCCACCATTGTGTACGCAATGATGGTGATCCCTGTCAAAAAAACTGCTCTTGCTCTTCCCCTGTCCTCCAGTGACTTCAGGAATAGCTCTCTGTTGTTCCCTTCAGTGAACCTGCTTGTTGCTGAGGACCTGAGACTCACCTTGAACCTTGCACCAGGGTACCCTAGCCCAGCTGAGATCCTGCACCAAAAGGTAAGATTTCAGTCCAGAAGACTTACCTGGCCCTCGCTGAGCCCAGCACAGACTTGGCTACTGATTAAGAGAACCCACGTGCCCTTGGCCAAGGGTGCAGCTTTCTAGAGCCCACCAGGCCATCTGCATCCCCTCAGCTGTGAAGAAGGGCAGCGTGTGCGTGGTGTGCCAGCAGTTAAATCAAGTAGGGATGTGCTGCTCTTCCTCCCTCTGCTGTTTCCCTCCAGCTAATCTAAAGTCATTTTGAAAGCTCATATTTTGATCTCGCTGTGTACAGAAAACATAACAGCTCCAAAGCCTCATCCCGGTAGCACACAGGAATGCCATTGCTGCTCTTGACGTCAGCAGACATGGCTTTCTGTCACGTCCCAGGGCCTGGGGCAGTAGGCAGAGCTCTCCTGTGGTGCTCCCAGTCTGGTGGGACTCGGGCAGCTCCAACAGCCTCACAGCTCGTCCAGCAGGACCTCACGCTGGAGAATATGGGTGGAGGTCGCCCCCCAGTCCTGTGTGCCCCCAGGAAGTAAGAGAGGGGAGCTTCAGCAGCAGGGTGGGAAGGGGGTTGCATCACTGGCCAAGGCTGCATCTTGACCCCCAAGCCCTCCATCCTCCATGCTGTAGGGGTACAGCTGACAGACTGCCTGGGCTTCCTCCCACGGCTGAGCTTGAGGATGTTTCCCGGTCCCTGTGGGGCAGCTTTGATGCCCAGCAGTGCTGGTGTTCACAGCTTCACAGCCTGGCCCTTGTGCTGGATAAGGAGGAAACGTGTTTCCAAAGTGGGATTGCTGAGAAGGCGCTGGGCTGGGAGAGCGGGTGGGACAGGCAGAGCGAGCTGCCGTGGAAGGGACTGCCCTGCAGGACAGACTGACGATGTGAAACCGTTAGACAGGCGAGCGAGTCGTGATCAAACAGAGCAGAATTCCCTGCAAATGCAAAAAATCAAAGTGTGTCAGGGAAAGCAGGAACGCAGAAGGATGAAGAGCTCAGCATTAGCCTCCTCTTGGGAAGAGCGTCAGGGCAATAATAACTTGCCGGGTCTTTGATTTCTGGTGAATGCCTGCGACGTGGGTGATTTGTTCACCGCTGGTGGAAGGTTTTGTTGGGGCTGAGGAGACTGGGGGAGCAGCCCACGCTCGTCAGCTGTCTCCAGATAAGGAACCGTTTGATGTTGCAGCAACTCTGCCATCAGAACGGGGACAGCTGATGGGCTGCTCTGCGCAGGCACTTCAGTCCAGCCAGCAGCTTGTGAAGTCCTTTACTGCTGTTTCTTATCATTACTGTAATTGTTGTTATTATTATTATTACTATTGTTATTACAAACACCTGCCAAGACGCACAAGCCAGTTTTTCTGCCCTCCTAAGTGCTAGCACCTACTTTGTTAGTTGTGAAGCTGCATGCACATTATGTGGGCAAGGCACAGCCCACCCAGCCTGTGTGCCAATGTGGGGGCGCTCACAGGGGGCTCCTCAGCATGAACTGGGCCAGGCATGTGGGGAGGTGTGTGTGCGCATCCGTAAGACACTGTCGTTTCTTAACCATCCTGCTCTTTCCTCCGTATTGCAGTGCCCAGACCAGGTAAAATCAAGCTCCAGTACATGGATTTCTCTGTACCCTTTCGGGTGGCCAAGGCTTGGTGTTTCACAGGGCGGTGGGCTGGGTGTATTTATATCAAGTTCCTGACACATCTGTGGAAAGTCAGAGCTAAAAGGCTTTAAAGTGGTGATGTTTTCAGGTGCAGAGGACCATTTGGCATCCTCTGCATGGGACTTCCCTATTCACAGGGAGGGTCAATGTACATTTACATCCGTGTGCGAGACCACACGGATGAGTGTAACTGGGGTCAGGCACCCTTAAAAGCAAGGCAAGACATTGCAG
Organism: Gallinago undulata; assembly: GCA_026546715.1. Lineage (NCBI taxonomy): Eukaryota > Metazoa > Chordata > Aves > Charadriiformes > Scolopacidae > Gallinago > Gallinago undulata. The sequence goes on from JAOTQQ010000079.1 coordinate 30,266,475, forward strand.
TGGCAACTGGTATGGGATTGAGCCTCAGACCAGGAGAGATATGTAGGTGGAAGAATCTATGATGCAGCCTCCATAAAACAAGGTCAGAGCCAACACTGCCACGGCTGGCGGGCAGCCACGGCGCAGACAAGAGCACTGCTGGCCAGGCCCTCGCAGACCCCGAGTTACATTTACTGTTGCCTTTTCTGGCGCAAAGGTGCGCGGAGGATGTGGGTGATGTCTGGATTCAGTTGACTCACAAGGTGGAAGCAGCCAGCCAAGGTCTCCCCTGCGCCTGAGGTCTGTGTGCCAGCGCAGCACCCCGCTAGCTTGGCCGTCGGCCCTCCCTGGGCCCTTTCCAGGTGCAGGCACAGCGTGTGGCACCAGCTCTGAAACACACCGCCCAGGATGGCAGGAGCACCGCGAGACTGGGAGAGCCTGTGCTGCTGATGAGGCTGTTAGCGCGCTTTCAGCCATCTAATGCAGAAGTCCTTAGGAGAAGACTCTGGCTTAATCTCAGCTCAACTGGAAAAATGCCGATGACTGGAAATGTCATCAGCTGCCTGTGGGCCAGGCTGGCCCTGAGCTGATAAGGAGCAACACAGAATAAAAATGTCAACACAAAATTGGAGAAACACAGGGGCTTGTTGCATGTCTTCTCCATCACACAGGGAAGCAGGGCCCCTCTGCTGCTAGTCCTTCCAGCAGCTGGACTTTCCCTAAAGTCTCAGTGAGAAGCTATACACCCTCTTAGAAAGGAGAAAAGTGGCTGATGTCAGTGCTGCAGAGAAAAACTGAAACTCTTGCCCCATAGACCCAAACAAAGAAGGTAAGTAAACCCAACTTTCGTTGCTTTCTTTAATTTTAGAAGGCAAATCTCACAAGGTTCTGCTCTGGAACCCTGCTTTCTTGAAGCTCTCGCAGATGGTGGGGGAAGGAGACCCAACTGGAAGGAGACCCAACCAGAAGGAGAGCTGACCCACCTCCCTTGTTGACCACCTGGAACATGGGCTTGGAGCACCAGATTTGGGCAGCAGCTCCTCTCATCCCATACAACCTGCACTCAGGACCCCACAGGAACATCAAATACTGTGGCTCTTGGGTAAGAAGTAATGCCAAAAGTAACTGTCTAACCTTCCCTCTCTGGTAGTAGGGTCATGTTAATTCTCCATGGGGAATGGGATGTAAAGCTCAGACCTTGCAATTTCTGAAACAGAACAGTGTCTGGAAATGTCATCTGGACCTTGAATACATCTGCATCCCTTCTCCAAGTTTGCAGAGAAAATAAAATCTAAAGAAGTTCAGGGAACTGTACTTGCACAGCCAGCAGATTATAAATAACTTATGAACTCCTGAAAGCAACCTGTGGACATTTCCATCTGTGTTGTAGTGACAAATCTTTGAAAGAAAGCTAGGAGCTGGAAGGAGGAGGGGCAAAGAGTGATTTACAAAGGCTGCAGCTGGCATCAGTGCTGGCTTCATGTCACTAAAGCACTGGGGTCTAGGAATGAGGGAAGATGCACGTGTCCCTCACCCCATTGGATTCCTTGGCCAAACTCCAACTCTGGCACTTGCTGGCTCTGCCCAAGGCACAGGAGCCACCCAGACTGGTCTCCTTGTACTTTACCACAACCCTGATGTCAGCTCTGCCGTGTGAGGGACATTGTGCATGCATGTGTGCCCAGAGGGCAGCCAGATGTTTGTGGATGTTTTTTTAGAGGCCATTCCTTCTCCGGCCAGGGGTTCGGGGACAGACCCTTACCAGCTCAAACCATCCTCCCCGGCTGAGCTTCCTCCCTTTTTGACAGTGTGGCCCCTCATGGGGCCATCTTAGGGGCTGAACCCCCAAACTCTCTGCCTGGTTCTGGTCTCGCCTTCACCGACGCGGGCCCTGGGGGCAGCCGTGGTGGCTCCTGACCTACAAGCGCTGCCGGGGAGCTCCGGGTGCGGGGCTGAGAGCTCCTGGCAGCACCAGCAGCCTATGGCTGTCCCCGCCGCCCCCGGCATTTCCAGGAGGAGGGGGCTTTGCCAAGGGCTGACGGCCGCCGGGCTCGGCTCGGTTCGGCTCGGCTCGGCCTGTCCCCGCTAGGTGGCACTCGGGGCTCAGACATCGGTAGCCCCGGCCGCCTCCGCCCGCCGGCGGCGGGGAACGGGCAGGGAACGGGCGGTGGGGCAGCGGCCGGGAGGGTTAGCGAGTTGACTAGATGATCTTAAAAGGTCCCTTCCAACCAAGTGATTCTGGGATTCTGTGAAAAGTGTCACCCCGCCGTCAGCCGCTGCCGCCTGTCGGTGCGGGGCGGTGGCGGAGGCGGGGTTGGAGCGCAGAGGGGTGGCCGTGCGGGGCGTCGAACTCCTGATGGGAGGATGCGGGAGGAAAGAGGAAAGCTTTGCTAGAACTCTTGCTTTTCAAATGGATAAATTAATCAGTGGCATTAAGTCCTCCCAATTATTTCTCACCATGGGTACTGCTTACTTATTAATTTGCTTCGGGTTAATCCAGCAAGCGGTTTTAACACAGCAGAGTTTTGATGGGATCACGTAAAAGGAATCGAAGAGGTTAATTATTGCTGTTAATTACTTGCTTTGCAGATTGGGTCGCACACAGCAGTGTCTGGTGCCCCCTGGGTGCTTGGAACACCAGGGTGATGGGGCTGGGGTGATAGCAGCAGCAGAGAAGCCCTGCCACTGGCAGGACATGTGTGGAGGGACTGGTGGTTGGGTGGGTGTCAGTAGGTCTAGGCTGGGACAAGGAGGACTTGTGGAGGCCTCTGGACATCAGTGATATGACCAGGAACGTGTTTCCTTACTTTCCAGCGTGATGTGCTTAATCAGCCTTGACTTCCTGCTCAATCAGCCTGGGGCAGTGCTGGTGGAGGGGCTTTGAGGGGAAAGAAGAAGGTTCAGAGGCTGGAGGCTTTTCCTGGAGGGAGTCATGAAGGAAGTTAAAACTAATTTAGCATAACAAAGGAAAGGTTAAGAGGTGACTGGATCATCATCTCTAAGTACTTATTTAGGAATGAGACTTCTGGGAGCAGAGGGCTGTTTAATTTGGAGGACAAAGGCGTAACAACATACAATGCCTGAAAGATGAAGAGATGCAAAAAAAGGGGCGTCTCCTTTGTTAATGCTTAAGGTTATCTACTAATGTACGTGGGGATGGTAGAGTTTCCATCCTGCGATATCTTTAAATCCAGATTGAAGACTTTTCGAAAAGACATGCCTGAGGTCAGACAGAAATTATGGATTTATGATTCTGTGGCATGTGTCTTGCAGGAGTTCATATTAAATGATTTTATCTGATCCTTTGGCCTTAAGATCTATACCTCCTTGCAATAGCTAACAGATGCTGCAAACCACCTAAATCGGTCTGGTAGTTTGCAGATGACCATGATGTGATACACTTTGTTTCCACCTCACCCCCAGACATGGTCCTGCTATACAGCTGGCACCGCTGTGCCATTGCAGACAGAGGGGTGCCCCTTCAGCCTCACTTTTCCCTCAAATGGATTTCAGCATTTGCAGCATTTTCCCCATGCTAGTTTTCCGTCCTGGGGTGGCTGAAGACCCCATGCAGGGACTGCTCTACAATCTGATGAAAGCATGTTTTGTGGTCTGGGCTCTGCTGTTTGCTGAGGACTACTGAGGTCTACAGCGTGGTCCGCAGAGGCCACACGGCTTTGTTTCTGCTGAGCTCTGGCGACTGAAAAGTGATCATCACTGAAATAGTGGGAACCAGTATCTGCTTTTACAGAAAACTTTCCAGTTTGGGAGAAGGAGTCCTCTTGCTCACAAGAAATGTTCAGGTTTCTGTTGGCCAAGTCCAAATTTGCCTGATGGGGGCATGAACCTAAAGCTCTCAGCTGCCAAATCCTCCTGATTTCAGGTTGTGGAGGTTTGAATTTCTTCTCCTCGGAGTCCTTGAGTTGCTCAGCTGAGCTGTGTGTTAATGCTGGGCTTTGAATTTGCTATTCTGCCCTTGAATCGCTATGCTCTGTTGCCCAACCATGCAGTAGTTCCTCAGCTGATGTAAATCAGTTTAGCTCTGCTGCCTTCGCTCCTCTGTCACATACCCTGGCTCACACCCTCTCCCTGCAGCCTGGTGCCCCAAGGCAGCCACCACAGCAACCCCGTTTGCCCCCACGGGTCCTGCGTAGGAAGGTGAGGTTTAGCTGGAGATGCCAATTAAAACGCAGTCATCTGGGGCAGAGCTTCGGTGGAGTGGTGCTCTTGTCATCTGAGTCTTTGGGCCGGGACTTGTCTCTTGTATCTCCCACCCTTTGGGACAGGCAGGTGAAGTGTTGCTGTCTGTCAGTCCTGCCAGCACTGGTGGTGTGGAGGATTTGCCCAGGTGAACGTCACCAGGAGCAGTATGTAAGAAGGCGGCGTTCCTGCTCTAGGTCCTTGACTTCAACAGGCTTCCTGGTGGATTCAGACTTCCAGCATGACTCAGGGTATTGCAGTGTATCCTTAAGATAACATCTTTTGCTTGCCAACATGTAGGCCGTCTGCCAACGGTGGGGGAGGAGATCTGTTGTGAGTCTTTTGTATGTGCTCATAGTAAATAGATACATGCCAAATTGATTGCAATTGCCTTTCTATTTCCCTGCTAGGAATTGAAGGAAGGGAAGAAGTAGTCCCCCGTGGTCTGCCCCAGACCATTGCCCCACACCGCTTGGCTCCTCGGGTGTTGCTGGGGTACACACACCTCAGAGACAACAGTGTCAGGATCCAATTTTGCAGCACAGTTCAAGATCCCTGACCAGGATGCTCTCCCACTCCATGGAGTGGGCGTGGTGCTGGTGTCCCTGGTCATAGATGAAGGGCACCAGGGTGCAGCAAGGCAAAGTGACACAGGGGTGACAATGACCGGCACCAGAGCTGCCCTTGTCCTGCAGAGCTGAGCAGTGTGCTGGGCCAGCTCAGCCCCACCAGACCTCATGCTCTTGGTCTGTGCCTGCTTGCAAAACCCCAGGACAGCATCAGGTTTTGATCTTCTGCCTCGTTGCCAAACCATTAACTTCCCAGTCTAAATGCTTAATACAATGGCCTTATTTTGAAGACTGCCAGCTGAGCTGCCCCTGCTTGGGACTATCGTTTCCAACTGTTCTCTGGCAAGATGCTTTCTCAAATGATTTAAAAAAAAATAATCAAAGTTGTAACCACATCTGTGGCTGCCTTTATCTCTGGGAGCAGGAAAATTAGCTCTGAGGCTGTGAGGTGCTTTCTGAAATGGAAGTCTTCTCCTACAGACGGCACAGCTCCTGGCAGTGGAAAAGACCAGCCGCTGAGGTGGTTCTCACTGAAATCTCAGGCTCTGGTGTTCTGTGGCTGAGTGAAAAGAGCAGCCTAAAAGCCACCTGATTTAGGCTGTTATCCTAAATCAGCTGTGGGTTCTCTTTATGCACACCATCCAGCTGTGCTGATATATTGGCAGGCCGACCCAGTAAGGAGATCTATAGTGTTAGTGAGTGGCTTTATTTAAATGCTTCTCTTTTTCTATTAGTTCTTCCTAGGTTCCTCCTAGGCTGCATTATTGGTCCTTCACCCTTTCCTAGCACTGCTGGCAGAGGAAGAAGCAACACACATTTTTGCCTCAGTGGCATAGACCAGCAAAGGTACAGAGCACATCTTGAGCTGTCTCCTGTGCATTGATTGCTCCTCAATTAGTGGGCCAAATTGTCCGCTGGTGTAAAAAGCCCTACCTCAAAGGCAAACCAATGGGGTTACACTGGTTTACTGCAGCTGAGGGTCTGTCCACATCATCTCTAGGAAAAGTTGATTAGGTCTAGTGGATTGCTGACTTCTTTTATGAAGAAGCTGTAAAAAGTTCTTTTCTTCTGCTAGTGCTTCTCTCTGGGGAGTTGTTGGCAGAGCGAGGCGAGTCTCTCAGCAATAATACATTTCAAAGTTATTATGCCAGCAGAAAAGAAACACAAGGATTTGAACTTGCTAATATATATATATATATATTTTTTATGACAGGCCAGAACACTAAAGGGAGCCCCTGCCCTGCTGTGCAGACCTCCCTGGGTGTGCAGGGCGCCTGGCTCGCTGCGCTGCGGGATGGCGGCGGCTGCGACTGGCCCCCCTTTCAGGGCTAATCCCAGGGGGGTCAGAAATACAGGTCTTGGTTTTGGCAGCTGGGTCCTACCACCGAGCCGGCTCCTGCGCTGGCTGTGAGGAACACAGATTTGGATGGAGCTTGCCCGGCCTCTGGGCATGTCCCTTCTTCTGACTGCAGACAGACGGGGTCACCTTCTCCCTCCGCCCCACCGCTGTAACAAACCTGCTGGTGGCAGGGACCCATTCAGGTAGGGAATGGTGCAGCCAAGCCCAAATCTTCGTGTTGCTGTGGTGATAATAATGCTTTCACATCAGAAACGAGTGAATTGTCAGCTGAGACCTCTTCTTTTTTTAATGATTAACCCACCACTAATGATTAGATATAATACTGGGCGACATTGAGTGCTGCAATATTGATGTTTAATGTGGTCCAAAGCAAGGGCTCAGGAAGTAATAAAGATTTACTCCAGCTAATGTGCGAAGGCTGGGTTGTCCCTGAGCCCCTGCTAGCCGATAGCCTCATGTGTTTGCCGTGGTGTGGCAGCCTCGCCTAACAGAAGCTGAATTTCTGGCTAATAATTTAATGATGGTGTCACTGTATTTCCAATTACTGGAAAAAGCCATGATTCTTTTCTTTGCTACGTGTTATAAAATCAGCCCTTCATACTCCACGGAGTCGAGGGAGAGCACCTCATCCCTCTCTTTGAGCTCCTATTTGGTCCCGCAGCAAAGCCTGCCCACCCTGCAGGCTGTACGGAGGCGCTGCCCGTGGGGCTGGGAGGCAGCTCCCCAGTGCAGAGCTCCCAGGGAGCAGAGGTAGAGCACTGGGGACCAGGGCACCTACCTGGTGCCAGGATCCTCCTTGCCTCGCACACAGCTGAGGTAGATGGAGCTGGCACAGACTGGTGCCACGGATAAGTTGGCGTGGGAGGAAAACTTGGAAGGACAAATTACTGCAAGTATTGATTCCCCCAGCTGCTTGTGGAGGGATTTCATTTAGCAACACTGCCAATGACATTATGTGCAGGATCTTGTCCATGGCTGGTTCGGTGGCATTAAGAGAATTACTTTGGCCTAATGAATAGGAATAAGAATATTTCAACCTCCTCCCTGGAAAGTAATGGCGGATAATCAAGTGTGCAGCCAAGTTCAGGTCTAGTCACTTGCCAAGTGAATGCAAATGACAGGTTGCTTTATTTAATGGAGACCATGATGTGTTGGCCAAAACTGTTGTCTTTTTTCTCTATGGATTGATTCCCCTCCCCCCTCTAAAACAGACTTTTTCTCTGCTTCTGATTGGCTTTTTTTTTTTTCCCAAACATAAGAGACTTTTGCTAACCCTTGCACTGAAATCTGTCTGTAGATTGCACCAAAACTCCTCAATCAGCTGTATTTTATGCTGTGCTATGGGAGGAGGCAGGAGCTAGTGTGCTGTTGGTGGTCACTTCCAGCCTGCTGAGGAGCCAGAGCTCCCTATCTTGTTCCAGCTTGGAGCTGGTGAGATGCTCCATCGCTGCTCCATCCCACCAAGACCAATGTGACATTGTGGAGCCCCACACCCTGGCATCAGGCCCTTTGCTGGCATGGTGGCAAGGGAGCACCTGGACTGTGATGCTCTTGGGTTTGCTTTCGCAAACCACTTGCTTTCACAGCACACCAAGAACTCTGCTCTTCAGTTGCCCTTCAGCTGGGCACTTGCCAGCTGCTCCCCTCCAAAGCCCATCCCTCCCTCTCCGGCACAGCCCATGGACGTGCTGAGCAGTTGCTCTTGAGCCACTGCTGTTGTCCAGAGGTGTGCAAGGTTAAGAGCCCCTGTGAAGGGCCAGCCCCTGGGCTGTCCTACAGGCACACAGCCCGAATGCCAGGCAGAGGCACTGGGTTGTGGGGTCTGGGCGGTGCAAAAACAGGGCTGAAGCCCCAGCCCAGTGCAGGCTCCAGCAAATTGAGGCCAGGGATGCTGGGGGTAAGGGAGGGTGTCCCCATTCGATTGAGACTTTAATTTACGCTACGCTTAAACTGATTTATTAAACTCTTCAAACACAGGTCGTGCCTCACAAACTAGACCAGTGTGAGACAAAATACTTACCATTGCGAGCATGCATTTTCAGATGGGTTGTGGCGTTTTGCTTCATAGAGCAGTGATGACTTGTAACAGTCATGGCTGAGGGTGGGCTTTTTCCCTGTTCTTTTGTAAAAAACAGAAAGTGTTTGCAAAGTAAACTGATATCTCAGCTGCAGACCAGTCACCTTTCAAATGAAATGGCTGTGACTGCTCACCGGTGGTTAATCCTTGCACAGAGATTTTTGCTTCAAGAGCTGGAGGGAGGTGGGGATTTTGTTTATTTGTTCAGAATCAGGGTTCTTTCCTAATTAATTTTTTAGTTGACAGGGAGAACAGGTTTCTGCTTTGTTTCGCCAAGTGTTTTGATGTACGAGCAGAGATGTCATGCGGGATCTGTGTTTGCAAAAGAGGCTGACGGGAAAGATCAAAACTGATTTGTTACTTTTGCAGAGAAAGAGGCTCCATATCTGCAAAACAGAGCAGGGAGTGACTGAAGGCCCTAGACACCAGCATTGTGGAGCTGAAATTGTGGCTGTAAGCTGGTGACCAAAGTGCTGTTGCCCTGGCAGAAGCCGTGATTTCATGCCAGGTATCTATCACATCCTGGTCCCCCCTCCCAGTCTCTGGTCTGCCCCAGACAGTGTAACTCAGCACAACTCTGGGCCCTTCTCCTGCAGGATGAGCCCAAGGACTCCTGCTCCCAGGCTGGGCAGAGCAGGGGCTGTTGGGTGGTTTGGGAATGAGCTGTGCTGGGAGAGATGCTAGAGGGGTCTCTGACCATTTGCCAACAAGACACAGAATCATGCTGACAATAGGCCTGCAAAGCTGCCTTTTGGTTGGAACCATGCCTGGAAAATCTAGTTCCCAAGTGGGGACTTCAGCAGTTATGAATCCCTGACTGATGTGGTTGAAGGACATGGCAAACACATGACCCGTTACCATGATCAGCCAGTTTGGATCCTGTTAATGTGCTTGTTTAACCCTCTCTGACACCACCTAAAAGCTTCTGCCTCTGAGTGCCGCCAGTGTCAGCCCTTCCTGGCCCAAGGCCCCCCCGTCCCTGCAGGCACAAGCAGATGGGAGCTCCCTGGAGGAGAGCTGGCTCGGCTGCTGGGAAAGCAGCAGTGGAGAGCATGGGAATGGGTGAGGAGCTGGCTGCTCCGCTCCCATGGAGAGCACGAGAGTGACTGCTCAGCACGAAGGCTCACCAGGGTGGTGGCACTGATGGTCCTCAGGGTGGTACGAGGGATTGTCACCTCTTTTCTGACATGTGAATGCTTCTGAAGGCTGTCAGCTTCTGAAAGCTCTTTTTCTGCTGTCTAATCCTTCGCTTGCAGCCTTTGTCCTTCGTGGCACACCACTGCCAGGGGGGGTGGGTGTGCTGTGGTGTGGGGTCTATGCTGGGATGGTTGGAGGTAGAATAGAGGTCCAGCTTAGAAAAAAGCCAAACCCTGTACTTTCTGGGCATGACAGCATGGTTTTGAGGACCCTCAAGGGCATGGCACCATGTGGGGAGCTCTGTGTCTCACCCTGTTGCTTGCTGAAGATGTTCACCTTCAGAGGCAGGCAGCAGCAATAAGCTGCCATAGTCCTTCAGGAGGAGTCCTAACTTGTCTCAGATGGGTCTCTAACAGCACAACCCTCCTGCACTGATGATCATCCACAGCAACACCGTGGCTGGGCCTGAAGATGGTGGCAGCTGAGGCGCTTTGGCTGAGGTGCACAGACATAGAGCTGGGTGCTCTCACCTCTCCAAAGAGCCATGGAGCTGTGTCCTGGCATTGGCACAAGCCAGCAATGTGCGTGGTGAGTTTGGGGGCTGCTTTTACCCAATTGGGGCTGGGAAGGATTGAAGACATTTTCTTTTTCTTTCACTTTTTAAACAATAAATAATGGCAAAATCCATCTCCTGCCTCTTTTAAAAACAGCTCCTTTTCCTGATGGATAGATAGATATAATGAGATTCTCAAAGTCGTAAATCTGCTGCGACTTTATTACCTGCATCTGTTGGAGATGATGTGAAGAGAACTTCATACAGAGAGGACTCTTGAAAGGTTACAAAGGGAACCAGCGGTCTTCAGAAAATCTTCATCGAGAGAAAACAGCCAAGAAAACCCGCTTAGAAAAAAAAGCACTTGAGCTGGATGAATAGATGTCGGGGCTGAATGCGAGTGACACCGGCAGCAGGGCACCTTGCCGTGAAAGTGAGCTGAAGCCTGTCCCCTGCGTGGGCAGCGCTGGCACCAGAGTTGGACGTGGCTGCTGTGCGCAGCCCTCACCCCCGCTCTGGGGTGCAAGAGGCTGCCAGCACCCCAGCCCTCGCGGGCCTGAGCGAGACACCATGAACAGTGGCAGTGCTAAAGCAAAAAGCAGAGCTCTATTGTGCTTTTTTATTTGTCCTCTGGTGAATGCGCCATCGTTTCAGTCTCTTTCCTGAGGCAGGGAGATGGGTGAGAGGCAGCTCCAGGGCTGGGACCCTGCTGGGTCCATCTCAGTGGGCATCCCTGTGGGTGGGGTGATGGTGTATCACGGCCTCAGCACATCCCCACACTGTCTCACCTTCCCTCTGGGCTCTCATGAGGTTACCAGTGGGTGCGCGACACGGGAATGGGGAGGGTTGCAGGAAATAGGCATAATTAATAGAACTATTTTTTAAGCTGGTCAGCAGATGGGTAGGGACCTGACTGGCTCCCAGGTGAGCTGATGGCAGCTCTGTGCTTGGTGTGGAGCCCTGGCACAGGGACTGGCAAAACCCTGGAAAGATCCCAGTGATTCCTGAGCAAGTTGGCCATTTCTCAACTGGGACAGGAACCCACTCGATGTAGCTGTGGCCAAGAAAGCAGCAGGTAAGTGAGGATGTCCCAGCCCATGCCTCACCGTGGGGCCAGCCCCAGCACTGCCAGGGGCTGCGATTGCCAGAGGTGGTGAAAATTGGCTGGACATGGTACTGGAAAGTGCAGCCTGCTCCCAGAGAACAATGAGCTGTCATGCAAGGTCGTGTCTGCAGTGTGATGCAATGATATCTTCATGATGTCATAATGCAAGCTAGCTGTTAATTTAATGGCAGAGAGTGAGGCTTGAGCCTTCCTCTCCCTATCATGAGGGGGAGGATGAAAGGAGGAGCTTTGCTTGCTGGCTTCCCTGCCTGAAGTAGCCTCCGCTCTCACCGATACCTCATCCTCACGGAGCCAGGGAGGCAATCCAGAAAGCAGAGCTGCAAACAGGGAGAGAGCAGACGACATCTTTAAGCTGTGATTGTTGAAGAATATTAACTGATCTCAGGCTTTGTGACTGCCAAAAAGTGATGCTTGAGCAACGTGGCGCCAGGAATCCTGAAGTCACTTTCGTAGTCTTGGAAAATGCAGCTGCTTTGGGATTTCAGCCCAAGACGGCTGTTATTATCCACTGTGCAGAATGAAGCTTCTGTTGGGAGCTTTTACAAAGGCCATCAGTCTTCCCAAATAGTGGTTGTTTTTATCACCTGGCAGTAATGATACTCTCTGGTCCCTTTAATATCTGAGCGTGTTCCCAAAGTGAGACCGGGAAACTCATTTAGGGCTCACCCCCTCCAAGGGAAACAGCTTACAATTTTCTGCCAGGTAGCCCTTACCGTTGTGAGAATGGGCACGGCTCACCTAATAAAAACCTCGCTGACAGACACGACCTCCTGGAGGTTTATCTAAGTCGTTTGTGGCAGAGCAGAACAACATATATCACGGCTGAAATACGCGCCAAGCAGCCCTCCTAATGCACGCGGCGTCGCTGCTGTAATTGATTCGCAGGCAGGACCAACACCCGGCGGAGAGAGCGAGGGGCTCCCAGTGCTCTCCTGGCTAAACCCATATAATGGTGTGTGAAATGGTATTGCTGAGGCCTGTGGCTAAAATCCAGCTTATGGGCTGGCTGGCTGTAAATCCGCATCGCCCAAAATATGCCTGTCACTGCACGCGTTGGCTGGGGCACCCGGGCTCCAGTTCAGAAGGAATAGTATTAAAAACCAGATCAAAAGTGATGAGTATTGCCAATAATGTGTGTGCAGCATCACATGTGCTTTGACTTCCATTTTTTTGGCCAATGCTGAGATTTATCATTCCTCCAGGTAAATGTTGAATGAGGAAAGGCCTTGTGCAGTTGGTGGTTTTGGTCAGCACAGGCAGTGGGTGCCCTGGGTGGGAGATGCTGCTGTCTGCTCTCGGGGACCTGTGTGTCCTGACCCCCCCTCCAAGAGACGGGGTGAGTGACGCCACTTAAAACCACAGGGAGTTGTGAATTGTAGGGATGGCTAAAGGTGATGGGGATGGCTCTACGTGGCACCGCGGCTCCTCCCATCCTGGCTGTAAAGACTCTGAGCACACCCGAGTCACCCACACTAGGAAATAGCCCTAAATTTTGTCCTTTATCCAGCATCTCAGATGCGCAAGTAGTGACAGCAGCAGCACTGCCTCCCCATCGCTCAGCGACTGGGGGATTTGGGGTGTGGAGGTGCCTGGAGAGGTGTGAAACCTCATCAGGCACCCCTAAGCAGGCACCCCAAAAATACAGGCTGGCTGGGGAAGTGGGTGGTAGGGAAAGGCTGCCGCCTCCCAGCAAGCTGCTAAATCTCATCGGCTGTACAGGGCGGCTTTGCCACGTGTCCCCCCGCATGGGATCAGGCAGTATTAGAGACTTGATCCTTGGGAGGTGCTGGGGGAGATGTCTTATGGTGCAAAACCGGAGGAGCTCAGCCTCTTTAGCTTATTAAAAAGAAGATCAAGAGGTAACTTAATTGTGCTGTGTGAGGTACCTTCACAGGGAGAGAAAGGCAGGTATTAAAGGGCTGTTTAATCTAGAGGAGAAAGGCATCACATGAGCCCGTGCCTGGAAGCTGAAGCCAGACAAATTCAAATTGGGAATCAAACAGACCTTTTAAAAAGTGAGTGTTAATAAAGATTAAACTACCCAGGAGAGCGGCGCATTCCCTCGCCTTTGATATATTTAGACCCAGGCAGGATGCATTTCTGCGCCACGCACTTTAGCCAAGCAGGAGTTAGTGGGCTCGGTACAGGAGTAATTGGATGCCAGACTCGACCGTGCGTCAGGGAGAGGTCAGGAGAGATGATCTAATGGTCTCTGCTGGCCATTGGTCCTCCTGCACCTGGCGACTGTGATTTGTGTGCTTGCAGCCAGCCGGCTGACGGGAACGTGGCTCTGCCAAGAGAAATTGGTGGGGAGATGCGAAGAACGTGGCACTGTGTCTGTAGGAACAAGAAGGCAGGTGAAGACTGACAGGTGTGTGTGGAGAGTAAAAATATTAGAAAGGAAAGGCTTTTAGCCAGAAAAATGTCTTTTTGTGAAAAAACAGATTAAGCCTGTAGATGTTAGCAGACGTACATTTTTTTTTCCATAGCCACCCTTATTTTTTCTCACAATTCCTTAAAAATAAAATAACTTCTTATGCTTTATATTGACCAGAAACTACGGTTTCAATAGGACAACCTCATTTGGGGAAAGAAAAAGACAAACCATACCTCAATTTCACATAAGAAGTGTGCAGTGAAACAATACCTGAAAAACTCAGTGTGACCCCAGAGCAGCTCAGGAACCACTGCTCACTTGGCGATGCTGAAGCATGGTGTGAACTTACCTTCCTCTGTAATTTTATGAGCCACTCCTGAGGGCTGGCAGGTGAGTATGGGTGCAGAGAGGAGATGCCTTGGGCTGCCCCCCATCGCTTTTAATAACACTGCGATTCAGCAGAGCTAATCTGTCACTTGGTGCCCAGAGTCACTGCCCTGGCCCTGAGGGACAGCAGTCCTGCTGGGAGCAGGGTTTTCAGATACAGCACAGAAGTGTGGAGGGAGGCACCAAGCCTTGGATGCCCCCAGCTGAGCCACGAGCTCCTCCAGAAAAGGATGGAGCGTGTGGAGGGCTCCTGCTGAGAAGTTGTTGTTCAAGGTGCTTTTCATAATATTTAAAAAATGTGTTTGCTTCCTCTTGCAAATGTTCAAACATCTTTAAAGTGTCTGTGGTGCCAAGCTGCTTCTCGCCCTGTTTTAAGAGAAAATAAGCTTTCTTTAAGGAAAAGAAGCCACAAAAAGCACAGCAAGCCCAAAGTTAACAGCAAGCAGACCGAAACTAAATTAACACCAGCAAGATTTCAGCTGCCCCTCCAAAATATTGTGTCTCACGGCAAAGGGTCTGGGAAAAGATGGGAGAACAGATTGTTTTAGTGCATCTTCATGGTGTCTCTGCGGCACAGATGAAGCTCAGGCTGGGTCCCCTTCCCCTTGCCAAGCCTGCTATAGGGACTCCCAGCCCGCCAAAGTGGACGTTCGGAGGAGCGGGCTCAGCGGTGCCATGAGAAGCAGTGGGTGCAGTGCTGGGGAGAATGAGACTCAGGACACTGCAGATGGCCAGTTTGGAGAAGTATCACCTGAAAAACTGGAGCGTGAGGGCAAAAAAGGAGCCTGGTGCTGAGAAGGAGGTGAGGGACAGGGGGCCTGGCCCTTCTGCAGTGCCGTGCAGGCAGAGACAAGGGAGCGGGAGCACTAGCCATTGGCTGCGGTGCCACAGCTCTGCACAGAGTACATTGCCCAGCTTCAGCAATGGAAATAGGCAGCTAACAGTGAGTTCCTTTTTGTAACGGATAATAGTCAAAACAGCTTGAAAACTATTCATAATGAGAGCTCTGAGAGCAGCCAATGCTACACACACACTGAGCGAATACTGTCATTAAGCGCTCTTTGGATGACAGTCCCAGCAGTTCATTATCCCCCATCACTGCTTGGGGAGGGTAGAGGAGGAGAGAGAGGGGTGAGGTTTTTTTTTTTAAATAACGTTTTTCTTCCTTTTTTTTTTTCTTCTTTTTTTTTTTTTTTTTTTTAAATGAATCTCCACTGTAAAGCAGAGCAACAAAGGAGCAGTATAAAGATGGCATCCTGCCTCGCCAGTGCCCTCCGCAGCTGGAGCGTGGGGCTCTTTGCAAGAACCGGTTGGGAAAATCGGGCTCGGACTGGTAGGGGAAGGGACAGCCCGATGGTGAGCAAGGCTGCAGCCTGTCTCAGGTGGGTGCAGGGTCCTCTGCAGAGCGAGGTTATGTGGAGCCCCCGACATAACAAAATGCACCTGTTGGAACGGGTCCAGAGGAGGGTGACGAGGATGATCAGAGGGATGGAGCACCTCTCCTATAAAGACAGGCTCAGGGGGCTGGGGTTGTTCAGCCTGGAGAAGAGAAGGCTCCAGGGAGACCTTATAGCAGCCTTCCAGTACCTAAAGGGGGCCTACAGGAGAGATGGGGAGGGACTTTTTGTCAGGAAGTACAGTGACAGGACAGGGGGCAATGGTTTTAAATTGGAAGAGGGGAGATTTAGATTAGAAAGAAATTCTGTACTGTGAGGGTGGTGAGGCTCAGGGAACAGGTTGTCCAGGGAAGCTGTGGATGCCCCATCCCTGGACGTGTTCAAAACTAGGCTGGATGGGACTTTGAGCAACCTGCTCTATGGGAGGTGTCCCTGCCCATGGCAGGGGGGTTGGAACTCGATGATCTTTAAGGGCCATTCCAACCCAAACCATTCTATGATTCTATGACCCATTGCAGGGTGCCTGCACACCTGGCAACAGCTGGGCTGTTATAGCACTGCAGATGATCTGTAGCCACTTGGGAAGGGGACAGGACTCTGGCCCTACCCTTTCCTTTCCTTGCACGGGTATTTTTTGGTCAGCCCGTGGCTGGCACTGCCACAGCTAATCACACCCATCCCCGATGGCTGTGGAAGGAGAGCCTGTGCAGGGCTCCAGCCCTTGTGGGACATTCCTGGCAAAGGTTTTGCTGCTCAGTGCTACCAAATCACACTTCCAGCCTTGATTTATTTAATTTACTTTACTAATGAATTGTTCTTTTTTCTCTCTTTTTTTTTTTTTTTTTTAAGGTATCATTTCTGGGTGTATTTTTTCCCTCTGGAAGTGCAAACAAAAGTTTACTTTTAAGACCCTGGATAACATTTCTGACCCATGTTTGGCAGCAGTTCCAGCAGACATCAGCTCCAGCCTCACCACTCCTTCACTGCGAATGGTGCACCAAGCAACCAGGAACTTCCTTCTCCCTGGCAGGATGCTCGTGAGTAGGTTGCAACTTCCTGCTGTGGATGCAGGTGGGTGTCCCAGGCTGCACACGTGTAGGGTCCCCTCTACATGGGGACTGTGGAGCATGGGTGCAGCCAGGAGGAGTGGGCTTCCTAGCTCTTGTCTTGCAGTGGATTAGAGCCCGTAGTTACCTGTGCTCAGGGAGGAGGCACAGGATGCTGAGCCTGGTGCGGGTGCAGGGCTGGCAGCACCGTCTTTGTTTGCAGACCAAGGCAAAGTGTATCATGCCTAGGCTAGACAGGGGCATCAAGAGACAGTGTTTTATGATTAGCCTCTGCGTTTGAAAAAAGAAGTGTTTGGTTTTGTCAGGGACGGCGTTATGGTGTAGCATGGGTTGCCTGACTAGAGGTCTTTAGGTTGTGAAAATCCTTGTGTGCCCAGAGGAGACCTCTGTGCCCTGATTGCCTGGCTGGAGGAGCCCGGCACCTTGCCACTGCCATCCAGATTTGTCAGGGCATCCCTCGGGCATCGGCAGCAACGTGGGCAAGGCTTGTTAAAACTTGTACAAATATTTTCCTAGCCTGACAAGTTGCCCGGGCAGCTGCGATGAGTCACTGTGGCTGTGCTGTCACTCCATCCCTGCCCTTCATCAGCATTATCTCCCCTTCATCTTCAGTATCTGGGAGAATCACCATCGCTTATTCCCGAGTCAGGATGCCGAATCTCTTCAATTCCAGCAGCATCGCTGCATTCACAACCTTGTCATTATCCCAAAGCTGATAACCTCGGGCAGAAGTGTTCATTTTTTAAGTCACTGAGCAAAGTCCTGCTTGTGACATGCTGAATATCCAGAAATACTAGATACGGCAGCCCTTTCTGTCCTGCCAAATCACCTGCTGAACCCTCCAACATTCAACCCGGCCTCACTGTCCTGCTTAGCCCTTGAAATAGATCCTGGTTTAGAGGAGCTTGGCTGCAGGTCATGTTATAGCCCCCTCCTCACGTGCCACGGTCTGGCATCACTGAGCAGCAGAGCTTGCCAGGGACTGCAGATTGCTATTTTAATGGTTTTATCATGACACCCAAAGCATTACACCGACTTGTTCCCAAGAGTGTCAGTACTCTGTTTTAATGAGCTTTGAAGATTGCATCAGCAGCATGGACCCGGCTGTTTGATGGTGGTCAGCGGGGCTAATTAATCTGCTGTGCACCCAGAGCCCTGCGCTTGCCTGCTGGGGCAATGCCGATAGCACGGCTGGGACCTGAAACTGCCTTAGAAAGTGTTCTTAAAGGGGCCTGTTCTTACCCAGCTCACCCCCTTAATTTGAGGCTAATACTGTTTCTAATCTCAAAGTCTAATGTCTTCTTTTGAAAAGGAAAAAAAAAAAAGGACTAGTTTTGAAACAATGTCCAAGAGGGACTCTCTGAGTCACTCCATAAAGTGCCAGGCCCAGAGGAAGATGCTCCTCGCTGGTACCTGTGTCTGCATCTGGCCTCCACAGAGCTGGTGGGGGCCGGGGCTGGGGCTCCCCATCCCAGAAATATAGGCTAATGTAAGGCACACACACACACCCCCCGAGCCCCGAGACACAGAGCCCCCTGGAGTGCCTGCAAGAAGGGTTAGCAGTGCTGTCACCTTTGCCTTTGGCTGCTCCAGCCTGTTTCCCCTGCCCTTCAGTGGAGTGCTGCTGCTGAAGCTGGAAGGAGCTGCTTGGATGGCACCGAGGTGTTTGTGTATTGGAAGTTCAGAAAAGCGTGAGATGCTGAGATGGCTTTTCCTTTCCAGGAAGAAAGCCAGAGTCAGGGCTGGGCTTTTCTTCCTCCTCCTTCTCCCTAAACCAAAACAAAATGAAGTTTTTAGCTGCTTCAGCAGTTAATCACTGCCTGTGTGTCAGAGCGAGCCATGGGAAACCCCCTTTGCACCGTAAAACCAAGCAGACACATCTGTCACCCTCCTCGGCACAGCTGTCCCGCCGCCTGTTGGCAGGGCAGTGGCACCTTCCAGGCACTGGGATTCTCCTGCAGTGACAGCAATGGGCAGCTGCGAGGGGGCAGCCGGGGCCGGGATGCAGCACAGCTCCCCTCCCTGCGCCTGTCCTCGTCCCTGTTCCCGCCGTCAGGGGTGGG
This sequence comes from Gallinago undulata, assembly GCA_026546715.1. Lineage (NCBI taxonomy): Eukaryota > Metazoa > Chordata > Aves > Charadriiformes > Scolopacidae > Gallinago > Gallinago undulata. The sequence continues at coordinate 30,284,767 of JAOTQQ010000079.1, forward strand.
TGGCCCCAGCGTGGGGCTTGACTGGGCCACAGCGCAGGGCAGGAGGTGTTTGGGCAGGGCCCCCAGTAGCCAGGGAAGCCCCCTCGGGCAGAGGGCTGGGCTCCCTTTGCCCCCCTGCGTGGACGCGGGAGAGGGAGGCTGTGGGGATGGGCACATGTGAGCCCGTGGCTCCTGGTCCCCGCGGCTGAAACAGCCCGTGTCTCCCGCAGGAAGCGCCAGAGCTGTTCCCTATGTGTTTGCGGGACGTCTCTTCGTCCAGCAAAATAAATAAATCGATAAATAAGAATTGCCGGGCGAGACGTGGTGGCAGGGTGCCAGTCCCAGCCCAGCCAATTCATTTGCAGTTCTCATTAATTTGGGCTGACCTTTGCTCACATTTCCACCAAGAGCGCGTTCAAAACAAGGCAGACATTTAACTTTGTTTTGGGCGATGTTACTCTAATGTGGCTTTTTTTCTGCAAAGCGCTCTCTTTTATGGTAATCAAATGTACTGCCAACTTTTCTCTTGCTATGTACACCAGCGAAGGGAACCAGATGCTTCGTGTTTTCCTCCGAAATGTATCTGAATGTTGTTTTTCATTTAGCGTTTCGGAGGGAGGCTGGCTTACAGACAGTATTTCGTAAATCCAGCCCTCCCCGCACCCTGTTTCCCAACTGATGGCAGGTCCCGGCTGTGGCTCCCGGCCAGTCTCTCCCCAGCGCTGTGGGGCAGCAGCCCCCAGGGCCCTGTGGGGCCGATCCCCAGCTCTCCTGGGCTCAGTGGGGCACGGCTACCTCTGGGAGAGACCCCGTGGGAAGGGTCCCCAGTGACATGGGGTGAAAGATGTGGGGCTGGGCGAGTCCTGACTGACCTCTTGCTCCACAGAGCATCTGCAGCCAGACCATGTTGTGCAACTGGCCTTGTCTGGCCGGGAAGCTCTGGGTCTGGAGGGAGCTAAGCCCCAGTTCACAAGCGGGTTGTACAGCTCCTGGGGAGCAGCCTGTGTGGATTTGGCTGGCGAGTGCTGGTGTGCCTCTGGAAATGGAGGTGTTTCCCTCCAGCATGCCTGAGGACACTGGCGTTGCATGAGTCTCCCTGTGCCCACCCCAGCTCTCTCTGTGGTAGGGGCTGCTCCTTCTTAGGTCCACTCGGGGTCTAGGCTGTTGAAGCCCACCCAATGAATTCTTGCTGCACAAGAAAAACAAGGGGTCCTGGGCAAGACTGTTAAAAATACCTGTGCCACCAAGGGCACTTCCGGCCATTTTTTGTAATTTCTCTCCTCTGCCTCCATCTGTACTTCTGCTGCTATTTTTATAATCGCTTCTCTGCTTTCAAGTCCTTATCTTCTTTAGCTTTCCCTCTCCTTTTCACTCTTTATGCCCTAAAATCTTTTCATCGCTTTTTTTTTTTTTTTCTTTTTGGGTCTGATTGGGCTTTATTTCTTCTCCTCTGCCAGATTTATATGAGTTGTCAAGTCCTGCAGCCATTTGTCTCTGCCTGATGACAGACTTGCCTTCCCCCCCTCCCTCCCCCAAATCAGATTCATGGCTGTTCTTTAAGGCCCTTTAATATTTTAATGCTCTGACTATAAATTTCATTTTCTTTAAGCTTCAATCCTTCTGTGGGCCTTCCCAGGGCTGGGTCAGTAGTGTGTGTGGGGGTGTGTGTGTGTGCACGTCCATGCTGGTGTGATTTGCAGCATGTCACAGGCGGTGTTTAGGGTGGCTTTGCTCCATGCACAGGAGCGGAGGGCAGGGGAGGGGAGCAGGAATTCGCTTTTCCTTAAGCTCAGACGATTCTTCAAAACTTGACAGGAACTGACATTTTTTTCTTTGCTTCCAAGCCATGATTTGTTGTGGGCTTGTTGTGCTTTTTATTAAAATGCTCTCATGGAGTGCTTAAAAGGGTTGGCTTTACCCAGCCCCAGCTTCCTTCTTTAATAAATGCGGCCTCAGCTTACAGTTTTTCCCTCTGATGTGTCAGCTGGGGAACCCGCTTTCCATCTCAAATACACCCAGACTGCTTAAATCATCCTTATTTCTCTCGGAGGGAGAGACTTTTTGCTCTCCAAAACTTTTCACACCCTAAGTTAATAAAACTTCTCTGCTGCTCTGTTGAAAGGGATGGATGTGACACCGTGCTGAGGATTTCATGGCCGAGCACTGGATTATTGCTGCGGTGTAAAGCGCTCCCCAGCTCTGGTAAGCACATTGAATGTCTTCTTAAAATATGAGGTTGAAATTCATTTGGCAACGGCTGTCCCTGAAGGCTGCTGGAAGAGCTTCCCCCCTTTGCTGGCGCAGCAGAGCAGGACACCCCTGGCCAGCTCTTCCCGAGGGGCAGCACAGCCCAGGGGGACAATGCCTCTGCATTGTCCAGCACAGCCCATCGGGGAGGTGGTGGGGCGAGGGAAGAGCTGCCCTCTGCCTTTGCTGAAGGCCACTCCGCATGGGAGCGTGTTTCTAGGGCCGCAAAGAAAGCCGGGCTTGAAGCCAGGGCCGAGTTAGTTACTCTGTGTAAACCCCAGAGACCAGGAGAACAAAACTAGTGCCAGAAGTTTTGATGGCACTTGTAAAAAAGGCAGTGAACTCCGTTATTAAGCGTGAGATTGGCAGCTGATCTGAAGGGTGACAAAGCAGCCCTGCACCGTGCCAGGAGGGACCTGATAGGAAATTATCGGCAACATCTGGGACAGCTATTTCCTCTGCGTTTGTAAACATTTAACCAAGGAAATGTTAGCAAAGTCTTTTGCAGCAAACAGTCCTCAGCCGCCAGCCCACGCTGGCTCATCTCGCAGCCCTCCACCCACCGCAGCAGAGCAAGGAAGCAGTGCTGTGTTTCTTCCCTTGATTTTTGGCACCCGGGCCAAGGCGGGGGTAGAGCTGCTGAGTGTTTAATTCAGTGCTTTCCATTCTGGATATTAGTGGTGCAACTGAGTTATGATACAGGAGCCTAGAGAGGAGTCATTCCCTCTCAACACATAATGGATTAATTACTTTCCTATTAAACTGCTTTAGCCATGGTGAGTTTTGTTGCCTTACATGGGTGGCTGTGTGTAAGAAGCTAGGGGAGGACAGCCTAATCCTACCTGATCAGGGTGAGCCACAATACAGACCAATTGAATGCAACGCAAATTCTGCTATGCATGTGTGCAGAACAAAACTTGGGGTTGCCGTCCACCAGGGCAGCCAAAATAAGGCTGAAACGATGCAGCTTGGATGTAGCAGCTTGGATGTAGCAGCTTGGATGCAGCAGCAGCGGCACCAGCTGCAGTGGGGTCCCCAGTGCCCAGCTCACAGGATTGCCTCTCGTGTCCAGGTAGGATTTTGGCCCATCTGGGGTGTAGAGCTGGAAGGTGTGAACTAATTCAATGAAGGTACAGTAAACAGAACAATACCACCTCCCCGGGGAGGGGCAGCGGGGTCAAGGTGCCTTTACGGGTGCCGGTTGTCATGGTCTGAGTGTGTGGATCCTGGGAGATATGGAGATGTAAAGGTGAGGTGCTGCAACAGGCAGGCTCCCCGTGGTCCCTGTGGGGAGGGGATGTGAGCACCAGCCTCCATCCCGCCTGCCAAAGTCACCGTCCACAGCAAAGCTGGCACCAGGTTTCGCTCAGTCCCCTTGGACTGTTGGGGGTAGCGCCAGGCTCCAGGAGACAGAGGAGCAGTTCAGAGAGAGACAGAGGGAGAGGCGACAGGAGGCTCCACTTGCACCTGCCTGCAATTAATTAATTACGAATCCACTCATTAGCTCAGCCCCATGGCTCCCCCTCACTGCCAAGCCCCCAGCTGTCCAGAGAGCAAATCATTATTTGAAAAGATTTTCCCATTAAACCAGAAAACAAAGGAATATTTCAAAGAAGGGTGAGGGAGAGACAGTGAGGGTGCATGCACGATTGCAATCAGCTCCTGAGGACGTGCTGGAGCGGCTGGATCCCCATCTTCGAGCACCCAGAGAATGGTGAAGTCGATTTCATTAGTCTGCTCAGCCAGTGGTGACTCTTGTGCTACATGGAACAGTCCCACGTCCCCCCCTGCCCCGACTCCAGCCTCCGCTGGTGGCAAATACCTGAGTGTGAAGGCGAATGCAGCAGGGAAATGGGCACCCCACCCTGCCAGCCACAGAGCAGCCCACCCGCATGCGATCCCATCTTGTGCTAAGAAGAACCTTAAAGATTTCAATTTCCTGAAGTGGGTGCCTGTCTCCCCTTCGTGCCCAAGAGGCAGCTGCAGCCCGGCTATCAGGCTTTTAACCCAGGCGGTGCACACATCTACTTTGCCATCCGTTTTTCTATTACCTGCTTTCTGCTCCTCGCGTTCGTGGAGGTGCCTCTTTAACCGCAGTGATTTACAGGCGGTGTTACGGCAGGACAGGTCTGACACTGATTGAGTCGCTTATCTGCCGTCTCCGTCCTGCTCGCTGACAGCCTCTCCCCCAGGTATCAATCTGCACATCAGTTCTTTATTCCTGGGTGAGGGAAGAGCTGTCAAGGTTGGAGCTACACTGTCATCTTCATCTAAGCTGCCAGCTGCCCTTCATTGCTTAAAGACCCTCTTAACACACGCAGGCTTTGGGAGGGGGTCACCGTGTTGGAGGTAAGGAGGTGCAGCAACATTTCATTTGCTCTGGAGGTGGCCAGGGCTTGATGGATTGGATGTCGTTTGTCATGGCGCCTGTAAATAAACAAGCTGCCATGCTGAGGTTCAGCCCCACTGCTTCTCCAGCTGGCTCCCTGCAGCCCCCTGCAGGCTCTCAGCCCTGCCCCGGGGGTCCCCGTGTCTCACAGAGGTCCCAGCACCCTGCCACTCTCCTGGTTTTCCACATATCTACTCCTGTGTATTTGTTCACCAGGGACCAATTTGTGGACATTACTCCATGCAAAGGCATTCTCACATCACCTCTAGGTGATTAGTTACATAAGTACAATTTGTGAGACTCTACTATCACTTGATCCTCCCCGCCCCCCCCCGCCCAAGCCCTCTCGGTTCAGTTTTCTTGTTGTTGCTCCTTCATAAATAAAAAGCCACTGAAACATAATCTCTACCATAATGTTTATTAAATAGTAATTTTAAAAGGTTTTTATACAAATCATATAAACACAGTTTGATTTTTTTTGTTTGTTTTTTTTTTACACTGAAGAATCACAGTAAAAGCTCTTTAAGTCCATAAGTCCTGGCTCAGCCAGTGAACGGTCAAATACCTTGAACTGCAAACCTTGGAGAAGTTCCATTTCTGCATATAATTTCTTAATGGTTTAATTCCCGTGCTCACCCCCGGCACCTTCCCACAAAATGAAATCCCCCAGCACTACAGCCCACCCGTTAGCAACATGTCCTCGCCATGGGAAGGGTGTGGAGGCAACAGCCCATTTCAGCAAAGGCATTAATACTGATTTCTTTTTTTTTTCTTCTGAATTTCACGGAGGGAATTGCAATCGGCAAATCTAATCTATTTGCAGAGGAGGACGCAATGAATTGAATGCACTGACTACTTTTTTTTTTTCTTTTTCTTTTTTTTTTCTTTTCCCTGTTGAAGTTACAATCAAACACAGTTTTCTGTAGAAGAACAGTAAAGCACCCAGCAGAGGTAAGTGAGGTATCGGCTTTGCAGCATTATTGGCCTGCTCCTGCCCGGCCAGCGCACGCGCGTGTGCACTGCCCCATCCGGAGGGGACAAGCGGGACACGCAGGGCGGACGCTTCGCCGGGCCCGTGCCAAGTTAGTGCCAAGATCAGCAGTACTCTCTCTCCTGCCCCAGATCAAGAGATATATTAACACGAGTCAGTCCCACGGAATAAGTCACATACACAATACATACAGAGAATTCACGTGCGTGTGCAAACACACAATTTCTGAAATATATGTATATACGAACTCTTCTCTCTGTACGCCTACTAGACACCATAACATCACCTTTTTAATTATATATTTTCACCTATTGTTTGCCTAAGTTGACTGTTCTACTGTATGGTCCTTTTCCATTCATCCTTCCTCTCTCACCTGTGGTTTAAAGGGGATAGAATGATTGAGCAGCAGCAATCCAGCTTTGAAATGGTCTGGTACATTTCCTCTTACTGCCTCTGTTTCTTTTGTACAATAAAATAACACCCCTGTGGAATTTGTTGACGAAGAATGCCAAAAGAAAGAAGGTGATTCAAAAGAAGAATCTGAGATACATTTACTGCCGTTTCTGTTGGGCGCACAGCGTGAATGGAAAAAAAATGAAGGCCTCTGTGTGTGCGTGTATGAACCATGGACATTTTGATGACACAGCTGCTGGTATCTGCTTCCCTGGTAACACATGTGTCTTTCTTACAGTGGAGAAGTTTCTTTTTAATTTCTAAAGAGAAAAACTTACTATCTGATGGGGGTTTTCATGAAATCCTAGACAAATGTTCCTATTCCCACTGCACCAAGGAGCAGCTGTGGCACTGTCCGTGCTCATCTCCTCTCCAGATGTTGCTCATCTTACTGAACACCTGGCCTCCTGCAGGATGTGTTTGCAGGGGCTGTGCAAACTGAGCTTCACAGCACATCACACCTTCAGGGCTCTGCGGTTAGTGAGCAAAAAAAAATAAATCCATTTCCAACCCAAACTATTTGCTAGGCAAAATGTAAAATCAGGACGTGTCAAGTATTTCCAAAGAGCTCCTGAAAAAGCAAACCCAACATGCTGGAAAGGTTTCTCACTTGTGTATGTGCAAGCTGATAGGGGCAATCTGTCTGTACTGAATTGGAAATGAAGGCATTGGTTTGGGGCCCAGCATTTGAACTCTTTTTTTCTCCACTAAATTGTTTTCATAACATTCCTCTCCCATGGCACAGTGGTAAGTGGAGAGGTATCAGCTGCCAGACAATGTAGCCAGACCACTTGAAAGTAGAAGGACCGGACTCCTTCAGCCGGGCTCTACCCGGTAGAGAGCGGCGAAGAGCTTTTTGCCGGGGAAGGATGAAGGCCTCACTTGTTGTTTGATACAGCACTGATCATCAGACGGAGGAAAAATACTTCTTCTAAGGCACTTGTTCAAAGTAAAACAAAACACAGCTCATAAATAAAACTTCAGGTTTTTGCTACTGATCAGGAGCAGCGCAGCTTTGCTCCGAAGAGGGTACGATGGCAACCATTTGGTCCATCGGTGCTGATGGCACCAGCTCATGCCCACCAGCTCCAGGCAGAAGGGGAGCACCATGAAAGTGAGGGGGGGCAGTGGGTGCCACACCGGGCTCCTGGGGCTGTGGGCACATCTCCAGCCTCCTTCCCTGTTAATTTTCCCTCGCTGGCACTTCGGAGAAGCCCCCTTTCCAAAGCCATTGCCTGAGTGCCAGAAGCTGACCAGGTCTATCTTTTGTTTGCTGCAATTTTCTCATTATAAAAAAAAAAAGAGGCTGGATCAAGAGGGGTGGGAGATTCAGAGAAAGGCCTTCCTGATGGAGGCCTCAGCTGTTGCAATCCAAGATCTGGATTTAATAAATGGCTCTTATTCACAAATCACTTTAAGGCTCTTCAGCTTCTCTCAAAGAGGCGCTTCTACACATAGGGTTTCCTTTCTATTTTATTTCTTCATGACTTTAGAAAGTGCTGTTGTTACCATCGACACTAAACCCAGTATCCCACCTTTCCCTCCTACCAGGAGAAGATAAGTTGAAGGTAACAACGTGCTTCCATTTTCAGGACTGAAAGCTGCAGCTTTCTGGACTTAGTGTGCAGTGCAGAAATCCCTACAGCCAAAGCAGTATCTGGATGGAGTCTAAAATGGACAGGGTCTGTGTGTGTGTTATTTCTAAAGACAGGGTGGCTAAAGAAATCTGTCAGCCTTCTCAGCAACTCCCCAGAGGAAGGAGGTGGGAAATAATGATCAACATGTAGTTTCTCACATCCAAAAGGTAAATTAGTCTCCCTCGCCACATCCCAGCCACTCGCATCAGCAGAAAATGACGATGAACCAACAAACAAGGGTCTCACCGCCCCCCCCCCCCCCTTGCTTGGCACAGTCCAGTTTGTGGGAACACCTGCTTGGTCCTGGCAGAGTATGACCCGCCGGTGGGACCTGGCAGGCAGGAGCAGCGCCTCTCCTCGCTCCTCCCGTGCCCCTCATTCCCTGTTATGGCATTCAGTTCCCATAGAAAACAGCAAAAAAAGTAACCCCCTGCCAGCCCACCTCACTGGGCGCAATGCTGAGGGTGATCCCCAGGGCACCTGTCAGGCCTCCGAGCAGCACTTCTGGTGGTTTATCTTGACCTTGTGCTTGATGCCGTCGTACAGCTCGAAGTTGTAGTTCTCCAGCGTGGTGGAGCTCCGTGAGGACAGCCCAGCGTACGAGCATGTGCAGTAGAGGAGCAGACCAGCGCAGATGGCCCCAAGGAGGACACCGAGGGAGCTCATTGCTATGATGGTCACCAGGATGGGATCCAGGGTGTAGAGCCAGCTTTTTTCTTTGTCCAGCTTCGGGGTTCCTGGAGAGTTAGTAGAGAACAGTGTGTCGTTCCTATCCGATCCAAAGTAATCTGCAGTGGAATGGGCACTTATTATCCAAGGATCACTTTTCCACCCCCCCTCACCTTTATGCATTTCTCACTTGGACTTGTGATAGCCTTACAAGAGTATAAACTCCTGCATGGGTATATCTCAGCAGGATTTGCCAAACCAGCTCTAGAAGTAATGCAAAGCACCAAACTACCAAGGAAGTTAGGCACCCTAATTCACTTTTACACCTCAAGCTATGTAAAGAGCATGCTAGTATTTTACACTCACTGAAACTCTGGCCCTTCAAGTGCCACTGGGTTGGAAACTATGGAAACAATCTGTCACAGCTCCCAGACTTAATTTTCTCCATTTACAAGTCAAAATGCCACGCAAGCAGCAATTAATGCTTGAAAGATCAGTTCCACTTGTCCTAACACAAATACAATATATTGACTTTGTGAGGTTGCTGGCTGTTTAAAAAAGAACAAGAAAAGAAAACTAATATCTTTGTCCAGGCACTAAGCCACTACTTGAGTGTACATTCTCAAGCGTGTTCTAGCTCCTAGCTCCCATTAAAGCTGAGGTTTCTGAGTAATTGTAGCATCTGATACTGAAACACAAGCTCCCCCAGATAAATTACCCATGTGGCATTTTGATACCAACCTGGATCATCGTTGTCTTCAAAGTCTTGCTCAGAGATCGGGAAGTCATCCTCCATTTTTGGGAAGTTCACTAGAACAACAAAATGGGAAACATCGTTTGTTTAAAGAGGCCTTTTGGCCTCTGGTCCACTTTTGGCTACTGGTCACCAGATTGCAAGACTAGCTAGAAGAAAGCGATAGTAAAGCTATGGCAAGGCTTTTCCTCATGGAAGGAGAAAAAAGCCTTCTTCCCTTGGCCTAACTCAATGAATACTCTTGCATATCCGAGAGAACAGGATCTTCCCACTACATCACATTTCATGACCACCAAATGACCAGCTTTTAAGAAGAAAAGAAAGCGAGTGAAAAGCAAAGAAAGCAGATAACATAAATAGCACTAAAATATTGTCATTGGTGCCTGCATAATGGCCATAATTCACTACTAGCATGCTCATGGGTATTATCCTTACAACTTTGAATAGGATCTTAGTGACTATCATTACTTGCCACTAATGCTAGATCCATTTAGCACACTCTACTTTTCATCTTTTCCCATACATCTTACTGGACACAGAGCTTCAATGACCCAGTTTCTCTTTGGGTTTCAGATAAATTCATAGTAATTTGAGGAAGTCATGTATCATCATTATATGTTATAATGCAAAAGCTGGTTGAAATGGGGAGAGCGGCAAATGGGTGTCCATATCTAGGCATTTATGTTAACATTTCTGTGATCCAAATTCCTTTTAGTGGTGACATTTCTTTTTATTGTTCAGCACAGATCAAGCACTAGAACCCAAATGCACCTGCAGTAATCTGAGTAGAAGTTATTTATTTTTCTGTGCAGTCTTCCTAGCATTATCCCTACATATAGTTACCATGGCTCTTTTTCAGTTTTCCAAAAGAAAATGCCCTTTCATTTCAATCTGCTTGGTTTTTTCAAAGCTGTTTGTAACTTGGGGCATTCAACTGAGAAGGTAGCTCAAAATGATCAGGAATGCAGAAAATCAGGGACTACTAGAACGCAGTAGAAGTAACACCCTTGAAACAGCTGTGGTTGAAAACCAAGGCTCCTGTGCATCTTGTTCAAAAACAGCAAGAAGAGTTTAAAGAGGTTACTTACAAACAACCAAAAACAAAGAATGTAACTTGTGCCTAAAAAGCCATGAAAAGCGAAGAAATTATCCAAAACCTTAGAAAGGAATATTTGTGCATATTTGCACAGAGATCAAAAAGGCCTCCTGAACTGCCAAGTCCATTTTTTGGTATCACAGGCAATGGTATCAGGCAATCCCTGCTGGCAACATCTTAAGGTTCACTTCCAGAAGAGGGGGCTCTGCCAAGTTCCATGCTGTCCCAATGCCACCTGACTGCAGAGATCCTTCATGCTGGTACTAATGATACCTTCACAAATACCCACTCTTTGGGCAGAATGGGTCTTTTGTCCTCCGCACTCAAAGGATTAAGGAATTTCTTTTCATTTTTCAAGAGAACTTGGCAACAGGAGCACACAAACCCCAACATTTGCCCCTCCTGACAATGAGCTCTGCGTCTGGTGAGCCAGGTAGTTAAGCTGATGTGAGGCTGCTGGTAGCTTGTTGAAAAAACATAGGTGCACACCATCTTCTGTAAATCCTCACTTTAACAGCAAGTTCACATGATTTCTCAACACTTCCAGAACTGACAGGCCCAGATGGCAACATCTTAGGGCTGGGAGAACTGCCTGAGGGGCTCTTGCAAACATTTAGAGCCGAACATGTGGAAAAATAACTTGCAAAGCAGTTCACACGCAGAGATGTCTGCTTTGCTAGTCCTCTGTCAGAAGACAAGCAGTGAAATTTGCCATCCATGTCATCCACACAACCCTACAGAAACTGTAGGTTGCTCAAACGTGAGCAAAGGTCGAAACTGGACCACAGTCTGCCCAAGGAGCTCATGTGTGGGGAAAGGCTGTTGGAAGTCTTTTGCCTTTCCGTACTGTAGCTCCTCTAAATTTTGTGTGAGAACAAGCTAGCAATTTGGTGCTTTTTTATTTCCCAGGGTAGCCTTGAGGGAAAAGCCAGAAAAAACAAAGTATCGGTTAATCAACACGTTCAAAAGAACACCAGTTCTTCCAGCCTGAAAGGAAGGAGCACTGGGAAAACTTGAAAAGAGAGAACATTTATACAAAAAGCCCAGCCCAAAATCCATTTACTCTGCTAGCAATTTTCTCAATTCCCCATGTTAATATGACTCCAAGTCCTGCTTAAATGATATTGTCCTCCTCACCCATTCTCTTTCCTCCTCAGGCTCATGGTAGGCCCTCATTCTTCTGTTCCCCACACGTCATTTCATTGCTATCAGATTGTATGGTGTCACGCAGGGCTCTACGCTGCCTTTGGAAAAATACAACTTGATGTTTCTTTTTCCGTACTGGGGTTTCTCAAGTCATTAGCAAAATCAACTCTGGCTGTGTGGCTGTCTGTGGGAATTGAAGCTGGTGGTCTCAGTTCAGTTCCTAGTGGAGATGATTTCCCGTCACAGAAACTAGCCTGCTATTTGTCATCAATTAGGCTCCTTTGTGACAAATCTCAGCAATATTGTCGCAAGTGGAGCAGGCTGCGGAAAGTGAGCCCCGTGGAAAGCAGTCCCCAGAAAAGCTCTGCAGGCTGCTGGGCAGAACGGGGAAAAGATGCATCCCCCTGTGCTGTGGAGAGCTGCTTCCTTAAAGGGCAGCTTTCAGGCACAATTTATTTTGCATTTTAAAAGACAAAGAAACATACTGGAGAAGGGTAGGCAAGAAAGTCAGGGGAATTGTATTTAAACAGGAGGAGTGCAAGACCCTTTTTAAAGCTTGTGTGCTGAATGATGGCGGTGAGTACCTAGCTGGTTGTGCCCAAAAGATGATGTTAGTGATGCTGTTGGAAACAGCCAGATGCTGAGAAAAGGCTGTTATCTGTTGGATCTGAGAGCACTGCCAGCTAAAAGGCTAATTTATGGGACCTGAAAAAGAAAGATGAGATTCTAATCAAAGACAAGGAGCGACTTAAGTACCACGTTGGTATGAACTCATATGGAGAGAGAGCAGGAGAGAATTAGTATTTCCAGATATTAAGGATCTTTAATGTACATCTGTTCTAAAATAGTAGCAGGGGTGGGAGGGATTGGGACAGGGAGGGGGTTAGGTGGTTACTGGAAGGGGGAGTCACATGTGCTTGATATGCCTTGTCAGGGTGGATGGGGGGAGGCACAAGAGCAGACAAGGTTCTCCAGTGCCCTAACACAGTCATAAACATGTGTCTTGCAGGAAAGCTCTCCAGACCTTCCCAAGGCAGCTCACCTCTGCAAAGCTGAGGGCAGTGCATCATACGGACAGGCATGTGCTTCCTGGCACCATGCATGCTCACGCCAGCCTGCCTGCATGGGGTCACCAGCAGTGCCCAGCGCTGTGGGCAGAGACCTTTGCACCAAGTCAAGAGCTATTGCTTTTGGTGAGCCTGAAGACATTCCTCCAAGGCAAATGACCATCCTTACGAAAAAAAATCTGCTGTTTCTTTCTAGACTGATTTTGTCAAGTTTAAGTCTGGGCATTGAGTGCTGTCTTGTGCCAGGTCCCTCCATCCCACGGCAGAGCTCTATCACCACACATCACTCTACACACAGGCATTTGCAGATGGTGGCTGTGGCGCCTCTCAGGCTCATTCTAGGTGAACAAAATGAGCCTCTCATCAAGAAGTGCCTTTTCCAAGCTATATATCAATTGCAGCAATTTCCAGCCCTTTTTGTTATCTATCTGCAGCCTTTCTGGCACAGAGTAGCCTGGCCTGGAGAGCATGTGGGATGCACTCCCATCGTCCCTGTGCTTCCCGCAGGGGTCTGTGGGCTCTGTGGCTGACCAGGGCACTAGCTGATGGTGGCTTGTGGGCTCTGCTGCCTACCATCTTACATTCCCCTGATAACATCTGCATCTGTGCCTCCGGGTACAAAAGAGAGGTAGCTGGCTGCCTTTCCACAGCGGGAAACAACCGTGTACTGCTCACTTCCCCAAAACCAGCAAGTGCCTTCCTATGTGCTTGTCCCTCTCTCCTGCTGCTACAACATCCATCTTGGTCAAGTGCTATGGGGCACTGCTCCTTGCTGCCACGAGGGCCTGAAACATTAAATCTGGCTGAGCCCAGGAAAAAGGGGTCAGAAATTACCACTCCCCAGCCTTGGCAGAGAGAGGCAGCATTCCAGCACTGCTCTTCTCCTTTTGCTCATTCCCAGCCCTCTTCTCTCTGCAGCACTAGCATGACTCCAACACACATCATTTTGTTTTGACACAGCAGAGCAGCCGCCGTGGCCTCGCCTTGACACTGCTCCCTTTGGCGGCGGCGGCGGCGCGGCACTGCTCCTCCGGCTGGGAGCCTCGGGGGCTGGGGGGCCAACACCTCCCACCCCCGGTGAATGGGAAAGTGCTTCTCAAAGCAGCAGCACAGGCACCAGGCAGAAACACTCCCTCTGATCCCCCATCCATTGCTCTATTTCCAGCCGAAAATCCACCTCGCTTCTCTCTTCCCCACTCCTCCAGGAACACAGAACGATTTTAGTTTACAAAAGGCCTAAATCCCTGCCAAATTTCAAATTAAAACAGTGCTTTGGCTACAGCTGAGCATTAAAAGAAAGCAAACAAGCAGCCTCTCCCCTGGCCCGGCAGCCCTTCACAGCGCGGGAACGCCCAGACGTTATCCTCAGATTGCCTTGGTGCTGCCCTGGCGATGGCGCACATTGTGGCATCATCTTCATACTGGAGGGCACCGAGGAACATCTCGGGCTTCCTGTACCCAGGGGAAGCACGGCTGGGCAGGTTTAGACCCCTCCACCAAAAGTGCTCAGGCGATGTGAAGCCGGGCTGGGCGCTTGGTGCGGAGGTGAATGGGAGCAGGCAGCTATTTCCAGCCCCTGGAAAGAGTGCTGCCCTCTGACGCGTGGCACCCTGCCCTGGCAGCACGCATGGCAGACGGCCAAGAGGGCCGCCCGAAACAGGGACTCTGCCAGACCCTTCCTGCAGCAGCCATATCCCCCGTTGCAGCCCAACCCTTTCCCCAGTGCATCCTGCTGTTGGCACCTCTTGCCGTCTCCGACACAAGGCCAGGGAGACAGTGGCAGCATGGTGCCTGCGTACAGCGTTGCAGTGGCATTATAGATAGCATGGCTTTCCTCTCCCTCTCTCTTGGCACTGGACTTTGAGCAACCTGCTCTAGTGGGAGGTGTCCTTGCTCATGGCGGGGGGGGTTGGAACGAGATGATCTCTACGGTCCCTTCTAACCCAAACCATTCTATGATTCTATGATTCCATGATTCTATGACTAGTTGTCACCATTCGGGTTGGGTGCCCTGTGCTGGAGCTCACCAGTCCCAAACCAAGCAGCTCATCAGCACAAGAGCAGCGCAAGGGCTTGGAGCCGGGGGTGAAGCCGGCGGCTCTGCGGCATCCTGATATGTTTATCTCCTTCCCCGTTGTTGCTGTTTGTTTTTACAGCGGCAATGGCTAACGACACTATTCCTCAAACTGGCAGTCGCGCCTGCAGTCGCTGCTAAGAGCCGCCAAAGCCACTGATGGAGGAGCTGTGGCGGGAAGCCAAGAGGCTGTCCGAGCTCGCCTCAGGGCCTGCGCCTGGCGTCTGCGCGCCAAGTTCTGCTGCCCTGACATGGGGCAAGCTGGGGGAGCCCCGACAGAGTCAGTGGGTTTTCACAGGTTTCCTAGAAGGGCAAAAATCCCAACACATCCCTGCACACAATCCAGTTCCTGCCTCAGTCCCTTGCATTCCCAGCAGAGGCACTGCAACCCGTCCCTGCCCAGGAAAATCCAACCTCAGCCTTACAGCTCCCAGGAAAGCAGCCCTGAGCCAAGTGTCATCTCGCAGCGCTTGCCCTGGCCGGAGGCTGGCCCGGCCGTGTGCGTCCAGTCTCCAGGCTGGTGAGCAAGCACCGTGTTCTGCAGCTTGCTCCAGAGCTGTCACCCATCTCGGGCACGCTGACATTGCCCGGCCCTTCCCACGGTGACCTTGGCTTTGCCAGGGCATCGCTCCCTCTTGCACGCCCCTGTTTGCCACTGTGCGTACAGAGAGAGCGCTCCCATCAGCCACACAGAGCCGCTTTCCCTACACCATGGCAGCAACCGTGGAGATAAAAAAGACACCCACATCATCCCACATACAACCAGGTGAGCCCCGTCGGGACCCTTCCTGCGGCGCACAGGAGACATCAGGCTTCCAGCCCTAGTGCCACTTGCTGAAATATGGAGCCCCTACTGCTACTCAAAAAAGTTTACTTTTTTTTTTTTTTTAAAGTAGATTCTTAAATGCCTGAAGTTACCTGCAAAGAAGGTTGCATCAAAATCACACTGAGTTGCATTTATTTTTTTAAACAAAGAGTGCTAATTTTAGCTGCTTTCTTCACCGTGATGCGCTACAGACTGAGCAGCACCCAACTCTCCGGTCAATCTGGCTGCGGCGCACATAAGGAATAATTAAACCCTGAACGGTTCCTCCCTTATCGTCTGTTTACTTAACAGAATTTTTTTCCTCCTCGTTGAGAAGCCATCAGCCAGTCTCTCCCTCCCTGTTTTTCGCATGTGCATATTTGTTTTGAATTTTGCTTGGACAGTCACTGAAGTGTACAAAATGCAAATTACAAGTGTATGGGCTTTGCTGTACAATTAGAGAGAGAAAAAAAAAAAGTGGCATGGGTTCTCAGCTTTGCTTGTGTTTGAACAGCCAAAGCGAGAGATCACATTTGAATTATTTTTTTGTTGATGGCCTGAATTCCTAGTAAATCCAGGAAGTTTCATTACAAAGCTGAGCTCTATGCCAGGGTAAAGAGTATGATAGAAGGAAAATAAATGCAGGAGGGAAAGAAAAACCTCTCAAACTGGCAGCAAAATACATTTCACATGAAATGCGATGCTGCTGACTCCTGTAAAGGGGCAAAAGGTGCACCTGAAGATGGTGGGAAGGAAAAACGCCATAGCAAAGATCCCTGTAACAAGCCGTGAGGACTTGAGTGGAGAGGGAAGAGGCAGGGGACACACACCTCTCCAAACACAGTCCCGCAGCAGCTCTCCCCCGCAGCCTGACACGCAGGGGCCCAGCAAGGATTTTAGGAAGAGGAATACATTGCCATTCTCATTATTAATTTTGGTAATGGCTTACCCGGTTTTTGGTGGGCTCAGGGAAGGAGTGCATTGCTCAGCTGAGCTGACAGCCCAGCCGGCCCCCCCAGGGCCCTAGGAAGTCGGATGTCCTGTCTCCAGGGGCCTTGGCTGGAGAAATTCTGCATAATCACACTGATCAATTTAGCACTTAGGCACCGTTAGCGAAATCCCCAAACAATCCTAAGTGTCAGTCTAGCCGCCCAAAACTCCCACTAAGGACTGGTACAAATGTAATGGATCTAAAAGCTGCTATTAATGGCCTGATCCTGAGTGCAGCGAGGCACGGCGCACACCAGCTGTGCTGCCAGGAGCTGGGGGTGAGCTGCAGGTCGTCATGCAGCAGGAACGGGAGCTTCACTTTCCATAAGGGATACAGCCCCATTGCTCCGAAAAGAAACACGGAGTTCTGAAATACCACTTTGCTTCAACTGAGTGTTCTTGTTAGCAAGGAAAGAAGAAGGAAGAAAAACCCCAGATATTTGTATAAAAATAATCATCATTTTATTACATTCCACACAATACATCTTCAAAGAGTTTCAAATTTCCACAAGATATTTTTCACACACAGGCAACTGGGCAATGCTGGGGATATCAGGGCTTGAGGAGGGGGGAGAACTGGGAATAAAAATCTTGAAGTGACCTTTTGTTTTGTCTTTGGTGATTTTGGTTTGAAAGGCAGGGTGTCATATTCTCCTCTCTGACACACCAATGCGCACTTGCTAAAGTCCATGGGAGTGAACCTGGTCAAAGCGAGGGGATCATCCGACCTAGGGAGTTGAACTGATGACTTTGGAAATGTGATGGCATCATCTGCCGACATGGCTTGGGCTGATCTGAAAATGTAGCAAGCACATGCCAATATTCCACCTCTTTTTTAATTTCCAGCTGGCTGGGGGGTGGGAGGTGGGTGGGTGGGATTCCACATCACAAACCATATGCCCTGCAACACCAGTGCTGTGTAACAAGGAGGCTCACAGAGAAAGCACCCTGGCCCTGGAAGCCCTTCTCCTGCAAGGTGACAGGAGCTCCCCTGGTGTCTTTATAGCTCTGCTGGGACAGGCACGTCCCTGCTGAAAAAGCTTGTTGGAGCCAGGCCCCAGGGTAATGCTGCCCTGAACACCCACCGCCCTCAACGTGTTCACCATGCCAAGTCATCCTGGGTTTTGCTGTGCTCCCTGCTTGTTTTAGACACTTGCTGATGCAGCTGAGAGGGGTCCCCCTGAAATCTATTAAGTAAGCAGCATGAAAAGCTGAAACAGGCTGCATGAATAAAGGCAGCGAGGGAGGGAAGAGTGACACCCCCATTGACAGAGATGCCCTGGGGAGAGGGCTCTGCTGCCATGGAGGCCAGTACCACCTATGCACAGCACTGTTTGTGTTTCCACTTTTTCCCCAGACCAAAAGGAAGCTCAAGACTGCAGGGAAATTAACAGAGCTGCTCGCTTTGATTCATTTTATGCAATATTCACGGAAAAAGGAGGGGTGGGGAGCACTAGCAAGTTTAGGAGGGGGCAGGGAATCTGATCACTTATCACAAATGAACACAGACAAGATGGAGAACCTTGCTCACTGGAGGTACTTTTTTTGCCTGCAAACAGATTAGAGTTAACGATTCAAATCACTTTTGTATGTCATCATTCAGTAATTTATATAAGGCATTTCCACTACAATATGCTGGGCCATTCAACAATGGGAGGCGTGTTGGAGGCTCCATCCCACCTCCCCGGTTAAAGCAGCAGCAATAGCTGGGCCCCCCAGACGTGCCTGCTAGGCTTTGCTTGCTAAATGTTACTGACGCTTTAAGAAGCAGAACATTAGCAAATGCAAAACTAATTGACATTCTAGAAAGTCAACTGGCAATTTTTATGATTCAGCAGCTATGAATTGGGCAGAGGAAAAAAAAAACCAAACTCAAAACTCAGAAAGGGGAGTTATATGTGTCCCTTGAACATTTCTACCAGAAAAACAAGGAGTCCTCTCCCCCTTCCCCATGTAAAAGCAAAACCATCAGCACCCAGAGTGAGGATACTTACAAAATAAATAAACCTTCAATTCTCAAGAAACTACAGTATTTAGCATCCACCTTAGACCTGCTGAAGTCTATGTGTTACCCTAAGGCTGGCTTTAACAGATACAAACAAAACATTCATTATGAGCTTCTCTGATATAAGGCAACTTTAAATAGATTCACTTGCAGGTGAGGGAAGAGGAGGGTCCCCTCCTCCTCCTTCCAAACAATGGCTGTGTTATCATGTTGGCTGCAGAAAGAATAAGATGGAGAGATCTTACTTTTTGGACGTCTATGAACCTCTCTGGATTCTTCTAGCCATCTGAGGTGGACATTCCTACTGTCCAACCTGGCCTCTTCTTCTCATTTTGCACCCGAGACATTAACGCTATCAAACAAGAAACCCAGCCAAAGCTAGATAAGGCAACAAAAAAGCATCGCTGTCTTCCCCAAGTAAACAAATCAGGAAGTGTCCCAGACCTTCCAGTGGGGAGGCAGGAAGGGGGAAAATTTAAAAAAAAAAAAAAAGTATTCCCTGTGCAAGTAGAAGCAACAACAAGCAAATTAAAAAGGGGCTGTTTCTAAATATACATTCAGTCAGTCAGACGCACGTGCTCCCATGCACACTCACACACACAGATTTAGCACACAGGCACACAAGCTGCACACACAAGCTTCCAGGCTCACCATCAAGTTTCCTTGCAGGTTGCCTACCAGGAGGAGAAAATAAGAAACCAAACAAACCTACCAACAACAACAAAAAAAAACCTCCCCAAACAAACAAACACAACAAAACAAAAAAACCCCACCCAACACCCCAAGAGTCCTCAAAAAGTAATCGAAAGGGAGCGTTCACTTCTGAAGTGAAGGGGTGGTGTGTCTCTTCTGGCGATCCAAGATGCAGCATTAGTTTAGAGTTTGTAAAAGATTCGGGAAGGGCTGGGGGGACAGAGAAGGGACGGAGATGTCTAAGAGTTCACACGTATGCTAGGTAAGGAAAAAAGTGCAAAACTGAGGCAACGTATTTGAAGTCTTAGTTTCTGTCTGTTTTGTGTTTTGTTTGCTCTCTCGTTCCTGTTCGGCTCTCAGCAGCGTGAGCTGGGGTCTTGCTCTAGTTTTATGGTTAGGGTGGGCTCCACGGCCACGGGGGCCCCGTTGGCATAGTGGGAGGTTTTGTAGGTGATGGAGTGATCGCTCTTCTTGGCCGCATAGCGGAACCGGTGATAGTGGAGCACAAGGGCCAGCGCGACGGAGACCAGCACCACAACAGCACCTCCGGCGGCAATAACGTAATACCAGTAGGCTGGGATGGGCTGCACTGACACCGTGTCCACTGTGGGCTCGGTCCCTGGCAGGAGGGTTGCCCCTGGGGAGGAGACACAGAACAGGGTTGCTAGGTGGGAGGCATGCAGACGCACAAAAAGAAACACACATGCTTTCAAGAGTACAGCACGGAGTAACACGAGGTCCCGGGGCCACCTCCGGACACGGGGCATGCGCCTGGGAGGAATGGAGCACAGCCTGGCGTTTGCTGAGCCCGCATTTTCAAGAGCCTTTTTCTTCCCTTTTAATTAATCAGGCTGCCTGGATCGCAATACGAATTCCATATGCACACTATTATTACTGTTATTTCTGGCATCAACAAATGTTTTTTTCCCTTCTTTTTTTTGGCCTTCTCCAGATCAGCCGCCTGGTTTTGTCTCCACATGGCAGATGTTGTCAAGCAGTGACAAAACACATCATGTTCCTAATTGGAGGAAGAGCATAATCTCAGATGGCCAAGGAAGTTACCACAGGAGACTGGGAAAGAAATTACGGGGAGAAACATTTGTTGTTCTTACGGAAAAGGCAGAGAAGACGACCTCTGCCTGAAAGTGCTCTGCACGCAGACCTGGTCTCACTAGGTGCCCCCTTCGCAGACTTACAGATTTCCTTATTATTTTTTAAAGTGAGAAAGGATGGTTATGGCTATTTACACAGCACAGGCCGTGAAATCCAACCCAACGCTCACATAAGAAACTCATGCTCTCTGCAGCTTAAGCAAGCCAGGACTCTGAATTCATGTGGATGAAGCAAACACACCTAGGGAGGGCTGGAAAAGCACCTGCCTCCCTTGAATTCAAGGGCAGGCAGCACCCAGGCTCAGCCCAGCTCCGCTTAACCCTTCCTGCTCTTGCAGCTGCAGCATGTTGGGAGGCGGAACGCGGCTACAAGGTGCTGCTCCTGCTTCCCAGGTCATTTCGGGACAGCTCAGCGCACATCTGGTGATCAGAAGCGCGTGGGACCTCACTGCCCGTCCGCAGAAGCATGCACACACACCCGCCTCCGGCAGGCACCGAGGAATGAAGCACCCGTGTCTGCGCTCACGCCCATGGCCCCAGAGAGGCTCTGTGCTGTTATTCCACGCTGCTCCCACCTCCCCAGCTCTGCTCATGGGGGCACGCTGTAAATAACTTGGGAGAGATGCACTTTTCCACCACATTTGCTTACTGACTCCCTCAAGGGGGACAAAGTCCTCAGGGAAACTCTCCAAAGGGTTCTCTCTGCTGTTGGCCACGTTGACACACCCCCCTCACACACTCCTCTCACCCTCTGCCTTTGCCCCCAGACCCCTGGCTGGGTGCCGGCAAGTAGAATTTTGGGAGCTCTTGCAGTTTGGTGTCAGCTTATTGTTGAGCTCTGTGTTAACCAAACTCCACTTTGGTTGAGCAGTTTCAGAGGATGCCAAGAGGAAAAAGTCAAAACAGTGAAGGATGCACCCGTCTTTGCCAGCAGCAAGGGCATCTCGCAGCATGGCCTCTGCCCCCCTCCCTCCAAGCAGAGCCACCAGCTGGCACATATGGGATGGTGACAACTTTTCTGCTGCTGGTAGCACAGCAGATGAGGCAAAATGATAGTTTCTTCGCCAATCACAAGGTTTCCCTCCCCTCCCCATCCCCCAAAACCCAGGCAGCACAGGGGGTGAAAATAGGAATGCACCCAGATGCATAGCTACAACAAAAAAACCTCAAAACCAAGAAAAAAACCCACACAGACAAGACAAATCCTGCTTTTGCAGAGCAGGATGCTGGGAACCACCCACGTATTTGTCATTGTAGGCAATAAACTTGGATGTCTCAGGAGAAGCCTACCTGCCAGATACGCCGCCCTCGCCCCATCTCACCCCAGCTGTCCCTTTGCCACCAGGAATGGGGATGGCCCTGTCCCTCCTGCCCGCTGAAAGACCCTAGACCCCGGGAAGGCGGGTCTAGGATGGGCTGTGTGTTGGGGGTGCTGAAGGCAGGGAGCAAGCAGGCAGCCCCCCAACCTCCTTCTCTATCTCCCCCAGCCACCCTGGCACGGAGGAAAGGAAGCAGCACATTCCTGCACCTCCCTCACCCAGCTGCAGAGCAGACAGCAGAGTGGGACACCCCGTGGGGGTCACTGCCAGCCCCCCACCAGTCAGCATTTACAACACTGCCCTGAGCGTCACTGACAACCCGCTGCTGTCTCCCCCACACAGATCCAGCCAGCTGAGCCACCCCAGGCCTGCATGCGTCCCACCGCCATCCCCGACGGGTCACCAGCACCTCGCCTGTGCCTGACAGCACCAGGGCGTGTGGCCAACCCCTGGAAAAGCGGCAGGGCCGCCTGCTCTGCAGAGGCCACTCGTGTTTACGCTTGGTGACAGTCTGTGCTTACACAGCAGCTTGCTCCATGGAGAGATTTACAAGCAAACAGCTTCTCACAGCGCTGATACGCACTGGGTCCCATAGCGGAAACCGGGGTAGGGAGACAGGAGCAGGTGTCAGGGATGCCGATGGCTCCTGAGCCTGCAGGAGAGCAGCACTCCCCCCTGAAAAACAGGGGTGGGGAAAGTTTCCACTGTACAGTTCCAATGTACAGTTCCATCTGTACATTGCCCAGTGCAGGGCTGGGAGTACAACAGGTGGGTCTGGCCATAAAGAAGCATGTGCCATGGTGCCCAGCCTGCATCTGCTGCCCCTTCCCCATGCACCCCTGCCCTCTGCCTGCCTGGGGATGGAGGGAGGCAGTGTGATGTGCCTCAGATGATCCCTCCTGTGAGAAGGATCCCTGGGGGATCTCGAGGTAGCTATGAGTTCAGGACAACCTCTGCTTGGCTCTGACCTGTTCCAGATGTCCCCATGCAGCAGCTGGGGCTGCGAATGTGAGGGGTGGTGCAGAGCCCCTCCTCAGCTCCTGCTTCCACAACTCGCAGCCCCTGCTGGGGAGATAGCAGAAATCTGGAGAGTTCATTTAGCAACTGAAGTCATTAAGGAATCACACTCAGTTGTCTCTAAGCCCTAACGAAGCCAATTCCCAACTTTAATGATTGTTCTTCCTTACACTGTCAGCCACTAAATATAGCTGCCCGTCCACTCAGCACTGATATTATCTGCTCTGTTTTTACTGGCTCTGCTGCTCTCTGGAAGTTTTCTCTTATATCAGTGGAAAAGTTCCCTGCTCAGGGAGATGGAAAAAAAAAATTCATCTTCTTAATAATTTTTCCACTCCCCTTTGCCTTCTACCACACATAGACACATACACACACACACACACTTGCTCTTCCTCATTTATTCACTAGGGCTCTTGTCTTAACAAAGAAATGCCTCCTGCTCTTCCTGCCAAATTTGTGGATGCTGTGTTTATGCATGTCTTGGGGCACAGCTCAATGGAAGCCCAGTTTAATCTCTACAGGATGAATGATTTCACATGGGTGTGCTGCTGGGCTCACACCTCCAACCTGGCCAGGTACAGCTCCCTCCTCTTCCCAACAGGGAAGAATCTACAAGGGCCAGTTTTAGAGCTGTGCAGCAAAAATCAAACCTCAACACAAGCAAGAGCAGAAGTCATCTGAGGGAAAAAAAGGAGAAAATCCTTTCCAGAGAGCCTCCTAGAGGGCTGCCTGCTTTGCTCTACTGCTGCCGTGTCACAGCTTGTACTCCTCTCCAAAGTCACTGACATTAACTGCTGTGGACAAGCCACACAGCTGGACTTTTTGTAGATGGACAGATGAAAGTGAGCATTACAGTCATCTAATCTGAATGCCACTAAACTAGTGTCAGCCTCAACTCCTTAATTGCTACCCGTCATTTTTCCAGGAAGATATCCCTGTTTTGATTTCAGGATACCTGGTGTGGGAGAATCCACCAGTCCCAAAGGCAAATTTTCCCTGCAGTTTGTCTCCACGCTCTTTGAAATATATCTCTTATTTTTAGCCTGGTATTTATCTAACTCCTTGCTTCTAGCCACTTGTTATACCTTTTCTTTATGGGTGAGATGCGTCAGCTCTCAAATGCAGCACAGTTTAAGCACACTTGACTGGTCTTGTAAGATCCAGACCCACTAGCTGAAATATATTCCACCCACACAATTCTGTTATTTGTCTTGTGATCCTGGAGCCTGTAAGGTACATATTTTCAGCTGTGCTCCCAAGCCAAGAGAGAAAGGATTTGTTATTATTTTTAACGGCATCTGACTTTTTCAGCTCATGATGTAATTGCAGGAGTGGGGACTAGAGAACATCTCAATACTTCCTGCAGAATCTTTCTTCTTGAGCTCCCTTTTTTTTCTCCAGACGGGGAATCCTTCCCTTCCTTTTGCCCTCTCCTGTTGGGCATCTCTGTCTTCCCCTCATTTTAATTGCTATATTGCTTTATACAGTCTTCATCTTCACTTCTTCATGTTTTCCCTCTGCATTTTGCTCCTTTTCTGGTGTCCTGGTTCCGGTGGGAATAGGGTTAATTTTCACAAGCAGCTGGAACAGGACACAGCCTGGGCAGCTGAGCCAAACTAGCCAAAGGGGTACTTGACAGTATGTGTCATCATGCTCAGTATACAGCTGGTGGAGCTGGCTAGGGTGGGAGGGCAGGAACCACTGGTCAGGAGCAGGCTGGGCTTTCTGGGTTTGGTATATTCCTTTATCAGTACTATCATCGTTGTTTCCCTCTTTCCTTTGCTGTTCTGTTAAACTGCCTTCACCTCAACCCACAAGTTCTGCTTTTTCTTCCAATTTTCCCCTATCTTGCCGCGGGGTGGGGGGAGTGAGCAAACGGCTGCATGGTTCTTTTTTGCCGGCTGGGGCTAAACCGTGACCCTGGTCACTCCATCCCTCTGCCCCATCTATTCCTGTCTGTCAGCCAGAGAAACCTTTTCAACCTTTTGCTGCAATTGCTCCCCTGTTGTGAGCAGTGCTAGGACATCCTCCAAGGAGCTAGCAATGGGCAGAAGCCCACTGGCACAAGCCGGAGCTCCTGTGTGAAGGGGAGGTGTGCCTGCAACAGCATTTGCCTGTGGTGCTCAGGGACCTCACTGTGTTGGGCACAGAAAACACCGTCTCTACCCAGCCAATGTGCCCTGGAGTTGGCATGGAATGGGGTTGGAATATGACAGGGAAATGGAGGCATACAGGTAGCAGGGCATGGGGTGAAGGACAAAAGAAACAACATGAGTTAGCAGGACTTTGGGATAGACTCAATGTGAGAACTCAGAATAAGGTTCAAACTGAGTATGACATGCATGTTACAAGCCCCAAGGATGCTGTTTGCCAAATAGATACCAGACCAGGTCCAGGACAATATAGATGGTTTAAGTAAGGAAGGGCTGTAAGGGTTTAACTGTTAACTGAGAATATTGCAGCAGCTTTTCAGTAACACCACAAGCAGCAGATAAATAAGCAGCCTGCAAACAAGCAAGCCCAAATTCCTAGTTGTTACACTATGGGTATGACTGAAAAATATGATGTTATGCCCTGTGCCACACGCCTGCCTCACACCCCAGGGACAGAGTCGCACACAGGACTTCAGTCTCGGTGTCTGCTTTCCCTTTACTGCCACAGCTCGCAATGCGCACACCTACCAGAGACAGCTTGCCCCACACAGATATGCAGCTGCTTCTAGGGTAGAGCCCAGCCATATTCAACAACCCACCAGCAAAGTAGGGTGTGGGAAGAGTACGGACATCATGTCCAACTGAAAGCAATGGTGTGTTGACTGAACTGGCAAAACAACTGTCAAAGTCAAGGGGAGCCCAAGGTTTGCTCTTTGTCACAACACAACCCCCAGATGCACCCCAGAATAGGCAGGTAGGAAAACAAAATCCAAAATGAAAACTTGGGTGTAAGCCCCAAACAGACTAAACTGACGTTCTCTGCAAGAGCAGATAGTTTTCCCAGCCCAGAACAAGACAAACAGCATCCCCCCTTACTGCTCAGAGTGAGGCAGTTTTTCTGAGTTCCTCACATTTTCTCTTACCCTGTATGTTTGATCAGAGAAATGCTGGTTTCTATCCTTCAGGCTAATATTAAGCCATTAAACGCACCATTTCACCTTGTTTTCCTTTTATTGACTGTCACCTTCAAAGCTCCTCATGGCAGTTTGCTCTCCCACTTCTACCTCCCAACTCCCTTCCCCCTCCAAGCAGCGCAGCCCCACCGTCCTTTGCCAGCAGCTCAAACACCACCACTGCCAGATCATCCATAAACTAGAAAACAACCTTCCCCCACACTGACGTAAGTCATTGCCACCTCATTTCACTTTTAATTGGCTACTGACTTTTCATTTCAATCGGTTGATAACTACCTTTTATTCCTCAGCCTTCCCATTTTGGGCTCAGCTGCTCTTCATGAGGCTGGCTGCCTCATGATGGCAGGTTTCCTAATGCTACTCATCCCCAAGACAGTGGGACTTGTCTGTTTGCCTGCTCCCTGTCACCTAGCAGGAGTCAGAGGGTGTCACCTCCTGCTGCTGCGGCGGGGGAGGTTTAGCACATGTTTGCTATTTCACTGCTCAGAACATTTGCTGTTACAAACACGCACATCGCTTTCCTTCGATGTAAAAGCCCATGCCAGCAGAAAGAAACCACCGAGAGGAGTGCAATTTTACCTGGAAAGTAGAAGTTCTCACCTGGGAAAGCTGTGATGGGCTCTGCAAAGATAAAAACAACCTAGTATTAGAGAGGGGAATATTACATGCAAGGCCACAGCTCATGTCTCTGTTGATCCGTAGCAGTCAAGTCCAGCCAGCATGTGGCTGTGCCCCACAGAAGCCACTTGCTGGGAACAGTGTGCAGGTTGCTAGCCAACCTCAGCCAGACAGGGAGAAGCCCTCTCTCAGCTGAGGACTGACCAAACGCAATAAGCTGCAACTCAGACACATGCTTCAGAGAAAAATATGTCTCAGGTTGAAGATCATTTGGATACAGCTGTCTGGCTTGAGTCATTCAAAGAAAAAAGCCCCCCCTAGCCCAGTGATGAAACCTTGAAACCCCCTAAAATTTCCAAGAACAGTTTGGTTTCTGGCTCAACTCTGGCATCATTATTCACATGGGAACCGCATTACTTCTGGGCATCGATGCCATGCTCCTCTCCATCTCACAGAGCCAAGAAACAAAGGCAAGTGATTTTTTTCTTCTTTAAAGATACTTTGAAGAAGTAATCTATTACAAATTACTGGATCTGAAAAGCAATAATCAGTACTTATTACTGATTACTTTCTCACAGAAGTAATAGACTTCTGATTATTTTTAGATTACTTCTGCATTATGCCTGTGAGTCACAGAAGCAGACTCTGGCTCTACTGAGTGCTATGAAATCATCACTCAAGTTCAGATTGCGAACGGCACATTTGTCAAAGGAAAAAATTATTGTGACTTATTAGCGTTCTTTCACGCTAAAAAGGAATCAGATTACTTCCCAGGATTACATTTGAAAAAACAGTAGCCTGTGCTGGAGTCAGCTATTCTCATGGCTCTGACAGAGAGAAAGCAGCACTGTATCTCTGCTGTTTCATTATTACTTTGGTGACATCGGAAATGACCCATGAGTTATGTTCAAGTTTGCAGTGGAAGCCCTTTGTTAGAAATGATCTGAAACAAACTATCCTTATCAGTTTTAAGATTCCCATTCAACTTCCTAGAATGGGACAAATAATTTTGTGTAGCAGTTTGGTGTTATTTTTAGGGCTGGCAATGCTTGAAACTTTGTGATTTATTAATGTTTTTGTTCTGAAATATTAAGCTTTAGGTTCATGAGGCCCCAAGATACAGTAACACTGGAGCTAGGTGAATTGCTGAACTCAAAAGAAGTTAGATAGGAAATGCCATTAGTGTTAATCATCAGTCTTGCTTCTCTTTAATACCATAGAAGGCAAGGGATTAAAACACCACTGTCAAGCCTTAAATACAGGGAATTTGACATACAGACTATTAGCTCCTTTGGCAGATGGGAGACCAGCAGAGTTCAAAGCATCAAAGAAACAGGGACCAACAGCGCTCAAGAGCATCTTTGGGGCAGTCCTGGCCCTCTGTTCTATTATTAATGCTGATGCCTGTACTGTCTTCACCATCGCTTGCCTGCGCTGGGCAGCATGTGATGTGACCAGCCCTTCCCAGGCACAATCGTCCCATGCCTCCACCCCTGGGATATAAGAAAGCATCCATCCTGCTTGGCTTAGGAGGCACCAATATCCTTCCCTCCTTCAGTAGAGGAGAGAAGAGCAGCTTCACTGAATGGGACCTTTCAAAGCCCAAAGGGAGAGAGGCTCTGCTCCATCTGATTTTTGGGTTGGACATGGCCACTTTGTGGGTGTTTAATAGTGAAACCTGCCTCCCCCCAGTTATGCAGAAGACTAGGCCCTCGCTCTTGCGGGCAGCTCTCAACAAAGATCCCACTAATTGAATACTGCTGGTCCCATCCCCAGCTGGGATGACTCTAAATCCACATCCAAGCTAGCAACAGCTGATGGCAACTGGAGCTATAAGAGTGTGTGCATGGATATGCCAGCTAGAGGAACAGGGCAGGGCAATGGCTCCGTCAGCAAACTGCTAAAAAACCCTTTTTCTCTCTCACTTTCTTTTTTTTTTTTTTTTTTTTTTTTTTTTTTTTTTTTAAGTCCTCTCTGTCTTTCACATTGAACGAATCCACCTGGCTTTTGGCCTGGTTTGGGAAACAGTGAAATCTATGACAAAAATTTCTTTTGTTATTCTGTTAACGTTGCTGTAAAACCCCTCTGCTATTTTATTTCTTATTAGAGAAGACTCCTTTTGAACTCGTCGGACCCTCTAAGCATGTAATACTGACTGACAGCTGGTTTCTTTTGTCCAGCACTTTCCTTTTAAATTTGGTGTATGTCCTTATCACACAGAATAGTCCTCGGTAACCCTCAGCTGCTCTTTCAGCTTTGCACGGCAGAGACATGTGCTTCCTGCCTCTCACACCAACACAGAGCCTCCCTCCCCCAGAGACTGAATCCTCCTCATTTCTTTCATGGACAAGGAAAGTCCCAGCTTAGATCCGGAAACTCCCGGTAACTCAAGCCAGGGAGAAGCAGTGGCCAACTAGCAGCCAGCAAGTGAAGGCTCTCCAGCCCCTGCTGCCCCTACTGCCAACCCCAACCCCGTGGCCGGACACAGCACGTACCCATGCAGTTCTCCAGTGGGATGTCGGTGCCTAGCCGAATGTCATCAAGAGCAAGCTCTCCCGAGTGGCCGTTGCGTATAAATCCCTCAAACACAATCTGTGAGAAATCAGAACAGAAATGTCAAGGCTAAGCTGGGAAGCAGAGAGCAGCTGCTGCTCCTGAGGGAATGGGCAGGAGATCTGGTCCTGGCTTTCCCTGCACACCTGCAGGTGACCTGAGACTAGTCATGATTCCTTGCCCTGCCTCTGCCATCCCTTCCCCAGAAAAAGATGCTCTGAAGGGATGGGTTCAGCGGAAAGAGCATAGCCTGGCCTGACAGCACTTGGCTTGCAATTTCTTCAATTAAATGTCTCTTGCATGGAATAAAAACTCAGTGAATCGATGTTCAGCACCACAGGCCACACTCCGGCCCTTGCACAAATGATGCAAGTGGTTTAACACTGACTTACAGCAGCAGCAGATTTGGCCTGGGGTATTAACTGGACTATGATCAGAAAAAGGAAGGAAAGGACACAAAATGCACTGCCACATTAACTGTAAAGTGCTGTTCCCATCAACATTACATAAGAAGTATTGAAATGTTAGAGGAGAAGGGTCAATTTATTCCTACTTAATCACAGGCAAAATATATTTACAAAAATAAACAGAGTCGTTAGCTCTAAGAACTGCTGAGTGGAGAGACTTGCATTATTTACATAATGATTCTGTTATTTAGCTAATGATGGTATAGTCACATTTAACGCACAAAGTAGTCAGCCAGTGCCCATCATTCTTATCTGTAGGCATATTGCGTTTACTGGTATTTTATTAAAAAGCCAAACACACACATGCAAACTGGTCACGCAGCTCTGGTGCAAAGCTTTTGTTTTCTATCTCCCTGACTACTCTGGAGAGTCCAAATAATTTCCTAGGGCGATGTATTTCACAAACTTCCTCTTCCCATTTTAAGTGCCCCCTTTCTCTGTGGTAGCTGGGCAGCCCAATCCTATGCCCGCCTGCAAGGAGACCTCCCTGAAGGGCTGGGTGTCTGTCTGCACGCAGGACAGAGTGTCAGCTGGTCCCAAGCGCGAGCCATAGACCCATGAAGGAGGCAGCAGTTTGGAGGGGTCAGTGGCCTGAGAGCAGCAGCTTCTGGGGGCAGGATTGGGCTGGAAACAGCCAGAGCAATGTTCCATGCTAGGGTGGTCATCAAAGTGCTGCCTCGGGCCTGCAAGTGAGTGTTTCCTTCTACTTCAGAGGGTGCTGTGCTGGACGCTGTGCTGATGCTCATTAAGAAGTGACAACAGCAGCCCTGGCTCCCTGGCAAACGGTGCGCTGCCCGGAAGGGCTAGCCATGCCAAAGGCACTCCTGGAAGCAGCAGCTTCTCCACGGGGAACAGCCGTGCCAAAGGGGCTTAGGTGGCTGTGGTGAGCAGCATGGCTCCCTTCAGCTCATGCCTTCTTTTCCACTGATGTCCTGACAATGGGACTAGACCTTGATCCCACAGCACTGCTCCCAGCCCACTGATCTGGTGTAAGGTATCTGAGAAGTGAATTCACAAATGAAACTGCATTCTCCCATCCTCCCATGCCAGCACTTGCAACCAAGGCTGGGGAAGGGCTGTTTGTTGCCTGCCCTTAAGAGCTGGCTGTGCCCCCTCCCAGCTTCCCACTTCTCCTGGCTGCAGGGTTTGGGTTTGCTCCCTGGAGCTGCACGCCTGCCTGTAGTCAGACTATCTGCTGACCATCAGCTGAGGAGTGGGGAAAATACATAAACCAAAATGAGAATAAAAGAAGAGAAAATAATTGCAAAGCAGGAGATTTGAGGAATATAAAAGGCAACAGGCTGAACAAAGGCCCAAGTCTGTGCAGAAGACAGGCACTCTCTGAATAACAAACAGTGTCGTTTAGTTACTATAGTAACTCAAGAAACACAATGAAAACAGCCACATTCCCTAATGATGAATGGGACCTGGCTCTGAGACACTGAAATAAAGATGCTGGAGATGCCTGTCTGGCCCAGCACACCTTCCCCAAGCATCTTACCCGGTATTCCATGTCGTAGCTTGGCAAGATGATGCGGCCTTCCCTCCACTCTTCCCCTTGGTCCTCCGTGATGACCCACAGTGCCTTGTGCTCTTGGCTGGCTTCCCGCCAGACCCGCAGCATCACCCCGTTGCTTCCCCATGCCTGGTACTGGAAGACCATGCAGACAGCACTCCGGGGCAGATAGATGATGGGGCTGATGAGCCGGGCTCGCTGGATTTCCCTCCTTCCACTGCTCTGCAGCTGCAGGTAGTTCTTGATGTCTGTTCAAAGAGGAAAACACCATTATATTATTTTCTGTGGCCACTTGCAACAAGTGTCTCACCTCCTGCCAGATGGCTTTGGCAGTGCTGGGCAGGCTCTCACACCCCTGCAGGAGTGGGGTCTCACACCAGCACCCTCAGTGCGTGCAGCAAGCTGTGCCACTGCTGTGCTCTGGGCAGCCTGGGCTGAGGAGCACACTTCCTTCACCAGCTACCACCGTCTGGTAGGAGACCAACAGCAAAGTCAGAAAGTAGTAAGCCAAAGACTGATAAAATTCAGAGAAGTTAAAGAGCAGTTATTATCAGAAGTGATGCCACGATAACAACACTGGGAGGGGGTTGTGTTTGTTTATTTTGCTGGGAGCTTACTCAGTGAGCAAGCCTGAGGCGGGTTTTTCTAACCGCTGGTGCTGAAAACTCATCTTGGGATGGGGATCTCAAGCTGTGTTCATCCTGCCTCTTTTCTTCCCTAGTGGGCAATACACCGCAATCAGGGTCTAGCTGACAATTTTGTTCTGAGCACACGCACAACGAAATGAAAGCCTGGCTCTCGTTTTTTCTGTAATGCAGCAGAACAGCCCCTAAAGCACAGCACAGAGGAAGACCGTGGTCCCAGTGAGTGAAGTATGCACAGGTGACAACCAGGTAGCTGCAAACTTGAAGGCAGCTGAAATACCTACAGTGGGGGATTCATTTGCTTTAATATTACATTTTAAACTGTGCCATGCTTTTTGTCAATCCTCAGAAAGAAGATTTGGTATATTTGATATCCCAGACTGAGACTGGAATTGGAGATACTTGATCTGAGTTACAATTGCAGCAAAAGCCCATGGATACAAATCCCTGGGCGCGGCTGATTTGGTCAGGAATCAGTGGTTTCCAGACCTCTCCGATGGGGAGCCTCCTCAAGGACTTCCCCATTTGCAGCTTGGATGCCTGAAGTCCCTTAGCACAGACTGAAAGCCAAGCATGTAGCTGATCTGATCCTTACCTGCCCCCTCCCTCCCATCATGACCAAAGGCAGGAGAGTCCCTTGGGTTGCTCTGACTACGGTGCCTGCAGTACAAGGTGACAGAGACAGGACAACAGATATTGCTGTATTTTGCATTTCACTCAGCAGTGGGAAGAACATGCTTTGTCTTGCTACACAGTGGGCAAGTGTCACTGGTGCTTCACGTCAGTATGTGCAAGCCCTCCTGCAGCCCAGGGGGGCTACCTCTGCCCCAGGAACACACCTAAGGGTCTGTGGCTTTCTTTCCCCGTGTCTTAGCCTGCTGCACTTGACAGGCAAAGCTCTGAGCAGCAGCTTGCCTCCTGCTCGCCCTGCTCCCTCTGCAGCTTCAGTGCCCACAGCAATGGCAGAAGAGCAGCATCTGCTCTGAGAATGTTTGCAAAGTGCACCCAAAACACCTCCAAAACTTAAACCAGCAAGATCTGAACTTAGATCCCAGTTCCCAAGCAGTGAAACACAGGTCCCGTCCAGACCTGTTTAGCAGCTGATCTTGCTGCCGCTCAGCAATCCGGTGACATCCCAGGCCAAGGGAGATGTATCAGTGGTTGCATAGCCCTTGGCCCTGCTGCGAGTTTGTCACTGCCAGAGAGCCGGGCTGAAACCAACCACCGTGATCTACACAGCTTTTTAAAATAAATTTAGACAGCAGAAAGATTCGCCATCACTCTACTCCTGGGATATAAGACCAAAATATTTCAAAAGTGTTTCCACTCCATATGAACTTTCACTGATTTTTCTGCATGAAGGACAAATCTGTCCCTGACTGGCCACGTAAAGAAAGGGAAACATTTTCCAGCAATATTTTCTAGCAGCTATGAAATGTACTTGGGCCACTTGGCACTTTATGCCAACAAACAGTAGCAGAAAAAAAGATGAAAGCATGTTTGCTCACTCCTGTTTGAGTGAATCACTTGAAAAAGTACCATGCCGTTCTCTAATGGAGTGTTCTTGTGATTTACCTCAGAGTGGTAGTGGTGGAGGAGGAGATGTGGGAGATAAACAAGTGGAGGAAGAAAAAAAAAAAGAACAAGCTGTACTCCATGCCTAAGGAGCGATAAGGCATAATAAGTCATCAAGGTCTCCTGAATTAAAATCCTCTTTTAGTAATTCACTACAAGCCTCTTCAAAGAAAAAAGCAACAACAACAAGAAAAAAGCAGTAACAACAAACAAGTTGGAAGAGCATATCAGTCTATGATCCTACAATTATCTCACAGCTGAAATGGTCTCACAGGTAAATCCTTAATAAAAGCACAAGCCAGGCTCAAGAAGGATCAAATCCAGATCCTCGAAGTTCAGGACTGACCTTTGGTGCCCATAAACTGATTGAGTGCAGGGATGTGAGCCACCCTTGAATCCATCCAAAGCCCACAGCTGACCCTGTGCAGGGAACTATATAAATTGTGCAGCTGGACACCCTCCGCGATCCACACACTGCACTGGGACTTGGTGGTACCCGCTGTTGCTGCCTCCTCTGCTCCAGCAAAAGAGCCTGTGTGCCTCTGAGTCACATCCCTCCCACTAGGGATGACACTGACCTCTTACTTGTTCCCATTCCTATCAGACTGTGAAATCAAAGTAACTCCTGAACCACCCCAAGCACACAGGCTATTTCAGAGCTGTGGGAGCCCTTCCAAACCCTGCATCTTCTGTGCTTCCTGCCCAGTGATTGCTGTGGCCCACAAAGCTCTCCAGGACCTGCTGGCAATCCCAAGGGCTGCGGGAAGGATCAGTCTTTGAGCGATGAACCCAGCTGCTCCCCTACAAGTGGTACTGGATTTGGCTACCACGCACTCCTGCTCCTGGTAACAGGAGCTTCTGGAACGGAGAGCAGAGTGCAAGCAGACATGACTTTCTGTGTCATTTGAAGATGAAATGGCTGGATCACTCTAATGGCTAGTTGGACCTTCTGAAAAGCCCTGTGAATTTGCTGAGACTTACTGAACAAGGGCACTGTGGATCTAATTGTTGGAACAGCATGTTAGAGCCTGGTGGTTCCAGTAGTCACTCTGTTTGATACAGTAAATGGAAGCTTTTGGCACAGAAAGCACCTGAAAGGCTGATTTCCCCTGCTAAAATGCTTGAAGGGAGCCTTGCAACGATGAGCTGATCACTTCTTCCAGGATCAGAAATGCATTTTAATGTCTTTCCCAGAACTTTGTTTTGCAGCCTCTATTCCAGCTAACACAGCAGCTACATCCCCCACCGAACTGGCACTGGTAGTTCAAAGTGCTGCCTCAAAGAAGGCAGGACAAACCTGCTCGGGCATTTTAACCTACCGCTGTTTTTGCAACTGATGCTACGGCATAAATCTCATGGAAGATTTATGGGATCATCTGGATGTAGGGGAGCCAGAGGAGCGTGAGCACGCAACCATCCCCAGCCAGACGATGGCAGAGTCACTTGTACGTGCACGGCAGTGAGTCCCAGATAAATCACCAGCCGGGCCCTGTAAACAAACCATCTGGCCAACACGGTTTCCTCTTGGCGTGCCTGTCCCCTCCTGCTAGCAAGCCATCTGAGAGGACATTAGGGGCAGCGGGGGATGAAGACTCGCGGTTTGGGTCAGGCTGCAACCACAAGCCATGGCAGCCGCTACCTTCGCAAGGTCAGCCTGCCTGTGCTTGGGTCCTGCACGTCTCACCCCTTCTCCTAAGAAAAGCACCTTCCCTCATCGGTCTCAGCAGCACATCTGGAGGCTTTCCAGCAAAACATGTCGGGCAGGATGTACACAAGCAGTTACTGAGATTTCGGATTCCCTCCGCATTTCCCCCTTGCTGGATATCATTGAGTTACAGCTGCTGCTCTTGTGGAGGACCCACACTGAATTGCCTTCACTTACGTCCCTCCAAAGGTCACCACACTCTGTTGCAGAGTTTGTTTCACAATGTGTTTTAGTGGTAGCGCTGCAGCCCCCCAGCAGCCACTTCTTGCCTGCCAAATCCCATAGGTGACATCTCTGCTCTTGGTTCTGCCCGCTGCCTGCGCAGCCCCAAATGCCACCCCTGAGAGTGCTGTGTCGGGGCTGAGGAGATGTCCTAGCAGGGCCTGATCCTGCTGTCCTTCTGCATCAGTCCTTGCCTTTCTCAGGAAGCAGATCAGCTCAGATCCCCTCATGACTGCAGGGTGCTCTGGTAGCAGGGCGATGGCAGCTGCATGAATATGCAGATTGAAACTGGATAGTTATTATATTTTTAATTTTTTGGCAAATCATGCAAATTCACTTCAAAAGGCTGCCGCCACAATTTCAGCAACAGGCCTTTCCTCAATGACAGACTTTCATTTACGAAGGGAAATCAATCCTCCATAAAACTAATATTTATATTAACTAGATCACTGCGTCTGCTGGAAAATCCCCTCAATTTTGATTATGTGTTAATTAGCCTGCCAAGTCCTTGCCATTTCAGTCTCTAAATCAGTCCATGAAAAGGTATAAAACCCCACACCTGCCCAGAACCAAGCCCTCCGCCTCCTCTCCGAAGCTTCTCTAATGGACGGGCCATTACATCCTCTCTCTTAATTAAACCTCGTGTCCTCAACAGTGTGGCGCGACTGCGAGTCCCACTGCCTCCCCCCAGGGAGCGCAGGGAGGGCACGGTGTCCCTGACAAACCAAATGCCAATTAGAGCCTGACATTTATGCTAAGCGAGCTGCTTACCACCGCGACGCCGCCACCGCCGGCCCGGCAGGCACCCTGCGTGCCCCGACATGAAAGGGTGTGCGCAGACCCCCCCCGCCCGGCGTTTGTGCATGCACCATTAACGGCATGAGCCGCTTCCACCGCCCAGGCCGCACATGGCGGCCTGCTCGCCTGCGCACGCCTTCCCCAGCCAGGCCCCGCGACTCGGGGAGCTGCTAAGTCGCAGCTGTGAAGCCACGGAGTGATGCACAAGCTAAGTTCTGAGAGACAGCGTCTTGCTTCCCAGAGAGCGTTCCAGCCTGGTTCTATAGGCAGTAGTGTGTCACCGCTGTCTGGGTCCAAAAAGTGACTAAGGACTCACTCAGACAAGCGAGCAGCAAAGAAGCGGGTGAGCCCCAGAGAAATCGTTTCTTCTCCTCTGCCTCCAGCCAAACCCAAATGTGCAGGAGCTTTGCTGGCAACACAGGAACAGACTGTGGCCATGCCCTCTCTCTCATGAAAGACAGTATGGGCACCAAGGACGGCCACAGCCTGGCCTCAGCCAGCAGCCAGGGCGCTCGCTCAGCCCAGCCCATGCTCAGCAAACCTCCCGTGATCTGGGGACCGGCATGTCCCAGCTCTACCATGCTGCACGCAGCCAAGGCACAAATGACTTTTTAGGGTTTGCTGTCCTTAACTGTGAAAACAAGGGTCAGGAGAGCCACGTACAGCTTTGCAGAGAGGCGATCTGCACCGCACGTGGAGGGAGCGGGGAGAGACAGAGGCAGGCATGCGGTCTTCTCCCCACCGCAGGCAGCTGCTCACTCATTGCACAGAAGTGCTTGACTTTCACACCGCCCCACATGCAAAACTCCCTCCTACTTCAAAGGGGACACGATTGACCCTAAAGGTCAAAATGTGTCCCCCAAGGCAGAAGCCCTGAGTAGGTCTCATGAGAGTAAGTGCAGACCCAATTCAGTCCAGCCCTGCTCCATTAACACCATGAAAACGTTTCTGCTGGTTTGGACAGAGTAGGATCAAGGCCTACAGGCAGAATGGATTTCCATGGATTACAGGAAAAATATGAAACTTTCCCTTTTAAAGACCCCTTGGGAAAAACACAGGAATGGTAAAGAGTCACCATCAGCTTAAAAACAGCTCAACATTTGCTTTCCTTAAAAAATAAACTCTTAGGAAACTTCAGAGCACTACAAACATTCCTCTGCTGGAAACGCTTTGAAAAAACCAAACCTTTCCCTGCAGCGCCTGCAACCTGAATGAGCAGCATTCCTGATCCTCAAACCCAGTGAGGCCACGGCCCACAACAGAAGATCTTGGTGGGTTTTTGAAGCCCAGCCCAAGAGCTATGTGGTTAGGAGAAGTGTTATATTAAAACACTTCCTTTTCTGCATGCATGTACAGCTGCCCACATCCAAACAGCATGGGGTCCACAATGCTGATGCAGCTCTGACCCTGACGCCATGCTCACCTGAATGAGAAGCAGCACGTGGAAGATGTGCAGACCCCACAGTGCTATTAGAGGACCACAAGGTATTTACTTAAAGACTGCAAGAAACGAGGAAGGAACAAAAATGGGCTAACACACCAATTCCAGATTTTCAGTGGTGGCTTATTAGCATAGCATCACTGAGAGGAAGGTAACCACACCTACCAGCTAAGCATACGACCCAGGATCTTCATACCCTTCAGGATTAAGACCCCGGTAAAATTCAAAGCCAGTGAAGAGTTGAGGTGCCCAACTCACCAACCCAGATTTATTTTCAGGTCTTAAGACCTTTATCTTGACACCAATGGCACATTGCCATTGCGTGCAGCAGGAGGGGGGATGAAACCGCGTTGAAACTTGAACTTGCTGCTCCTTGAAGCTTGCTAGGTGCAGCTAAGGGGAATCTTTCTACAGATGGGAAGCATCTGAAAATCCATAGAGGGAAAAATCCTGGCAATCTCTCATGGGGGCATGGAAAAGGGAGCAACAGTATTTTTTAGGCTTGTAAAGGGCACAGTAACAGCTGGAACCATGCTGGGTTTCTGCTGAGTTGGGCACTTTGGGCCCGCTTTCACCAATGGGGTCCCCATACGTGTAATGGGAGCCTGCAGGAGAGGACATGGAGCTAATCCATGGTGCAAAGAGCCCAAGGAACACAGGGCTAAAAAAAGAAATGCAGAGCTGCCTGAAAGAGTATCTTGGAAATAAAAATAGTGGAATGAGAGCAGTGGGTGTCTTGTCAGTCTTGAGAAGAAGTTCTCCGCGCCAAAGATGAGGAGGAATTGCATGCAGCGCATAAAATGAAATCGGCAGATATCTGAGGAATTCAGGCCTGTCTCTCAGCAGACTTTTCTAATCAAGTGCCTCACAGAGGATATTTCACCATGGTCATTTCCTTCCCTCTCTCTCTCCCATGCAGCCTGAGCCAGGGCTCCTCCTTTCATTATTATTTTTTTCCCTTTTAATTTTAATTTTTGTTTTGCCATTTTCAGAAGAAATAGAAACACATCCCACATGGCTCTTAAAGGCACAGCACATTTCCTTGCTACTGTGGAGCCAGCCACGGCCTCTAGCCACGGCCAGCACCTTTAAATCAGAGTAAATTGGGCTCCAGCAGCTTTGAGTTCCCGTTAGCTTTTGCCCTGCCCCTAAACCAAGCACAGCTGCTCTCTGTCACCCAACTGCTCACTCCGGGGTGGGGAATTCACAAGAAAAGACCACCCCGAACAACAGCTTTTCATTCCTTGCTCCCTGGAGTCTGAGGATGAATTTTCTAAGTAGAAACAAAGTGCTGGAGGGAGCGCAAGGGAAAGGCAGGGGAAGAATGGGGGAGTGTGAACCAAACAATGCTTCGATTCTGTCCCTGCCGAGGGGCTGGCATGGCCTCTTTTTCATCTTTCTCAAGTTGCTTTTAAAAGCTGTGCGGGGAGAAAAAAAGCAAATAGTTGTTTCCTTTTGTGTCGTGTCTTTTTAATTTCTACGAGCAGGACCAAAGCAAGGCATGGCAGTGATGTCTTTGCATGTCAGCCCCTCTGCATCCCTGGGCTGCGTGGCCACGGCAGCTGTTGGGAGGACACATCCCAACTCAGCCCAGCCGGGAGGCTGATCCCATGGCAGTGCCAACAACAGTCCCTCAACCTGGCCTGGTGTCTGCTGCTGACTTCCTCCACTGCCGTGGGCAAGTCACTTCAGCCCCCTGGAGCTGCTGCCTCTTCCTCTGCCTGTACAGCCTGTAACTTGCCGAGTGCCTGCCTGCACCCTGATGCTGCTTCAGTGCCTGGCTCTGCACAGCACTGCAAGGGAGACCTCTCCACAGTGGCAAACATCCCCCCAGCTGCGCTGATGGGGTTTTGCAACTCGTAACTAACTAAGAAAGAGAAGAAAGGGTAGAAGCATAAAAAACAGAACTGCGTGCTGAGCTGTCTGAAGCAGCACCAAGCTCTCCCAGGCTGTGCAAGCACATATACACGCGTTCTCACATACAACAGAGTCTTCTAAGAAACTGTGGCCAACTAATTGTAGGGAGACTCGGGGGAGAGGAAATGAAATGAAAAATTGAGTCTGAGTTATAAAAATAAGTAATTTTTATCCTACTTGCAGGAGGCTTATATTAATTAAACATTATTACAGCGAATGAGAGGGGGAGGGTTATTAAGTCTGGGGCTGGTTGTAAGTGTTCTCTCCTGTTGCCTGAGGCTCCACTGAGCTCCAGATATTAATCTTCTAAAGCACTCAAATGCTGAAGAGATAAACACTTGAAATATGAAAATGTTTTTCTCCATAGCAGACACTATGACCCTATATCATGCCAAAGAATTTGTCTGATGTCCATATAGCCTGCACTTACAGCATTACCTTGTGTCTTAGAAAAATGCTGGGCACCTCAGGAGCTGAAGAGAGAAATGATGTGTGCATTTGCGTGGGGGTGATTTGTGTGTGGAGATGTAGCAGATTCTCCTCTTCCCATATGTTTCTGGAATACATATTTTCCTCTTTAGCACTGCCTACCAGGTGTTGGCTGCACGGCTTTCCAACTGGCTGGCGGCACTGCCAATCTGGCCAGCGCCACTGCCAGGTGGCTAACAGGTTCACCCGAATGTTTGCATCTCGAGACTCAACCTCACCAGGGTGGAGGGAAATGGGGGACGAGGAGAAGCCTGCAGCATGCACAGCTCCCGGGGCACATGACAGGCACTGGAATCACTGGGTATCAGGGCAGAGCCAAAGCCAGGTAAGATCAGCCAGCTCTCCCTGGGGGACCCTTGAGTTTCATAAGTAATGAATGACAGTGATGTTACAGTGATGTAATCTACGGTTATAAGGAAACTGGCAAATGTTCTCTGTGCCACCCATGCCACAAAGTCAACAAGGGTAAGGAAAGGGCACTAGTCCCGGGGCGAGTTCCAAGATGTGAAGCTGAAGAACTTGATATATCAACCACACTGCCAGAGGCAGGCTCCCTTCCAACCCACGCCAGCACATCTCAGTGAGGTCCTTCATAAATTAGGCTCTGCCACGCTTATGCAAATCTTCTGCTTCCAAAGCTCAGATGAGAAAAAGAGCAAAAGTCAAACAGCAAGAAGCTGGCATATTTCTGCATTCTTAGGGCTTAGCTCGTCCTTCACTTGGAGGAGGCTGAAATCCAGCCTATGCAAGCCCAGAGTACAGAATAGTTGAAGACTATAGGCAATCTGAGCAACATATGGGAAGAAATGCATCTCTGACAAAAGAGGAAATGCGTTCTGGGGAAAAAGCATTAGGTTCTACAGAGGACATCTGGATCAGGATGTGGAACACAGCCTGGACTAACCTACACGGTCATAGGGGATTTCAAGCCCGGTGTCCGATTCAAGGCCATCTTCAAGAGGACAGTAAGTATAATTCAGTGCCAGTGGTCACAGTCCTATAAATAAATCATGAACCCAAAAAGCAAAGCATCTGACAGC
Source organism: Gallinago undulata (assembly GCA_026546715.1). Lineage (NCBI taxonomy): Eukaryota > Metazoa > Chordata > Aves > Charadriiformes > Scolopacidae > Gallinago > Gallinago undulata. Next base: position 30,325,322 of record JAOTQQ010000079.1, read on the forward strand.
TTCCACGAAAGAAAACATTCAGGTCTGCACAGCCTTCACAACTCTTGATAGCTGTGCAGTAATCAGTCATACTGTTCACGCACACAGAGAATGCCCCTTCAGCTCCCTCCTCACTGCTTTGGTATGATATTAACCATCTTACCAGGCACAGTCTCAGGGCTTGGTTCAGAGTTGCCAATCCAGGTGCTTGTAGGCTGAAAAGACCACGTATAACCCGTTGCCAAGTCGTGTGACCAACCACAGAGGTCTTCAGGGAGATCAAAGTTGCAGTTGAAGTTTGCAGGCAGATGGAAATCTTATAAAAAGAAATAGAAGCAAAATAAAGTTCAATTAAAAAGTGACCAACCCATGAAAGATTGCTATAAAAAACCAACCCCAAAGTAACATAGCTGGCAAGCCATAAATATTGAAGAAAGCAGGAAATCTCACTCACACTGATGCTTTTAACCTATCTCACATTTTGTCAACTTCAGGAATCAGCCTTAAGTTCTGCATCATCAAAATGCTCATACCGTGTCCTGCGGCTAATCCACCAAACTAAGCAAATACAAAAGCAAGTACCAAATGCTTCCAGCCTCTAATCAGCACCTTCTTGTCATCCCCTAAAGCGGTCAAATATTAAATGCCTTCTTAAATGTCAGGGAAGAGCGCTTCCTGAGTGCCCTGTGCTCATCAGCGTATGCTCTGGCTCCAAAAGGAGAATCTCAAGTGCTCCAGAAACCCAGCTCCTGAGTGACAGATCTAGCCACTTGCACCAGACGGGAACTGTCTGTCAACATGGTGAGCTGTCACTCACTGCTTCCTACCTTCTCGTGGAAATGCTACCAGGGGAAATGTGGGGCCACCATGAGCTCAAGCTTTTGGATTCTGAGTGAAAGGAGCCAGCCTCTATTTCTAGCTCCACAATGGACTCACCACATGGTCTTTGGGCGAGTCGTTTAACTTTTCATCTGTGAAACAGGAGCAGAGCTAATTCCCCTGTGTCAACAGCTTTAAGAGCTCTGGAGAGCCTTCGTGAGGAGACAGGTCTGTGGGCAGGAGGGCACATGCCAGGGGCTGCACGTAGCAGTGAGGCAGCTGCTGGCTCCTTCAGTCGGGGGAGCAGTCTTAAGGCACAGAGGCTTCAGAAATGGTCTGAGACCATCCCAAGCACGTCAGAGCCCAATTATAGGCCGGGTTTTTCCTGAGCAAAGAGGAAGCTTTAAATCACAGTGCCCACAAGTGAGTGATAGCCAGAAGAAGGTGAGTGACTCAAGCAATAGGCATCAGGGGAACTTTGCCATGAGGGCCAAAGGGCCTTCTTTACATGCTCCCACTTCAAAATAAAACAATGCAGATCATGGATCTTTTTATTTCAATCTAATCTCATACCCTGGAGAGCAGCATTGTTTCTGTTTGGCTGTCATAAATCTGATTGTCCAGAGAAACGCACTCATTGTTTTTGGAGTATGAGAATGAAAATTGTTGCTAAATCTGAGGGAAGCTGACGGGGAGGCTGGTTCCACACTCCATGGCATTCTCTGCTCGCTCTCTAGCCCTGGACTGCACCCAGGAATCATGTTGTTGCAGAGACTATTACTGGCCTAAATGTCCTGTCGGCAGCTTCCCAAGTGCCTCAGTGGTAGCACAATTGCACAGGCTTATTACTGAGGCAAAACAATGAGAATCAGGCCCCTTGAGCTACTTCTGCAACTAGTATTTCCAGAACTGAACTGCAGCAGAATCCTAATGAGAGGTGTGAAAAAGCCAATTAATGTTCTTTTTTTTTAATTTATATATTTTAAAACCATTACTTTTTTCTCTGGGAATGGAAGCTGAAGTGACAGAAGCCCTAGGAGCTATCTGAAAGGATAGCTTTCCCTCCTGAGATCTCTCATTGAAGTCCTTGTGTAAAGGAAAAGCCTTGTATAAAAGTCCAAGCCCCAGTGCTGAAGCCCCAACTGCTGTTGTGCCCAGGGACATGCATCTCTGCACACTGCAGTGTACAAGCAACCCTGCACAGCTCTTCTGAGCCCACTCCCCTTAATCTGGACATGTCACTAGCTTTAAATGCTCCATCCCCCCTCGAAAGGAGCAGAAGAACATGATGTCTGCTTTTACAAGTAAGGATCCGAGGCAGAGAGGATTAGTTGCCCCCATCATTGGCTTTTTACAAGCACAGTATGTAGTCTAAACTAACATTCAGCCTCTTCTATAGTCAGAAAAGGTGGGCGAGCGCCACAGGTAACAAACCATTCCCTGTACATCTGACAGCCATCTAAGATTGGGGAGACGAATTCCTGCTTGGAGTTACTGTTTCCCTTTCTGCTGTCTACACTATCAGCCCAGACTGTTCTCCTAAATTTTAAGCAGCTGATATTAGGGAAGATGATCCTTAACAGGTAGGTGTTCAGGACATCACTCTTCTCTAGATGTTGTGATTTACTCCCACTGTTGTGACCTCTGCAAAAGGAGTCCTGCGTATCAGGCAGAATGAGTCTCTCCCCTGAATCACCTTCTGAATTTATGACACCCAGCCAAGGGGATCTGGAATTGAGGTGGCTCTAAACGAGGCACTAAGTGAGTTGCATCAGGTCATGTAAGGAACTGGGAGAGCAGCTCCTTGAGCCTCATACCCTAGGGACTGAATTAGCTGCTATCTGTTGCTCTTGCATCCTTTCTTGATATAACTTATCAGATTTTGGCAAGTTTTGTTTGTTGGGTTTTTTTTTTATCTTGGCCTATTACTAATAACATTAGTCTAAGCTTTCCAGGAATCAGCTCCATGTATAGAAGCAAATGGGAAGATAAGAGTATTTACTTAGCTCTTAACTCATCATTTATTGAGATAAAGATGTGCCGCTCTGATACATACCCTCCTCTTCTCCACAGCTATCACCACAGTCAGTTGCCTCTTCATCAGTTGGGTATGGGGTGGTGGTCTCTTCACTCTTCAAAGTGGGCACCAGCGTCTCTGCAGTGGGCTTTACATCTGAAAAAATATTACTAGAGATGCTATTTGCAATAGACAGTGCAAAAAGCCCAGGAAGAAGGAAACAAAGCAAAAAAAAATATTCACATGTTCTTATAGCGGCAGGAAGAGATAGAACAAGAATACCATGAAATTTCTACATGCTACAAATGTCAGCATGGTTTGAACTTCCAGTGAACTGGCTGTTTCCATATGGGAGTTCCTTTGATTTAGAGTCCCTGTTGGACAAGATTCTCCTCTAGACATACATGCTACTTTTTCTCCTAATTTTTTAATCTATGCCAGTGTTGGCAATCCGCTTAGCTGTCATTACTGGATAAGAGAGATCACAGGCAGAACGTCTTTTTCCTTCATAAAGGCATATGACACGTTAAAAAAACACACACAACATTCCCACCAATTGTGCCAATTTATAAAACAAGTCACTCAAACCCACAAATGACGTAACCGCAAACGGACTCAGAGGATCCCCTAGTGCGCGCTGGCTCGCAGCAGAAAGCATCTGGTTTCACACTCCAGGCTCCTGACTACACTTTCAAAGGGTCTACGTCCAATTTCCCTCTCTCCAACATGGCCCGTGTGAAACAACCTCCAAGCAGGTGTCAGGGGAAATTTAAGCAAGAAAGGGAAGGATATTAAGATCAACAGTAAACGACATTAGGTTCCAGCAGTCTCTCCTTTTATGAGTACAGCAGGCTTGATTCTTTCCACTTTTAAAAAGAGGCTGCTTTTCCCAGTTACGTGTGATTGTGTTTCTTTGTTGGTACCCTTCAGGATATCATTTAATAAAGCCAGAAGCAGGAGGAAATGGCTAAATACATTGAATATTTTCCATAGGCTCCTTTCTGCCCTTTTATTTTCCTGTTATTAAACATGTTGCACATAAACTCTCAGGGTTTGGTTTTTTTTTTACTTTTTTTTCCAGTGGCTGTCTTTTGTTCAGGATAAAATACTAAATAACCTCAAAGTCTTTTAATTTGTAAGTATAAATTTGTTACAACCCCATAAAACTCCAAACGCAACCAAGAAGCAAATTGCAAGCAGCCAGGCACAGAAAAATACCATAAAAAAAAAAAAAGCAGCAGGTGAAGGCAACATATCAAAAGCTGCAAGTTATTTAGAGCTGGTACATTTTTTTAGGTTGTTGTTCCTGTATATTGAGATTTATAGCTGAAATGTGACAATGTGGAAGGACCTTGAAAGCCAAGTCCCATACGGGACACAGATGCTGAGCGGATGTAAATCAACAGTATTGCATTGCCCTGGACAAGCCACAGAAATATATCTTGAAAAATCAGTTACCATGGCAGAGCCGCAACACGACAGTTACAAGAGATAATGAAAATAGCAGGGAGGACAACGTGATGTGTGAAATGGAAAGTGAAAAAGAGAGGTCTTGCTTGCTTGCTTTCTCTCTCCCAGGCCCAGCAAGTGTCTGTGCAACTGGTGGTAACTGCTGATCAAAATGCAAAGTCACTGAGCAATTGAAGCCAGATGTTTGGAACTTCAAAGGAGAGAAAACCAGCTGCAAGTGAACATTCATCAATCTCCACTCTTCAGAGGAAAAAATTTGGCAGGTCTTTGAAAGAAGTCAATTGCTGACTGCCCGCTTCCCAATTTTTGAGCTACTAGCCAACTAGTTTGTGAGTCCAGTTGCTGTTAAGTTACCTGTTCGACTCAATAATTAAGATGCTCGCTGACGATAAGAAATAAAAACAACCAGGCAGGGTACACATGGGCTTAGGACCTCACTTGAAAACATTTTCAATCAATCAGCTTGTTTTAATCCCTCTCTTAATCTTGTTCCCAAGCAAGTGCAATTGCCTGGATTTTCACAGCCAGTTCTGTAATGTGCCTGAGTCCTCCCAGCAAAGGAGGGCTGTGTCTTGGCGTTGTCAAGGACTGCTGTGTGTAGCCAGCTTGGATTTAGCATGCAGATAATGCCATGGGCTATCTCTGCTCCCCAGGTTGCATCAAGGATATAAATGCTTTTTATAATATAGTGAATCCACAAGATTACAAACCCTGCTCTGATTACAAAGCTGAGTGCCTGTAGATCAATAAAGCTACGAATATTTATGACTTGGCAGTTGAGTTTTAAACATTACAATGTGCAAATGATTAGACAGCCACACTGGGAAATGACCATAAAGCACCCTGCCTGGAAAAAACATGGGCTGTTGCTGCTGATATTGAAAGTGAACGTGGACATAGCTGTAACAGAAAATTTGAACCAAAAATAGCACAAGAAGTTGAGGATGCCAAACCCCTCTTATTCTCTAATTTGGAGGAGTGCAATAGAGGGGATGACATGTATGTGGTCAGAGGTCTGTGCAATTGCCTCCCTTGCAGCAGTGATGGACTGTAATGGACTGGCCAGCAATGGTCTGCAGAGATCTGGCAGCTGGAGATTCCTGGGAGCTGCTGGAAGCAATGATGCCGGAGCTGCCTGACCACTTCTGTATGGAGCCTCGGCTCCCACAGCTTGCATGACAGTCATGGTGCCTGATTCTCCTACAACATCCCAAGACTTAAATTAAGATCTAATCTTGGTCTAAATTTTAGATGATTTACAATGGATTCCCGGTTCAACGGGAGATTTGCCATTGACTTCAAAGGTGACAAATTATCATTACTAATTGTGTGTATGTGTGTTTTGTGATTTGCTTATTAAGTGTTTGTAATGCATCTCACAGAACATTACAGGAGGAGGGGTAGTAAAGACTTCACAAAAGGGTGGAAAAAAGCCCTTTGTCTTTTAAGCTTCCTAGAATGGGAATTCTTACAAGAAAATGCCTTCTACAGATGTGTTTATAAAATGGAAATCATACTTCTTTATCACTAACATCTGGACACCAGATTCAGGTTTAAGCAGATTATTAAAAAATAAATAGATTAGAAAAACGGACAACTAGCCCCTGGCACTGAAAACCTAGCTTCAAACACAATGAGCTCTTGGGTGCATTTCTGGCTTTCGGGGATGAAACTATGGAGCAATCAATCACCATCAAGCCTCAGAAGGGTCAGAGGCACAACCTCTACTGATCTCAGTGAGTGTTTAGGCAGTTTTCACCTCTGTAATAAACGCAATGGTGGCTGCAAGGCATGCCACTTGTGAAAAACAGGTGGGCAAAAGTGAACAAACTTCCCTGGTCTTGGGGATGTTGTAGGGATGCTGTAGAGATGTCGTAGAGTTAAATCCCCAACGTTGTCTGCAAAAATATTTCCCCTTGGTGTTCAATGAGAGAGGAACAGTTGCTTTTACAGCAAAACCTTATTGTGGCAGCTCAAGATACCTGTACTGATCACTGCACTCCTCTTCTGCACCTCTGCTTCTCTTCCTACTTTTTGTCTTATCCATTCGGATTAAAAAGCCCAAATGTAATCTTACACAGAGTGGGAAAGCCTGCACAGCATCCAGTTAAAAGTTCTGAAAGGAAGCAGAAGGGAGCTGGGGAGAAATCATGGATAGGGCTCTGTGTGAAAGTTACATCACTGCTACATGCTGTGTCAAGGCCAGTTCCTTTTAAGGTGGAAGTAAAAAGATGGGCTCAGGCCATACTGCAAGTCCTGCCTTCATGCCTGCAGTCTTCCTGCCTCAGTAAGACCCTGAGTTGGGACAGCAGGGAGAGAAATAACCTTACACTTGCACCTTGCTGGTTTTGCGCCTGCCACGGCCCCAATGGAGCTGGTGGGCAGAGACACAGGGGCTCTTACCTGTCCAGTCGCAGCCCAGCACCTCCAGGCGCATTCCTATTCCTGCTGGAGACCACCTCTCTGGGTGCACTCGGACATACTGGGCAGGAACGGGGTCAAACCTCCGGACTTCAGGGATATCGTAGTGGATGTTGCCTTCAAAAAGCTACAGAGAGAGAGAGAAAGAGAGAGAAATGGCAATTGATGTGTGCATCCCACATGCTCTCCACCAGACTTGATAATTTGGGTCTGGCAGGACAAAGACACAGTCTGAAATAGTTTAGCTGTCCAACTCCAGGCCATCGAGTCCAGCTGAGCAAAAATTGGGCTGTTCCTCCTCAATTTCAAGAGGACCAGACAGGCTGTGTTTCTAAGAAACTTGCACAACTTCTCTTGGCCTCTGCTTTATATCCAGGGGTCACATTCTGATCCAAGCCACCCAGGGAAATGTGGGGGAACATCCACTAACTTCACATATAAATAAGATCAGACTTGTCCTCTGGCAAATAAAGAAGCTACTGCATGTTCTAGGATAGTGTAAACGCAGTTTTCCTCACAGTCCAAGAACTGCTGCTTTTCAGCTTACATGCACGAACTCAAGTCTGTGGGGAATAAACAGAGTGCTATAGATAGCACCAAGCCTTCTAAGACTTGTTTGTAGGATCAGGAAAAATTAAAACTTACCCAAATTTTCAGAAGCAGAGGATTTTCCATAAAAAAAAGAACAGGCAGTAGCTAAGAATTCATTTATTGCTCAAGTTCCCTGCAACTCCCATACCACTAAGCAGAAAGATCATGGGGAACTCCAACGATATGGGAAACGCACAGGGGATTTCAAGGTCACACCAGTGTGGCAAAAGGGACTTCAGATATAGTAAATTTCTCAAAGAGAAGTTGTGATTTATCTTCCTTTTCCAGAGGTGCAAGCCACAGCAGCAACACCTTTCCCCTTAACATATGTAATTAGTTTGTGTCAAGGCTTTGACCTGCAGGAGCTGGGAGGAGCAGAAGGTGATGTCCACGTCCCCAGGCCTGTTCCACAATAAGAAATTAAGGGAAATTGCCATCTTCGGGGCAAGGTGGAACCTACACCCTCTACTACAGCTTAGGAGCAGGACCAGGGGACACAACCTGGGATTTCATGGTGACAACCCAAACTCCTATGGTCTCTGTGGGGAGAGGCAGCTAGTTTCCCAAGACCCCATCAGGCAGAATAAAGACAGCCAGAAACATATCTCGCTTTGCAGCTGCTCCAGGCAGTGCCTACCTTGGCTTGCATTGTTCTAGGGTCCTGGATGAAGTCCCAATCCTTTCCATTCATGCTGTAGGCCACCTTAAACTTCTTCACAAAGGAGCGGGACTCAGTGGTGGTCACGCTGTCCCCTCCACGAGCCCCCTGGATAATGACTCCTTTGATATTCTTCGGGACACCGAGGTCCACCTGCAGCCATTCCTCCCCAGGCTGGGCTTGAGGGATGCGGGGAAACCAGCCTGAGCGGCTGCTCACCAGGCGGGCCATGCTGGGAGACCAGTCGTAGCTTCTGATGGAAGAGGCTGAGATCTGCGAGTCAGGGATGAGTCCAGAAAGCATTCCCAGCAAGTTGGAGCAGGGTGAATCTGCAGGGAAGAAAAGAGCATTAACAGGGAGGGCAGTTGAAGGGAGCCCCTGTGGTTTTAGTCACAGATTCTGGGCATTAAACCAGCACAGCACTGGGTGCTTCCCCCTTGCCTCTGGGGCCTGGGTGCCTGTACCCTCAAGTGCATCCCTTGGGATGGGTGCCTCCACGCTGCTCACAGCATCACTGCTCCCACCCCAAGCAGCCATGACAGCTGTGGGGGACTGCACCCTGGGATGGGCTGTCGGTGGGACAAAGAGGAGGGCTGAGGCTGAGGGGAGGAGGCGAGTCTCACCGGTGATGCGGCAGCCGTACAGCTCCAGCCTCAGGGCAATGCCGTTTTGCCAGCTCTGGGGACGGATGCGCACGAAGCGTGTGAGCACTGGGCTGTGGATCTTGTTGAGAACCACCTCCGTGGCGTCCTCGTTGGCCTGAAATGTCTGCAAGGGAGAGGGGGCACAAATACGGTTATGTCCTTTCCAGGTAGAAAGATATAACCGCATTAGCAGTTAAAATAATCTCAGCAGGGAAAACTGAGGAGAGGCTCTCTGGGAAGGGCCAGCCTATGGCCAGGGCAAGCACCCATGGGCAGGTCAGGAGAGCTGAGCTCCTGGCAGGACAGCATGGTGGGTGGATGGGCTCGCCCATCAGAGGAGACCCAGGAGCTTGCTGCCTAGCTGCCTCTCATGGCACCCTGAGGCACCTCGGACTACCAGGCCATAGCTACTTCAAGCTCACCCCCAAACCTAGAGCAGCTCTAATGCAAAACCCAGATGTTCCCAAATACTGTGCGAGATCTTGCCTCCCCTCCACAGGCCGGGCATCCTGACCCATCCTCGCACAGAGCTCCACCAGGAAATACCGTGTACAAGCAGCAGCACGAGCAAGGAGGATGGTGCCTCTGCCCAGGGCGATGAGCTGCAGTCCCAGCCAGCCTCCTGCTCCTGCCGCTCCGGTGCACACGCAGCCCGCCACACAGAGACAGCTTTTTGGGGACTTTATGATCTGACATGATATGAAAAGGCTGCTGCCTTACCAGATGGCCATAATCAATAACTACCAGATGGACATTAGCTCTACCCCTTCTTTTTAGTTTTGCAATAGGTCAGACCAGGACTGGATACTTGCGTTTCTGTTTCAGGCTGCAGAGCCATAGCAGGAAAGAAAAGGCGGAAAAGAGGAAATATCCAACCTGAGGGTAACATTCAACCCTTTCTCTGCCCCCAGCATAAAGCACTATAGCTGATGGACTGAGGCTGCAGCTGTTGCCCACTTTACCCACAAGTACACAGGCTGTCTGGACAGGACAGGGTTAGAGCATCCTCCACTCTCAGCAGGAGCTGCATCCGCACTGAGATGTTGGCTGGGCTCTTCTGCAGGCTCCTACCCTGCATATGCCACACTAAGCACAGGAGCTCCCACTACGTTTATCTGAGAACGAAGCCAGAGAATGTAATCTCTGGCAACGATCCCCTTCTGTCAGAGGCAAGAGTCAAACAATTCAACTGCAGATTCCTGTGATCTGGGATAGAAAAAGGGGTGAGACTGTATCCTGCCCTCTCGTCTTGAATAGTGGTTGAAAAGCATTTTATAAGCTATTCCCACTGCTCTAGGCCTGCAGACAGCACACGTTACTGCTCTTGCCCCAGGATCAGCAGGGCACTCAGAGAGTGTTTGCAATGAGGGACAGCAGCGGTTCATAGCACCACAACCAGCCCTGGGCTGCCCCTGCGCATGGCCATCTAGCCCAGGAGGGATGGTGGCTCTCCTGGCAGGGCAGGGAAAAGCCACACCACAGAGGGTCTGCAAATCTGGCTGGTAATTGGGATTTGGGATTGATGTGAACTTGAGCAGGAATGCTAATCTGGAGAATATACATCATGCTGCTACCGTTTAGCAACACAGCATGGTTTATGTGTTTTTAATATCCTATTTTATCCTGTCTGACCCCACTTCCCATCCTTTTCCTTGCTCAGCAGACACCAAATACCCTTTTTTCCAGCAGGAGGGCTATAAGAGGAGCAGTTACTGTGAAACACTCTCCAGGCATGCGTGTGTGTGTGTATGTCTTGTAAACCTGTAGGAACACACACACACAGAGGCTGAAAGGATACATTTCCACACCACTGCAAAGCCTCTAGCTTTATGTCAACACAGGAGCTGACACACAACACCTTACTTCTGAACCTAATACCGGAGGACAGGAAATGTTTATCTGAGCTGGTGCAACTATTTTAGCACGAGGAGCAGCACGTCAGGTCAGTCCAAAGGTCCCTCTGTCCCAGGGGGCTGCTCCTGATGATGGCCCCAGCAGATGCCTGGGGGCAGCAAGCCTGGGGGAGTCTTCTCCTGGCAACCTCTCTTCGCTTCCCACAATCAGCAGTTTGAACACTCCATGAGCCAAAGGTTGCATATGGACCAGCATGTTTAACAGTCACTTATGAGGTTTGCTGCTCTTTTTGGTTTAACATATTTCCAGTTTTGTTCTTTTTTAGCTCACTTCGCACATACGAGCATCAGGGGCCAGAATCCAAATTTACACCAGCGTAATTTGTTGCTGACTTCTGCAAAGTCAATCTTGACAGAAAGCAGAAGCAGGACTGAGCCCAAAAACTTTATCACTACCACATGCATTGCTGAAAGCGTCTCTTACACGACCTTAGTCCCAACCACCTGCTTCCAAGGAGAGTAACCTCAATTCTGCTTTAGTTTTGGGGCCCAGTAATTTCCTCAGACTACATCCCATTCAACAAGCTACATAACTCAAAATCGGGGCCTTGACGCTGCGGACTGCCAGTTTATGAGGGCAGAAATGCCACCTGATTTCCAACCTTAGTACCAGACACATAGGCAGGACCTGCCCCAGTGAAACTTGTTTCTGAAAAGCCCCAACTGATCACAGCAAACCATTGCTTCGTACCCGGCCCAGCATAACAGAAAGGGACCCTTTTCAGAGGGCAGGTGCTTAGTGCTGTTAGAGAAGCAAGGTCCTCCCATATGCCAGCCTTTTCAGACTCCTTCCTAAGTGGGAATGCATCATAAGCCCACAGATCCCGATGCTACTGACCATGGCCTGACCCTGAGCATACGGCTTCTCAGCACTGAAAATGCTGACCCCAGAGCCTGAGCACACCATGGAGAGTCCTATTGACTTGAACAGGCTCTACATCCTGCCTCAAATTAGCACTCATGGCATAGGAAGAACTAGCAGGAAAATGTGTGAAACTGGGAGCGCCAAGAAAGCAAAGATTTCTTCCCCCTTACCAAAATAGAACATTGCTATTCCTCCCATCCTATCTGCTTCCCATCCCACTCAGCACATATTTTGAGCCAAGTCTTCAAATGGTGTAAATCAACATATCGCCATCGAAGTATAAGAAGTCACAGTAATTTACACCAGCAGAAAAAAAAAATTCTGGCTGTGATCTAAAGAGGTAGATATACACACTCAGCAGAGAGCACACATTCGCACGCGCATGCACACGCACATGGGCTAAAGGATGACGGAGCCAGAAAACGAACAGGAAAGACATGAACAAATTAAAAGCACCTTCCAAGAAGCAGTCAAGGGAGCCCATTTTCACTGCTGCATCAAAAAGCTGCCCATCCCCATCCCATATACTTTACGTTTTTTACTTCCATTTTAGTCTAGTCGGCAGGTCTACACATAAGATTAAATTGATAATCAATGAGAGCTGACCTGCTTAATTAATTTGCTGCAGAAAGCAAGTGGTGGGAGATGATGTCTAGCCTAGAGGAGGACTGGACAAGTTTTCCATGTGCACACACATGCAGGCTCCACACCAACACTTACAAGTTGTATTTCTGACACACTGGAACCGCAGCAGGGTGATAGGGGGATTTCTGAAGCTGCATTAGTTCCAGTGAGTATGGGAATTGTGCCAATGGCAGAGTTTGGAATGAAGGGAGTAAAGGACAGGGAGACAAAAAGCACCGTGAAGTTGAAGAGGCAGCGAGTCAGGGAGGGGGCAGGAGGTAACCTCTCTCCAGCTTTATTTATTGTGCTGCTTGGCCACTATACAATTTCTTGGGGAGCTACAGAAAGCGGCTGGGGAGGCAGAGGAGAAGGCCAAGGATGGCAGCAGCCTTGCCTTCGTCCGTATGTATGTGTCTCTCCGGACCCACTAGATTTACTGTAGGATTATGTTACTCCCGTGGAGACAGAGCCCTGGAACAGAGCATGCTAACAGGATTAGGGCTTCAGGATTTAGACAGAGAAGCATGAAGGAGAAAAGTAGGGGAGATTATTTTCCTTGTCAGATAGGAAAGGCATAAAATGGGGCATGTTTGATGGTGGGAGGATCCTGGCTTGAGTGGAGGGTGGATAGTTCTGGATTTATTAAATCCAGGAACAAGGAGGTAAAAGAAAAATGATACTTGGCAACACTCAACAAAGCACAGACGTCTGGGCAAGGCACAGCATGCTGGGATGGGCTTGCCAGCACTGTGTCTTTGAGAGGCTCCACTCAGATCCATGAGTCACTAGGGACATGAGGAGTGGCACTCTGTTAGCCTGCAAAGGAGATATCAGGCCCAGAAGTACAAAGCTGCAGCCTTGCTAGGAAAGCCAGGGCTGTAAATTCTCCCCTGGTACTGCACCAAGGGTGAATGCATGGGGCTGGCTTTCCCAAAGCCTGACATCCTTGTCCTGCCTGCAAAAGCAGCAGAAGCTGGGACCTGGAGATGCTTCTAGGCCAACCCTCTGCATAATGATTTGTTTGTGCAGAAGCACTTGTGGTCTCCTGGCTGATCACGCAACTGTTTCCTGAGTTTTCCAGATAAAGAAGCCATAGGACTGAAAGGCTTTTTTCTCCCTCCCCAGGTGGATGAACACAGGAGACCTCTTTAAGAACTGAAAGGACAGAGGAATGCTCCTAAGGAAAGGCACAAGGATCTCCTCCGAAGAGTCATCCTCAATATTCTCTGCCAGCACCAAACACCTCTGACACCCTCAGCTCCCTGCACAGTGGAGATATTTGGCTCTTTGCAGCAATTCAACCCACCTTCTTGCATCCACCTGAAATACCACCCAGGAAGGTTAGCTGACAACAATCACAAAGCTGTCAAAATGAGCAGGAAATGGAAAGTGCATATCAGTTGGATCTTGCTGCCATTTCTCATCCATTGACTTCTATAGGTTCTCAAAGCAAATGTTTCAGTTGCATAATCCCATTTTACACACAGAGCAACATAGGCAGCAAGAGCACCTACCACATTCCCAATCCATCCCCAATCCTGAAACCCATCCCCCAGTCCCTCACCACACTATATGATCTCTATGAGCTGATCTCCACAGCTACTAAGATGGCATGGCTCAGACCACATGGGAGCTGGAGCTCGAGACCTGACAAAGACGGAAGTGGATCAGAATGGATGAGCACTTTTTTATATATATATTAAATCACAATAGTTGAATCTGTCTGAAAAAAATGGCAAAAAATTAAAGGTCAAATCCTGCCAGGTGCCCTCTTCCAACCTTGGGTTCAAGAACGAATTGTTGTTTTCTAAAGATATTTACAAACCGCAAGATAAGACCTCGGCACGCACAGCAGGGTCAGTGCCTGGAAGATAACCCCTGGGGCCATCGAGCCTGGATGACACAGAGGCGAATGCCACAGGGAAGGCAAGAGCCAGAGCAGCCTTTGTGGGGCAGGGGTTGTTTGGCCCTGTCCCAACGGGATGTGCTGTTAGGTAGGAAGGGACAAGTGTGGGGCAACATGTCGTGGGGGCCGCTCTCCTCCCTGTCTCCTCTCTCCGGAGACACACAGGAATACAGCTCTGTACCTCCGGCCAGCTCACGGGGTTAGCCTCTCTGCCTGCTCCCATGCCCTGGGCAAGGACACACCATCACACCTGGACAGGGGGATGTCTGCGGTTTGCTGGGCTGGGCTTTGTGGGAAGGGGGGGGGAGAGCAGGGATAGGGTGGGAAGAGAAGGTGTAAGTGAGGGGCTCCTCTGCTGCCAGCTGCAGACCTGCCGCTGCCTTCCCACTGCCTCCCCATCCCAGAAACACAGCAGCACTCGGCACAGAAACAGCCCAGCCAGCCCTGTCTGCTGCAAGCACATATTAATCTTGTTTTCCTCTGCCTCACTCTGCCTTTCCCATTTCCCTCACCGAGAGCGCCAGTGGCTGGGGACTCAAAGGTGAACCATCACATTTCACTGAGAAACTGGCCCCACTCTCCTCCGAAACACTGGAGGGAGGGGAAATGAGGGGTGAAAGGCAGGAGGTCAGAGCTCCCCATCAGCTGCAGAGGGCATCATCCCCTCCCCACCCCTCCTGCACTCGCTGGTTTTCTCTTGCTTTAGTTCCCTGATGAAGATGTAAATGTTAGAATGTTAGCTGACCCGCCTATAACACGGCAGGGCTTTGCTTTTAGCCCACACAGCCGGCAAAAATTCAGAGCAGTGTTTGATATACCCCATATGCCTATGTGTGTATGTGCATATATATATATATCTATATGTGTGTGTGTGTATATATATATATACACTTACATATCTGCATGTATATAGAGGAATAGAGAGCCCCTGTCTGTCCACCCCCTCCTCTCCCTCCCCGCTCCTCATGGCACCAAATCAAGCTGCGGCAGACTTGACAAATCTATTTGGCATGGTTCGCTCCACTGTTGCAGCCTGAACCGTGCGGAGCGCCGCACTGACGCAGGGAGGAATCTGCACCTTGAATACAGACATCTGGGAGCTTGCCTCTCGCAGAACAGCGGGGTTCACGTGGGCTGGGAATGCAGGGACAGAGCCCCCCAACACCAGAGCCCAGGGGGCTTTGCCCTGGACCCCACTACAGCAGTTGGTTGTTTGGCAGGGAGGGAAAGCAGTCGCCAGGATGCAAGAGGTATGTAAGCCACTAAAAAGCAATTACTTATCC
Source organism: Gallinago undulata (assembly GCA_026546715.1). Taxonomy (NCBI): domain Eukaryota; kingdom Metazoa; phylum Chordata; class Aves; order Charadriiformes; family Scolopacidae; genus Gallinago; species Gallinago undulata. The sequence continues at coordinate 30,340,512 of JAOTQQ010000079.1, forward strand.
TTCAGCTTCGGGAAGAGTCTGCTAAATTGAGGCCAGAACATGGGAACAAAGCAAGACTGAAATAAAAGTAAAAAAGAAGAGGTTTGGTTTTTCTTCTTTTTTATGGAGAGAGAAAACAGAGCAGAAAAAAAAGCTGATAGGACTCAGGGGCCAAATCCTGAAATGGTGGCAATTCACATGGGACTGCTTTGGGTTGACACCAGCCAGGCTTTGGGATCTTGCTGGAGCGATGTAAATTGGCCCAGCAGCACTGAAACCAGCCTTGCTATCCTGCTCCACCCTGGCTGAGGATCCAGTGTCCAACACCTGGGACTGCAAGGATAGGTCATCTACTCTCCCCTGCAATTAAAACCACCCTCCAGGCCAGATTCCAGCTCCAGTTAGACTCCGAAAGGTAAATTTATTGCCAGTGGTTATTTGAAACACTGAACTGTGTATTTAGTCTATCATTCTGCCCGGCATATTGCCAGTCTCCTGTCCTGCCCAGGGTGAGGAGAGATGGCTCTGGTTCACAGAAAGGTCTGCTGTGGCCAGGGGGTCCTGGAAGCCTCCACACTAGCACGTGGCCCCTGTGTTAGGGTTATATGTGAGCTTTGCCATGAACTGTGGCCCCAGAGCCAGCCTGCCCGAGGTCTGGAAGAGCCCGGCTGCCAATTCTCCTATGGGGTGCTGGGCTGCCCTGTTCCTCCATTTCCCTACCCCTAAAATAGGTCTACCATCACCTCATTGGCACTCCAGGAGCTTAAGTACTCCAAATATTGCAGGTATGAGACCCTGCTAGGGGCCTCCACACAGAGAGCACTCATTCTGGGAAGCAGAGTGAATTTGAACCGTGAGATCCACTTGTAGGGAAGGGGAAATCACATGGCCGGAAGGGAAGGAAATGTCTGGATGAATCCTGGACAAGGCAGACTACTGCATTTCACGCTAGCAGTGCCTGTGCCAGCAAAGGGAGGGGACAGCTAATTTAACAGAAGCGCTGAGCAAGCAGAAATTGCTGGGACACGAATGTGGGGGGAGGTGTGTGGGACCCCAGCCACCAAGTTCATGCAGACAGATTACGGCACAGCAATGGGAAGGACCTGATCTGTGGCAGCAGTACTGGTGGTGAGCACCACAGAAGAACAGGGAAGAGCTTTCCTGAGGTGCCTTTAACCAGAGGACAACCACATGACCAAGGCAAGTGACAGAGCAGGAACCAGCCCAGCACCACCGCTGCCTTAACCGCCCTCTCCATATGCCAAAGCTGCAGTGCAGACCACCTCAAGCTTGTGTCACCTGGCCTCACAGCAGCACATGCAAGACTTGGAAGGGCTAAACATTCATATTTACTCCTCTTCCCCCTCTGTTTCTTCTCTATGTGTCTCCCAGGAACTCGTCAAGAGCGTGCAGCAGCTCCCAGGGCTCAACACATCCTTTGCCGACCATGCCTGCTAGCGCAGAGCTCGCAGCTCTGGCTCTGAATTGCTCCTCATTATTTATTGTGCATTTTGTTCTCTGAGATGGTATGATTCCCTCTTAGGATGTGTGCCCTTTTATTTCCAGGCCTCAATAACTCCTGAACTACAGTTTCATGTGGTTTTGTGATTGCTAACCCAGCCTGCAAATGGGGCTATGGCCATAAAAGTTCAATGAATCTTGTATGGCAAAACACAGGCTATGAAAGCATTTTCTCCTTCATTTGCAGTCAAATAACATACTCTCGCCACCACGAAAGATGCAACAGCAGCCAGGTTTTCCAAGGAATAGCATTTCCTCATCGCTGTGTAGAGGAGAAAGGACTATTTCTGCTCAGAACATCATCAGTCTTTTAGCCCTCATCAGAAAAAAGGTGTCCCTCACAGATTAAACCCTCCAGGCCTGTAAAGTCTCTGTTCTATTCCCTCCCATCAGCTGCAAGTCCCATCAAGGTGCGTGCAAAAGAGGGAAACGGTCTTTACCTTGTGGTTTTTCCCATGTCGGTACATCATCCAGTCCTCCCCATTAGTGCTGACCTCTAGTTTGTAGGTACGGACATAGTAGCCATTTTGGGTTTCTCTGGAGATGGCACCCTGCGTAGCAATGGCTGTGAGCACAGTCAGGAAGTGGAGGTCCACCTTTTCAGGGGAAAAAGGGACAAGAGAGAGAACGGTGATCACTTGAGAGCCCAGGTTGGCTAGTTAGTTCCTCCCTCTGTCTCTGAAACATGAGAAGGTACAAATTCAGTCTGTCTCACTCCATCTGTGGGCACACATTTCAACAGGCACAAACGCCCTGAGCTGACTTCAGCAGGATGCTTGCAGATAGAATCAAAGAATCATAGAATTGCCCAGGTTGGACCTTTCAGATCATCGAGTCCAACCATCGACCTAACATTGACAAACCCCATCACTAAACGTATTGCAGAGCACTATGTCTACCCATCTTTTAAATACCTCTAGGCATGACTATTTCACCACTTCTCTGGGCAGCCTGCTCCAATGCTTGATAACCATAGGACAAAAGTTACTAGGCATCTTGATGTCTGTCCATATGGGACCATTACAAAGCCTTCTTCCTGCCTCAGACCAAGCAACAGGATCTGCACAGACACTCATGTCCATTAAAGCAGGACAGAGCCTGACTTTTTCCATGTAAAATAAAAGCATGATGTCCAATTAGCAAGTGCTGCAGTTCCTGGTTTTCCCTTGCTTTTTTTTTTTTTTTTCAATGTGGGTTGAGAAAGGTCAGCAGAGACAGCTTGGTAGAAGTGCCATGAATGAAGAATGAGACGTCTGCTAGAGGCAATGACATTCACCACCTCCCGTTCCTAGTGCCCTTTAGCAAGCAGTGTCTCACAGTGATGTGACACAGCCAGAAGCCCTGTATGGACTGGGACTGTGGATCTAACCAGCTCCCAGGGAAAGCCTTTGTTCTGTCAGCTCCCTACCTGACAAAAGCCCCCTCAAGCTTCCTGCATCATTGATGAGATAAATATTATTCTAGTTGTTATTCCATGTGCCTCCTGGAGACTTTGGTCCTTAGGCCAGTGGCGGAGTCAGTGGCCCTTGTAACTGCTAGAGGTCCCTGGGTGTCTCAGGCAGTATGCTGGAAAGTCCATCAAGGTTTAAGGCAGGAAGGAGGGGGTGGGAGAGGGACAGCAGGTCGAGTCAGTTCTCATGCAGGCACACTAAGGGGAGAGCCAGCCTGTTGCATTTCATGGAAGCACTGCAGCTCCCCTGCTGCTCGCTCTTCGTGAGCCACAGAGGCAATAAAAAATTCAACAAGCCTTATGGTCAAGGGTCAGTTTAACAGTGTGATGCTCCATTTGGTGGGGGAAGAGATGAGGGATCTGAAAGCGTGAGTACCTGGAGGTATTCTTTGTTGCTGTCTACATTGGGGGTCCAGCCGTTGTCATCACTGTTGAGCCGGCTCTGTTGAGGGGTCCATCGCCCATCTGAGTAGGTGGAGGAGGCACTGATCTGCATGTTGGAGATCCTGCCAGACTCCATCCCCAGCGGCACGTTGCACTGGAAGTCTGGAGCAGACACACATACACACACAGATCAGCTTACACTTTACTCCCAAGTGGAAGGCAGCCCTGAACTCTCCCCCCCAGATAACCTCAAGCAAAGCTGCCTGCCTGGAAAGATGAACAGATCTGCACCATCTTGCAGGTTTTGTGTGCTCACAGATGGCAATGAAAAATTAAAGATGGGGCAGCTTTATGTTTGCATGGCCCTCTGAAAATGAGCACAGTCCAGATCTTTCTCCCTTTCTCTACCTGCTTCATTTTTGCATACTTTTGGCACAATTCTGTCCCTTCCTTCCCTCTGTCTCCACTAAGAAGTAACAAGTCTCCTTGCCACAAAGTTCCCCATCTTAGGCTGGAGGTGAAATCTAAGCACTGACAAGGCAAGGAGACCAGGCAAGCACAACGGGAGGACACATACTGCTGTGCGGCCGACAGGAACATCAAGGCCTGGAACTGGGAGGTCTAAAGGTTTTGTGTGTCTATGAGAGTATGTATGTATGCAGGTATGTGTCTGTATATGTGCATGTGCTGTATGTGTGATCGGGCCCATAGGAATTAACCAGCCAAGAATATCAAAGAGTCCAGTATGCTAAGGCTTTAAAAGTCACAATTAGCTCAATCTTAATGTTTATCTCATATATTTTATGGCAGCTCTTACGTAAAAACAATAGGAAAAAAACACTGATAGGAAATACTGCATGGGCCCAAGCATACTACTGTTGTAAACCAATGGAGCTTCACCAAACTGCCTGTGTTTTTAATGTGCGTAGGTTAACCCTGGGTGGAAACGATGGGCAAGTTAAGATCTCAGTGGTATTATTAAAGTTTCAATTTTACACCATAAATCAAAATAGGCCTGGCCCTTTAACAGCTCTTGTGCTTGATTTCTCAAGCTCTGTGTGTCATCAACATTTTATTTCCCATTCCTTTTAAAGAACATAATAGAAAGGGGATTAAAGAACAGATCAACTGAGTGTGGATATGGGTAATAGTGAAGAGCTCATGCTTGTCTGTAACTCTCACAGCCTCAGCAGAACATCCCTAACTCCATCACAGAGCAAGAACCTGTAATTCATCTGCCCTGGTGCTGCACAACCCCTACTCTACCCTGGTCACCATCATGAGCTTTCAGTGTCAGGTTAGGGACCCCTTCTCTTTCTTTGGGACTGAGGGCTGTCCTGAAGGCTGCTTTTGTTGTACCGCAGGTTCACTGCTAAAAGAGGTCGAGAACTGTAGCTCTGATGTAAAAATACCATGGGAAAACAAACTGAATCTCTCTTTGCCTGCAAGCATTATCAGAAAGAATGAAAATACTCTTCATTCTTAAAACACACAACTTACTTCCTCACTTCACATCAATTTATGCCCATTAATAATGGCTCTAAAATAAATTTTGGTTTGAAATTCTTAGAGCTTTAGGCATTTTTTAATTAGACAGTCAAGAAATTCCAATTTGTAGTTTGGGGCTGTGAATTTTTGGAAAACTGGGGAGAGGGAGAAACTATTTTCCCCTGTGCTTTAATGAATCTGCTGCACGCACTGGGCTCCAATTCTTTCCCCAAATCCTTTGGGCTGAGCACATTCATGAAGGATTCTATCCCAAAAGGTACTGAGAAGATTTCACAAGCAAGTGAAAAGTCAAAGAAAGGTCAGAAAGTGTGATTCTTACTAAAATCTCACTTCCATGAGAAACAGAGAACACACCTAGTGTAACTGCTGTCTGCATTGCCAGTGGGGGACCAGCCCCGGGCACACTCCTGCCTGCCTCTTGCATGTGCCAAATGAAAGACTTGGGAAAAAGAGGTGACACGACTGCCTAAGTCATACGCACAGGTTTCCAACTTACTTTCTGGGACTTCCTGCTGGATCAAGTAGTACTGAGCAGAGAAACCGTCCTTGGCCACTGCCAGGTCTGTGTGGAAAGTCAGTGAGAGGACGCCGGTGGTTGAGCGGATATCCGACGGCATCTTCGTGCCACAGTACCTGCCTATCAAGGGGCCGACTGCAAAAGAAAGAGCGGTGACGGTAACGCCTGCTTTTCCACTGCCTCCCGGGTCACCGGCAGATTGGCACTACTCAGCAGGGATGCCTTAGCGGGACTGAGCAGGATAAAAGAAAGGCTTTGGGGATGGGCTATTTTTTATGTCTGCTGGCACAGTGCCATGCAGTGTGCCGTGCAGAAATATCCATTGCAGCAGGCATTGCTCTGTAATTGCTGGGAAATACTCCAATCCACCCTGTTCCTCGGTGTTGGTATGGGGTAGGAAGGTCCTCCCAACCTTGCATGAACCCACTGCCCTTCCCTGAGGGAGAACTGGTGGGATCTTGGAGTACCCCATGGGGTTCTTCAGATCAGTGGTAATGACAGAGCAGTAGTTTGGGGTTTAATTCATGCAGTCTTCTGCAAACACACTGTCCCCACAGCTGGCCATGGAGTGTTGTGATGGCAGGCTGCATGCTGCCAACATGTCTCAGGATAGGCACTTCTGGTGTTCAGACACAGACTGAACAGTTCTGGAGCTTTGTGAGACACCAAGGGAGGCTGAGGAGAGCAGCGCAGCATGGCTTACCTTGAGGGATGCCGTCCCAGATGTCCAGCCAGTCGTACTTGCAGTCTCCTTCCCCCGCCTGCAGTGGGTCATGCTCAAGGTCGAAGAGCAGAAAGTGGAGGAGGATTTCTGTCTTTGGCTTGGCTATGATGGTAAAGATGCAGTCCAGGTTGTGTGGATACTTGTCAGGGAAACCCGGAGACTCAATAGTGCCGTTGGAGGCAGTGAAGTTTCTGGAGCAGTCCTCAGAGCCTGTTTTGGCAGGAAAAAACCCACAGCTTTAGCAACAATGCAACTCAATGCCAACAGCTTGACACACTGTGGAAACCCCATTTTGAGCCTAGAGGTGTTGTGTATTCACTTCTGGAAATGTCCTGTAACCCAAGAGCTGTGTGAATTCCTGCAAGGACCAAGAGGGTGATTTTCAAAGTTTTCCACAGGTGGAGAGACAAGGTCTGTGCGTTCACTGGAGTGCACAGCATGTGTCTAGATCCCTCAGACAGCTCTGCAAATGTGAGTGGTATGCCACTGCTGATCCCCCTGCCAATTACTCCAAAAACAAGACTAGGACAGGGATACCATCCAAAGACACCCAAAGCCATGGCTGCAATTTGGCAGGCTGTGCCCCCAACTGCAGTCATGGTGGCCCTGGTGGGGAAGGGAGGACATGGGAGGCTTCCCCTGACAACCCTATCCTCTCTCTGCCAGGCTCCCCAAACAGTGACCTGTTGGGAGAGCTGTCCACCACCTCAAAGCCCACAGAGGGTCTGGCCAGCATGCAGGGGCATGGATGCCACCCCTGCTAGCAAAGGGCCACAGCAACTCCAAGTCTGATGGAGAAGACCCAGTTTGGGGAAGGGACTGGTTGGAAAGGGGCAGAGAGGAGTGATGGGGATGTCATCTCTTTGGAAAAAGCTGACCCCAGTGGCTGGTCTCCTGCAACCTCTCCCCCCCTGGCATGGACATCTGTGCCTCAGCTTTCTCTTGAGAAAATCAGGAAGCACAAATATTTACACAGTGAAAGGGCCCGGGAAGAGTGGCAGTGGCTCTGCTGTTAGCTGGAAACCCTTGGGAAACGCACGGTTAGCCTGCAGCCCCCTGAGACCCATGCAAGGACTGAGGGCCAGTTCCAGCATATATCCCCACTCTGTGGCCACGGCAAGAGCAGGGGTAACAGGGGCCGTGGCAGGGGTTCTCTGCCGAGAGGAAGAACAGAGCCTTCTTTCTCACAGACTGAGCCATCCACACCAGAAATGCAAGTTATTTCTATCCTTAAGGAAGACCTTTGCGTGGCGAGGAGAGCAGACAATGTTGCCTCTTATTTATTGCTGACCTCAGCACTGGCCTCAGCTGTAGCCAGGCCAGCTCTGTGCCCCCTCTCACACAGCCAAGGTGCCTCGGGGTGGCCGGGGAAAGGGGAATTTGTGTCATATTCATACCACCGTGACTTTGAAACCTCTGCACTGTGGAGACAGGACAATAGGCAACAGAAATCTGCAGCCTGAAGCTATCAGAGGCAAAAGGGGATGTTAGAGAGGCTGCTGGCCACTGCTGCAACCCGGCATTAGCATTCGCAAAGGTTTCTGTTTCAGCTTTAGTGGGACACCCTCCTTCTCCTCTACAAACCCTCCTGCTCCAGCTCTTCCAGGCAGCACAAGCCTTCCCAGGACTAATGGGAGACTTGTTATTCAATTCAGCATTAACCTACAGGAGTCAGGCCAGCAGCCCACAGTAATAGCAGGATCTCACCACTGCATTATGCAGTGCCTAGCTGGAGAGCTACTCAGGAGAGGCTCTTAATTGACTACCTAATGAAGCAGCCAGCTTTTCTGGTGTGAACCTATGGGGTAAAACACAGAGGCAAAAAATAAGGCCAAACACAAATCACAGCATAATACCATGAACAGGGATAAGGGTGTACTTCATTCCAAACAGCTTGAAAGACAAATAGATAAATAGGGAAAATAACACAAGCTCTGAGCTGGGGAGAAAATCAAAGACTAAACCCAGAGTCAGGGACTGTTCTCTAGAGACAGGAGAGAGACATAACTATGTCACTGCATTAGGCAACAACAGTTTCCTCATGTGGGGCTCTTATCGCATTTGGCATCTTTGTCTACAGTTTGGCTGATACCAGAAAACACAGTGATCAGGTTTTTTTATAAGGAAGCTGCAGATAATCAACGTGAGTCATCCTGGAACCAGCCTGAGAGGAGACTTTGATGCCCAGCGATGGCGAACTCAGGCCAGCCCTGCCAAACTGACTCACAAAGCGAGCAGCAGGGAGGCTGGACCAGCGGGGGCAGGCGGCTCTTTTGTCAGCCCACAGACCACTGACTGATACCCACCAGGGGATGCAAAGACTGGTATGTTGGTTTTTGTATGCAGATTGCTCCTTCCTCACACCATGATAAGGGAAATTTAGCACAAGGTGTGGAAATAAATGCTGGGTTGAAAAGAGTTGGGTTTTTTAGGTCACCTTTAAGAAAGAAAGAAAGAAGCTGCAGCCACGCTGCCTTTACTGATGTGGACAATGAAAATCTGATGACCTTTAAAGCTGGTGACACCCTTGCTGGCTATCTTGACTGCTTAGACAGAAGCTTTGTCCATGCCTGCCTGCCTGCAAACAAAAGGCAGGATTTGTTTGTACTTCAGTGGCCCAGAAGCCAGTGCTGCCCACTGCCCTCCCTGGGAGCCCCAGAGAAGAACAGGGGCTGGGCGGCGAGGTGGGCTGGGGTGCCCCCAGATCACAGGTTCATCCCTGCTCCTGTGCCAAAACCTGTCTTGCCAGGCTGGATTTCCTGGGCTGTGGCTGGAAGACAGTGTGGCTATTTCTGGAGAGGACGCTGCTTGCGGGGGTGGCTGGTAGCTAAAGGAGCACCAACACCAGTTCAGACCTGAGGGCGCCTCTGCAGGGACTTACATCAAGGTCTCAAACTCAGCTCCAGGCTCAAACAAACATCCACTCTCCCAAGTCAACCCTTGCTTCCTCTCCCTCCCTACCAGCAGCAACAAAGTCTCCTTTTCCCATGAATTTGGCCTCTCCTGGCTCCCACCCAGACAGACACGGTTCCTGCCTGCCATCCCTTCCCACAGCCCCACTCAGCCTAGCCTTGCCACCGCAGCCAGCTGGACCACCCCACAATGCCCTATGCCCCAACTCAGGGCATGGATCTGATGTGAGAACAAGCACAAAACAGCGCAATCTGCTGGGCTCAGAAGGGTTGTGTGTACAGGGAGTAAGAGGCAAAGGAGGCTGATGTGGGTCAGCAGTCTTCCCACCTGAACGCAGCATTCTTTGCCATCCTCCATGCTGGCAATTGGCCTCAGCAAACCCCAAAAGCCAAATGAACCATTAAACTCTTTTGGGACTACTCTGCGTCTTAACCATTAACAAACAGCAGTGTGAGCTGGCTACGCCACAACAGCTTGATGGCCAGTTATGAAGCCCAGGCAACCACCAGCAACATCACCTTCCTCATCCACCTTCTGTCCTCAGCATTTCACAATGAATTTGGGAAGTTCCAGTCTCATCTTTTTTCAGCAGTTTCCACATTCACATCTACCTGTGACCAGGTTGTGGGCTGCCTGCACGCCTCTGCTAGCCACAAAGCTGGGCCAGGACCCCAGGACACTGGTGCCTGTGTTCCTTGCCTTTCCTTTAAAGAGGCTGGGAATGCCACCCTGTCATCCTCCTTTCTGGTTCTTCTCCAGGCAAGGGCATTTTTTTCATGCTGGATGCGATGACGTGAAAGCCGTGTGTGTGTTTTCTTCCAGTGCACCACCAAAGGAATGTGGGCACCCACGTCCCCATGCAAAGCACACTCCTGTTCCCTCGGTGAGCAGGCACACCTCTCTCACCCGCACACACACAGCATGCACAGACTGGGGTTTATTTTCTCAAGCCTCCTTCTTCCCAGACACACAATTCTGGCAAATATTTAGACAGAAACACTATTAAAAGGGCTTTGAGCAGCTTTTCCTTTCCTCAATAATAGTTCAGTATTAAACAGAATTATGAATAGTTCCTCTTATATCTGCCTGGAAAGGCGCCGTCACAGCCCTTGACAGCACTGCTGACAGCAGTCCCTTGAAAACCAGAGCTCCCCAGTTACAAACCCCACTTCTAGGGAGAGAAAACACAGCATCATTGATCAGCCCTGAATCACAGCTCCACAGGAGGGGGAGCTCCATGCACTTCTAACGGAGGGACAATCCCCACTTAGCCCTAACAAGCTCCACACATGCCAGGGAGAATACAAGAGAATGCCTTGAATACAAGAGAGCATTTAACAAGGAACTCTGCTTTTGATGCCACACTGTGATCCAAAAATGCACTATCATGCACCGCTGACATCTTTACCTTCTTGCAAATGTGATGCAGCAGACTCGCTGAAATTCTATATATAAAAAAAGAGCCTTTTATCTCTGTAAAGCATGCTAAAATCACATTGAAAAGGTGGCCAATGACATCTCCTTGTGAAGATCATCGTGGCAAACAGCCTGGGAGACAGGCACTGACTCAGACACTCACCTGTCTTGTAGATCTCATAGCGCAGGGAGAAGCCGGCACCTTGCCGTGCGTAGTCCGAGGTGAACTTGATATAGAGAGAGGGGCCAGAAGAGATGATGGTAGGAGGTGCTATGTTCCCGCAGTGCTTGCCCAGCAGGTCTGCTGCCTCACTGTCCCCATCTCGGATCTCGATATAGTCGTACCTGTGGAGGCAGGTGAAATGGCAGTCAAACCATCTGTCCGGGAGATGCTTCAGGATGCCAGGAACAAACACAAAACACTTCTTTATATCTGCATATTTCACAGAATATCTTCCAGATGGGCACCTGGAACTCTGTCACTCACACAACACCAATCCCTCCCCAGTATATTTTTTCCCTTTTGTCTGTCTGGTTACATTTGTGTCTCTTCCTCTGTTGCTCCTCACTTCATTAGTTTATTGCACCCACGTTCACTTCAACTTCAGAGCCAACATGCAAAATTCAGAGCAAAATTTACCACCATTTCCCCATCACGTTTTCGGCACGGGCGAAGCTCAGATACAAGTCTCCTGGGGCTGCTCTTCTTCCCTTTCCTTTCTTCTAAAGCACCATTGTGCTACTTAGCACAGCTCAGTTTATTCCACTATCCCAGGTGGGATTTTGCCAAGCATGCACCAGCACTAAAACAAAACAGTCAATGTTCAATCCATGTAAGTGGGTAGCTATTTTGTGCAGTGACACCATACTGGTCCTTTAACAATCATGGCCAGCACATATACATAGCACTTGGACAGTAATACTGATCCTCTTCTATTAAGTGCTAATGAAGATTTTCCGTGGATGAGAAGTGCTGCATAAGAGCTGCTTAACCGCATTTGCTATTGCCTGATCCTTGTATGCTCTGTAACCACAACTTAGCTTAGCTAAACTCTACCTGGAGGTGTCCCACCTGCCCACTGACGTGACTCCTGGGCATCTAAATGATCTCAGGGAGGAATGTGTAGGGTTGGAAGAACTGCCTACTGGTGCAGAGACAAAAGCTTGTTGCAAAGTCTGGCTGAAAGGTAAAACTTCTAAATTCCTTCATATTTTTTCACATTTTCTAGGCCATGACTAATGGCAAGGTAGTTATCAGGCTCTGTGTGCTGTGAAGAAACAAACACCTTTTACGTGAACATCTTGTTCTTTAGCTGCTTTCTAACACCCGCGTTCTCCTGCCCCTCTTCTCCTCTCTGGCCAGCACACTGCTATTTACAGAAACTGCCCAACTTTCTTCAACTGTTTATTTGCTTTCTATCAACCTGTTTGAACAACATACTACAGCTCTTCTCACGGGGCCAGGGAGGGAAAAGGCATTTCCAGGCTGCCAGGAATCTGCCTTTCTTCTTTGTCACAAGATCTCCTGTTTGGCAATGGAGAGTTGAAAGGAGAAGTAGCTTGCTGGTACAGCAATGATCCTCATGTGACTCATTCCTGTTCTGCAAAGCACACATCGGCAGGCAACAATCTGAAAACAAACTTAGAGGAACTCAGTGTGCTCCTCTACAAAGAAAGATGGCCCGGACAGCTTCAGTTTCACTCCTTTCTGGGACTAAATCAGGCTGAGAGCCAGAAGCAAAATGCCTGCAGATAAAACCCTGCCTATGCTGGACCAAGCACTCAATAGCTGTAATCACCCAGCCTTTAACTTCGTTACAGACTCTGTTGGCTTGGCCAAGGTGAAATCCAAGAGGTCTTAAGAGGCACTCGCACCGGAAGAGCATCGCTGGTGGTTGGACACACATCAATGTAAATAAAGATCTGTTCCCTCTGCTCTCTCCCTGGCTCTGTGTAACTCCCTATCACCTCGTGACCCCTTATTACCCTGATCCTGTCCAGCAGCACCCTGCATGACCCCACTAATGTCCATCATGTGTGGCTTCAGCCCACCGCCTCCCCAGGGAGGAGGAACATGGCAGTGTTAGTGCTTCTTTTAAGTAGAATTTTTTCCTCCTTGTTTGTCTATTTGTTTAAAGTAACACTGAGCAAACAGCGGGGACATTTTGTTCTCTAAATAACTACTCGGTCTCAGCGTGCTTGCAGCCCTTCCACATCCGAAGTACACATCTGTGCCGCAGGACTACCGGCTACTAGTGAAATCATGAATATGTAGCAAAATATTAACTTGGCAAAAACATGAATGTTGGCAAAACACAGTTAATGGAGTGGATTGCAAAAGTTGCCATTTGCATGGCACAGGCAGAGGTTAGCTACATCCCAGAGAATCACATCTGTTAGTGTACCCGTGGGGTTATGACTCGCCAACGCGGTACATGGCTTCAACTACTTGACTGTAATAATCACAGCTTCTGCTGTAGCCAACATGCTAAACATCCTAGCACTGTCCACATGGTTCCTCAAACCACCCAGTGCTGTAGGAGCCCTGGCAATTTCAGAAGCAAATTCTGGACCAAGAAATATTTGCTTATTGAATGGGTGAATAACTTCCAATAATACATACAATTTGGGAATATTGCAATCTGCTCATGGGTAATTTGCAAATGGAAAATTAAAAGAATGAATCTAGTAAGTAAATCATCAGGAAATATTTGCCTCTCTGAATTAAACCCTGTTTGGCTTCATCCAAGCATCTAACGGGGCCTTCTCCTACTGGAGCTAATCCTTAATAAATCAAATGTTGCAAATAACTAAAAAAGCCTCTAGGAGGAGGTCAGGGAATATTTTTTGCCAAACGTAAAATGAATATAAATGCATAAGAGTTTTCTTCCCTAGTTAAAACAATCTTGGCCCAAGCCCTCTGCTCCTCATGAGGCAAAGCTCTCTTTCTTCAGGTCATATAAATAGTGTGAACTGGAAGAGAATTACACTCAGAAGACAACTCCTGCCCAGATGAGCAGGAGCACCTACTTCCTCTCCAACATAGCAATTAAGCTTTAGGCTTTCAAAATGAACACTAAAGACCTCCGGTCCAAACAGTGAGACTTTCAAACTTCAGCAAGAACACCGGCTAATCCCCACCACAGACTCTTGGCATCAAGTGCTTCATGTGCTTCATGCTTTCCATGCCTTGGCCCACAATCAAACAAGCTGATAAACCCTATTCTCCTTATGTTGGGTCACTGGCCATGCTAGAATCTAGTTTGACCAGACTTGTACTTCTGTTAAGCTTAAGCATGGTTTCCAGATTTTGTTCTTCCCATGTGAAAAACAAAAAGCAAAACAGGAGGGAAGAGAACCCAGCCCTGGGGATGCTTTCCACTCTAACCATTTTGAGACAATTACAGACTAGGGCACAGCTGGGTGGGACACATTATGCAGCGATGGCATTCAGTGGCCAGCAATTTGCATTTCACTATGTAACCAAATCCTTTGTTTCAGTCAACATGCACCAACATCCTTGCAGGTTGACCTCTCTGGCATTACCTCCACTGGGCAAGCTGCCATCTCCAAGCATGTTTCATGGCCGCTTCTCCCCAGCTAGGCACTGCTCCAGTAAGCCAACCATAAATATGTGAGGGCAGGGTGCAGCATTCATATCCCGCAAGTAAAGCTGATGGATTAACCAACTCTTCTTGGAGGGAAGGTGGCTGCAGTTGCTGCTCCTCCAGCAGCGGGATATTTTCAGCTGTTGCTTGAGTGGGAAGGCCAGGCAGCTGGTTTGAAACTACCTCAAACAGAGGTTTCCACCAGGAGGCAGGGAGGCAAAGCTGAAGTGCTTCTAACTTCCCAGACAATGGGGGGTTGAGAAGGGAGGGAAATGCATTGCTTAGATGCTCTTCTTGGAGCTGTTCGAAAAAATTAAATGGAAAACGTACAATGATTACAAATATTGCTGCATTTTTATTAAAGATTTTTAGTAGAAAGTGCTTTGCTGATGTTAAGAGAGCTTTTCTAAACTAATTATAAAGCACTTCTAATGCCTGTATTACTCATGCTTGCTTGCTTGCTTTTTCCTCCAGTCAACCCTTTCTGCTTCACAGTCTTCCTTTCTATTTTCCCTAAGCCACTTTGCTGCCGGCTGTCCAAAAAAAAAAAAAAGGCCACGAAGCACAATAAAGGTAAACAAGCCTCAACTGCAGTGATTATAAGAAGGCCTCCACCTTTTCAGTCCTTTTCTGTTGTGAAATAGCTAGTCTGCTTCCTGGCCATTGAGCTGTGCTGCATGTCCCCCGAGGCCAGCACAGACCCCCCGGGTTCCCGCCCAGGCACTGGTGAGCTCCAGAAACACTGTGACCCATCTGGAGAGCAGCACCAGAGTGCCCATGCCATTCCTCTGGGTGCTCCTTTTCTGAAGCACACAACTCGGCACAAAGCAGAGTTTTGGGACTATTACTGCTCTGCACATAATCAACAAACATATTGCCCCTCAGCCCCAGCTCCTCAGAGACGCTAAGTCTTTCCCAACTGAAACACGCTTCAAGGACATTCGGGGGACATAAGCTTAGGATGGAGAAAAATACAAATGATAAATAATTCATATGTTTACAGCCATAATACAAGTCCTCCTAATAGACAGACTTGTGCAAGCCTTGCTTCAAAGCCTGAGGAGAGCTGGCTCCCCAGACTGAGCTCGGACCTACCTTGCAGCTTTCTCAGTCTCTTTGCAGAGCTATGAAGTAGGTGAGGGCTTGCATGCAGCTAAGCCTGGCTTCCAGTGCTTGCCAGGGCCGGAGAGAGTTGCAAGGCTCTAACCTGAAGTTCCCCAATGTTTCATTTGGAGCTGTTATTTATAGACATTTCCATGGGATTCATGACTGCACCTGGCAAACAGTAATGATGGGATCCTCACGAGACCCTGGGAGGTGGGAAGGCAAAGAGCAGTGGCTGGTCCAAGGTCACAGAGGAAGTTTGCAGCACATCCAAGAAGCCAGCCTTGATTAGACAGATTATATTATATTGGAGGAATCTGGCCTAGATAGATAGAGAGACAAATAGGTACTGACTGCATGTCAACAGCCCCAAATTTAGGAATGTCCCATGTTGACTTGAGCTTCTGTGATCCCTGGTCTGCTTGAACCACATGTCATGCATCTGCTGAGAATAGGAAGAGAAACTGCATATCTAGTGAAATTAAGCAGGCATTAATACTCTGCAGGTAGCTGGGAAAAGTGTGGGGGTCCTCCTTAGCCACAACAGCAGCTGGGAAATGCAATTGTTCCTTTTGAAAAGGTAGCGGGTGGTTTGTTTCTCAAAAATTGTTATTAAGTGTAAGGGTTTTTAAACATCCTCTAAGAAAAAGCTGTTTCTTAGAAATAAAATAGCAGCTGCAGTATAGAGATGGTTAAGAAATGGTGAACCAGCAGCTCTGTGCTTGTTTTGCAATCAAGGGGCGGCTAGAATTAATGTCCATTACATGCTTGCTGGCTTAGTCAATTTTTCTGTGTCACCACCCATCTTCATGCTCTTTCATATGCCACCTTCAAACCAAATCCTTATTTCATGGGTGATTATGCTGTGAAAGGCAAGAAAACTTTTCTGTAACGTTTATACAATCTTGAACAACTGCAGGACATGCCCTTCAAAGGTTAAATTGCTGCAGAAGCTACTACAAAACGATATTTTTTATAGCTTTGATAGCAGAGGCAAGCACCTCTGCTGCCTGATGAAACTAGAGCAATGAAGTTTGATCTTAGCTGCCAGCCCTTAATCAGAGTAATTAATTATAAATACAGCAGATGAATTGGATTCTCCTTTGACTTGAACTGGTTTTACACATGTGTAACTCATCATTTTAAGGGTAATCACTCCTAATTTATCCTGGGGTGAGAAGAGAATAGGCACAGATCTAAAAAAAGCTTGTATCATATCTAGCTTTAGCCAACTAAACATCCTCTGCTCTCAGTAGAAGCAGACTCCTCACACCCAGTTTGGGATGGGTTTAATTGTTCTGCACTGATGACTGAGTAGTTTAAATCACTCTCACTGACTGGACTTGGACTTTGGGCGGCTGAACGCTGGAGAGATTAATCTGCTCTCAGTCAGCAGCATGTGGGACCATTTTTGCCCATGGTGAAGCAAAAGATACACACAGAGAAGGTGGAGCATGCCCTTGTTTTTGGCCTGTTGGAAATAACTGGCCCTGGAGAGAAATAGGCTATCGTTGCTCTAAATCTGAAGGGGTTTCACTGTATTTCAGTGACTAAAATGACCAAAAATCTGATGGCAGCAGGGGGAGAGCCAGGCCTGGGGGTGCATAATTGCTTAGGATTTCTCGGAAGGTTGTTTTGATTTTGCTGCATCTCATTACGTCTTGTGTAATCACAATATTGTGGGGTTTTGTAATCATTTCACTATGCTTTGGATTATTTTCTTATCTCCTCAAAAGTCTGACCAGAATTTCTGAGAAATGAGAAAAATCCAGTCAGTCAAAAAAAAGAAAAAGAAAAAAGAGAGACAGAGAGGGAAAGAAAATAACCCTAACAGATTGGAAAACTTCTTCAAAAATGCTTTGAAGACAAAAAATGGAAACTACAAATAGCCTCTATTTATACTCCTTGGGTTGTTTTCACCCCTGTACAAGCACCACTGCTGGGAAGAGTCTTTCAGCAGTTACTGCTAACTTATGTGGGAAAAAAAAAAAAAAAGGTAGCCGAAATACATCTTGCAAAGGGAAGAATAAAACATAGCTGCAAACTGCTCCTGTGGCAAGTTCTGATTTGGGAGTGAATTTTGGCTCCTAGCTGCTGCATGCTGCTGCCCCCCCTGAGACAGGAGAGCAAAGGCTCCCCCGCGCTCTGCCGTTCATCCTCGGGCTGCCTTCTTCAAGCTGTGTTGCCAGATCGCTGCGGAAAGGCGCGTTGGAGTAGAGAAGTGCTCTCATCTGGGGCATGTCTGGAAAACCGTTCATTATATAAGAAAACAAGTTGTGCTAATGTGCACTTTAGGGGTTTTCTGCAGGCTGTTGTTCAGGAGTTACACATGGCTGTTAATTTTATTTTTGTCTCCAAAACCATCTCTGTAAATTCCTCACCCTTCTATCTTTAGCTACAGGGGTCTTTTGCTGGAAGATGGCTTGGTATTCTTTGGGGGGAAAATGATGGTGAAACTAGGAATAAAATATATGAAGCATGTTAAGAATAGCCCCCCTTTCCGTGGTGTTCTGCCTTCTGTTGCTGCTCTAAGGGAACTGAAGCAACTCACAACCTTTTCATACCCCAAAATGCAGGACACTTGAGAAACTGCATTTGCACTTTCCTCCTTCTGCTACAATCCATCTGTGGAAAAAATTAGACTTTGGTTTCTATGTCATTTTCCTGTCACCACTCACAGCCACTTGATCACTAAGAGAAAGAGGATATAATAAAAGATAACAACCACAAGAGGAAAATTTACTGCCGAAAAGTAGCAGAGCAGGCAGAAGGCAGGGGGCAAACGTCTGCTTTGCTTGCTTTGCAGTGAGGGAACAGGCGAACAGGCTTTCATCTCCTGTCAGGATCCACTGCCCAACAGTCCAGGTCATAGACAGACACCAGTTTGGGCCAGGCTGGCTCCAGTGGCTAAGGGTCTGGGGACTGTCTAGTGGGTGCTGATGAGGATTAGGGGATGCTCACATGCTCTGCTGTGCCAGCCGCATTCCCTGAGGAATCTCCTCCACGGAGCCACAGAGAGGGATGTCCCATTGCACCTCACTGGCACAGTGTCAGTCATGGCCTTAGAAGCAACATGCCATGAAGAACGAAAGAGCTGGTAATAACCAGGATCAGATGGGAGCTTTGCACCTCAGCTTTCCACATATCACTCATTTGCACTGGCTTTTCTTAGCACAAAACTGAAACAAACACCTCATTAAGCACCAATTGTATAAAGACAGTTGCAAGAACCCTGACCAGCCCACCCCGCGTGCTCCTGGCTGCTTACATCCCTTGTTAATGACGGATGGCCGCCCCAGGACTGGCCCTCCATGGGATGGCTTTCCGACCCCGCAGTTTCTCAGACACAGTATGTTCACAGCCCAGCTTCTGCCTTAGCCAATATACAAGTAAGCAAAGCTTTGCCACCAAGGCTGGCCTGCAGCCTCTGCTATTTGGGCACTTCTACAACAACCCGACCATGCCAGCTTGTAGTAAGAGCGATTTCTGGGGTAAACAGCACAACAAACCTGCCTGATCCCTCCTTGCATGCTCTGCAGGTAGCACAGGCATATCCTATCTTCTTCTCTCCCCAAAGTTTGGGCACTTGTAGCTCAACAGTCATTTGAACTGAGCCCCACAGAGGGTTTGAGCCCAATCAATGCCTAGACAAGGATAAGCACTGTGCCATGCACACATCATGCCTTGCAGCAGTAATGGCCTCCCACCTGTGTTTTGGAGGCAGCAGTATCTATCATGGATATGGGAGGAATTACCCACTTGCCGGGGCTGGTTAGTACCCCTGAGGTGAGCTCAGCCCTGCCTGGGAGGACAGCAGGTTGGCAAGGCAGCCCCATCAAGACAGAAAAGGGAGGCAGATACAAGGGAGGGGGCTGCTGCAGAAAGCTGGTTGGTACCTTTTCTCCTTGATGTGCTCTGGGAACAGGGGGATGGGAGCACCCCTATTTCTCTCACAAACAAGGGTCCTGTCTCTGCTTTGTTTAGGAAGATTTTCTTTGAAGCAACCTTTTGTGTCACCCTCTTGCTCAGCCACAGTGGTGTGTCTGCTTTGTCCTGCCAGCTCAGCCATGGAGTGTTTACAAGCCTCCCTCACCCTTCCAGGCTGTGGTTCAGCTCCATTGACACTGAAGGCAACAGACTCCTCTCTCGGCGTGTGATGAATCAATTACTTCCTCTGACACTCTATTACTATAGCCCTTACATCTCCAGATTGCAGATGAAAAGACAGGCTGAGAAGGGGGACAGGGAAGGGGAGAGGTCTCCTGAGGTCTCCTTCAATTGAGTTGTTGGACATCTGAAGAAATCCCCATCTGCCATATTTAAAGACACAGAGAAATGTTTTGCTCCTGAATGGCAGAAAAATCAGAGGCTTTTCACAAAAGAAAACCTAAGAAATCAAATGGGTCAAAAAACTTCAACAAGATGCAGTGAACATAGATCAATGGTGAGTCAGTCCTCTTTGCTGATGGAGATCCCAGACCTTGTTCCTGCCCACGATTATCAGTTGAACATCAGCATTACCAAAGGCACAAGGTGTGAGAGCCAGGCATTACACCTTCCCTTTTCACTGCAAAATAACAATGTAAATGAAACCTCACACCAACAAAAAGAGGAAGGAAGCTGAACACATGCTTCAAACTCCCGTGCTGGGTGGGGGTGGGGGGTGGGGGGGTGTCCTACTCCTTGTTAGACATCCGTCAACAACCCCAGCTCCGAGGGTTCCCTGGGGGTTTCTACTACGTTGAGCACTTCCCATGCAAACACCCCGCACGCGGCAGAGCCTCGGCAGCCACGGGGCTGAGCACAGGGGCTGTCCCACTGCCAGTGGGCAAACACTGCCTGGCTCAGCAAAGGGGGACCCCACCTTAAAAAACAGGGGTGCACCCTTCTTCACACCAACCGAAATACCTCTGCAAGAAGTGACGTTTGGGGCAGTGCAGCCACAGCACACACACACAGGGCAACCGCCCTGCCAGTTTCTGTGCCATTTGTAACAGGACTAAGTCCTTAGCATATTTCTGCTGTCAAACCACACTGCTTCAGGCTCTGCTTCTAGCAATTTATTAAACACTAGTGTCTCCATAGCTGACCCAGTACTACTTTAAAACCACTGCCATACTACTAGACTATGACTGCTCAGCAGCGCTGTATGTAGATCCCAATAGTTCCTTGGGATCTGGGGTGGGGTGGGGGTGGTGGCGTGGGGAAACAACAAAACCCCCAGGTTATTTACTCTTTCTAATAATCTACTGATCTACTTGCTAAGGCACCAAAAGGAAGGCTTTCTATGGTATGTTTAAACTGATATATCAAAGACAGTTGCTTAAAACGTCCTAGCTGTGATTAGTAGACCATGACTGCTATTAACTTATAAGGAATTCCAGGATCACCAGACTGTGGTTTGCAACATATTATTACATTGCCATTCAATGGTGGTGTGCAGCCGCTTGATTTAAAGAAAACCGAGAACTAGTCTCAGCCTGAAAACTAACCTCCCCCAATTCTTTCAAATAAGCTCTGTGCTGAGCGCTGGCCAAAAGCAACCAGAAATTTCTTCTGTTTTCAGTCTGCTCTCTGCAGTCTGTTCTTTTTATTTTGCATTCATATTTAATTGCAGAATTAACACCCGGCCAGAAAAGGCTGGGAACGAACCAATCATCGTGTGCAGCGCTCTGACCTGCTCCTCTGAGATGCTGCTACGCGGCAGCCTTTGGAGGGGAGTGTGCTATCTGTTGCTATCTAGACTGGGTTTTATGCCTGCAGATGCCCAGGTCTTCTCTTTTTTATGGGGGGGAGGAATTTAAAGTGATTTGCCAAAGCAGAAACAGTAAATCGATAGCAGTGAAGGGGAACAATCCAAATCTCACAACTCCCAGCCCCGATATTGCTGACGAGTCTGCCACTCCCCTGTTACAGCCTGACAATAGGGATGATATCCATTAAAAAGGCTGCATGTCGCTACAGCAAACAGTTGCTCATTAAAAGCCTAAGCCAGTTCCTATGGAAATCAAGGTAAAACCTCCCATTGCCTTTACAGTACTTCGCATCTGGTCCTTAACACAAAAAAGATAATTAAAAAAATATCATTCTGGCACCCTCCTTACATTCACTAAACCTTCTAATTCCCACGAGACAGGAATTCTGTGACATGGAAGAATACTGCTAACCCTGCTGTGTGATGCAAAAAAAGCGACCCACAGACATTTACGTTCCTGAGACCCACTTATTTAGGATGAGCCTTTGTGAATGGTGTCACCTAGTGAGCTGGAGCACTGTTGCAAAGACACCAAAGGGTCATGGGCTCTTCGCTGAAAGCACAAGCTTCTCAACGCTGTGGTTATTATCAGATTGCTTCAGTGGGATTGCTCTACTACCATCCTATGGCATCTGCACTAAGTGGGGTCAGCAAAGATGCAAGAGGCTTAGAGCTTGAGCGTGGCTTGCACTGCAAGCTCACAGAAGGCACACGATTCTGACACTTTTGCCAGTCAGTGAGGCATCACCACAGCCAGCCCTGTGCTCGCTCCCTCCCTGTGATGCTGCGGGGGACCCATGCTCCCTCCCTCACTGGCCAGAGAGGCTGAGAAAGAAGGGAATACACCACTACCTCCTCCTCCTCGCTAGCAGGAAGGAGGGGGAGAAGTCTCTATCTCTAATGCTATTGTTCCCAGTGTCACCAGCTGGCCCTCAATTTGTCATCATGCCAACAGGAAACAAGGTGCAAAACCAGATCCGACTCCTACGCACCGGATATTGGCGACCCAACGGGACACAGAAGACCCCAGGAGAGTACCTTTGGGGTCATCACCTTCTGCAGAACCTGGACTTGGCCTGTCCCTCCGGGGAGGCTCTGGGGCACAGGTAAGCACAGCCGTGGAGTAAGCGGGGCTCGCACAGCTCTGCGGATGGGCAGCAGAGAACAGAGACGCAAACAACCTTGAACTGTTAGCTCATGCACCGTTAACTCACCATCACAGCTAACACATTCATTGTTTCATTTCGGAAAATGACCTGGGCTTGATGGGAATTATGAACCGTACAGCGGATGCTGGACAGAGTTAAAAACAGCAGAAGCTCATTTGAAGACAAGTTGAGCTGCAGTGTCATGTTACCCAGACTGAATTATTTCCTGTACGTTAGAAATGTTGCTTCTGGTTACCCATGCCACAAATGTATGAGCAAGCAAATGCCTTCCTCAACATCTCATCTTGACTTCCTCTCTCTGCAAAGTTAAAGCTCGACTCCCCCAGTGTTGCAGGAGACACAGTCATTTCCCTTTGCATCACAGCAAGAACCCTCTCAAGCCCTGGAATTCTGTAGTGCTTCAAAAGTCTTTCTCTAAGCATTTTCCCAATCTCAAGATGAACTCCATTGCTTCTAAAATGTATACAAATAAGTTAATTATGCAAACTTTTCAAAGCATTTACTAATTAGCTGTCCATAATCGCTGCTTTGTCTACTCTTAACCTTCACTGATGGAAGGATGGCTTCTTGCAATGTTATGCTTTTGTTTGAAGGAAATGGTCAAGAGAGCCAGGCTGAATACTGCAGCCACCAGCTGCCTCCCTGTCTGTGGACACTGGGGCTGGCTGCAGCTTCCCCCACTGCCTGATCAAGGGACTCAGGCCAGCATCTCTGCTGCTCTCTAGGAAGGATGCAGAGCTGCTTTGTTCCAGTGCCCAGCCTCCTGGAAGCACAGGAGATGGCCATGCTGCCGTAAGAGGCCTTCACTGGCTAGCTGAGCCCACACATCTTGCCCTTTGTACTGTGGCCCAGGAACACCACCAGCATATTACTGCCAGTGTCCCCTGGCAGACAACAGTCTGTGAAACGGGCATTGGGAGCATGGTGTCTTCCCTTGCCAAACCTTGGTCCCCTCTGCCTTTCAGGCTGGGACCAGGGGAAGCTCCTGCCATGGCTGCCTGGTATACAGCACACATCAGGATGCTGAACTTGGTTCAACTCTCTTGGCATCACTATGGCACTTAAAAGGTCACAGTGACAACCACATAAATTCCCTCATTATGGGGGGCCCAGTGCCTGTTTCTGGAAACCCCCAGGGCTTGACATAGGGAGCCAAAGGCAGGAGGAAGAGCCTGACTGTGCAGCTCTGGGCTGTCTCCAGTTTGACAGCTCCTGCCAATTTTTGGAGCCCCCGGCCCCTGTCTCCAGAGACCTTCATTAGCATTTGGCATGTGCCACCAGAGGGGGCTGCGAGCCACAGCAGCGGTCCCCCAAATTCTTCCCAGGCATGGATGCAGTGGACTGCAACCCAGCTGCAGCATGTGTTAGAAAGGGCTTCAGGAAAACCCACTGGCACAATCTAATTACCAGTCAAATTTTATTTTTTTTTTTAAATAACATTCCTCTAGTGCAGATGTTATGACTCAGCCGAAAGGTCTTCTGCTTGCAGAGGGAGCCCAAGCCTGTCTGCTGCAATCTGGAGGGAGTATGTCCCTGTGTGTACAGCAACGTCCTGGCAACCAACTGCAGCTCTGCCCAGCCTAATCCTCTGGCAGAGTCAGCCCAAGTGTGGTTAGAAATAGGAGAGTCAGTAGCCAATCTCGGGAGGGAGCTTTTAATGGTCCAAAGAGTAGCCCAGTAGTGGGAGGGAGGCACGAATGGAAAAGTTGGTTACAAACGTAGTGATTCACACAGAGCTGAGGTTTCTGACTTGGATTTTCCAAGAAAGTACCGCAGACAGAATGGTGAAATGGCAACTGGGGAGGAGCGGGCAGCTTGGCTACACGACCGTGTGAGCCAGGGGCCAGCCACCCCTATTGCACACCTATTGCAAATGGTTCAGGTCCCTCCTGAAGTCACAAATAAACCCTGGCACACACAAGGCTGCCCAGCTACCGCCATGCCATGCGAGGCGTGGAAACATTTTGCCACAGCAGCAGCAGCAGCGTGCTCTTTTCCGCTGGATGCCACTTCCCTGTTCAGAGAGCAGATAGTGACAGCAGGGGCCACAGTGCCCGGGCAGCAGCTGTGCTCGCAGCACGGAGAGGAAGAATCAATGAGCAGAAAGGCTACTACAATTACTTCCAAATAGTTTGTCAGGCCTTTTATCGGAGCATCAAACTTTCCTTTTGGCTCTGCCATTACTGCTGTGGCCCCACAGCTGCAGGACAGCGAGACCAACGGCTTAGGTGCCATACTCCCTGTCATAGCATGCCCGCCCTCTCGCAACAGGGATCCCTGCTGTGCTGGGGCACAAGAGCCACAACAGCAGGAGGTGGCCAATTTTTTAACCTGAAGTGCCTTCCCAAAATAAAGTTCTTCCTCGGAGCACAGATGAAGCAGAGAGAGAGAAAAAAAAAATAAAAAATGTTCTGGGGCTTCAATTTATGATGGCGATGGGGGGAGTGCAGTTACTTCTTAATGCAGCTGGACACAGCTGAAAAATAGAAGCCCAGATGTGCCTCCAGCAAAACAATAGCAACAATCAGCATGGAGCAGCCGCCCCTGGCTGCCATCTCTGAGCTCCATCCCCGCTGATGCTCCCGCCTCCGGCTGCCGAAGCCGCTCTCCGCAGCCAGCTCTCCCCGCTCGGCGTCCAGGCAGCGGCAGGTACACAGGCCCTTCCGGCCAGCTGCCCGGCGAGGGGAAATCACTGACCTTTCCGCAGAGGTCCCCAGGGTGCCAGGCTCTGTGCAAAACACAGGAGGAAACACCTCCCGTCCCAAAGGGAATTCTAAAACAGATACAAGGAAGGCCGGAAAGGACACAGTAAAACTAAAAAGACTTTTACAGATATTTTTGTAGGCCTTAGAAAGTGTTTTAGGAATGTAAATGTTATGCTTTATGAGGAAGAAACTTTAGCCTAATAAGGTAAAATGAAATGCTGAAGGAAGAAGCAGCAGGGGAAGGGGTTATGGTGTTTACCTCTGGCAGCTGGAAGCACAGACTGGCCCCGCTCCCGCTCCGATAGCGGCCAGGTAGCAGCACTAGAGTAGGGGGAACTCTGTCTGCCCGGAGACAGAGTGCCACAATGGGGTTCATTGGCCTGTCACATCTGTGTGAATGTGCTCTGTATTAATGAAGAGATGCCAAAAGAAGGTATCTGCCCTGAGAATATATTCTTTAGATGCTGAACTCCTGTTTCTGTTAAGGTTCCCACCTGCAGCTGCAATGAGGCCTTTGCTTCTTCATGAAATACCCTCTGACACTCAAATGACATTTATTACTAGATGCTCACCTATTAGTACTGCTTAACGCCCAAGCATTACACAGTGTTAATACTCGTCTGCTTCTGGTAAGTCACTTTAAAAAAATTTTAAAAATCTCCCTCCTATCAAATTCATTCAGGCAGCGTTTATTGCGTACTGTTTCCATATGTTTGGTTATGCTTCCTATAAAGCACCGTCCATGAAGTTCTTGCAAATCCACTCCTTTGCAGTGCTGTGTCTGTGGAACAGGCACCTAAAAAGTCAGCTTGGCTCCTAGCTCATACGTGTGGCCATGGAAGCCCACATGCACTGTGGATGAACCCTCTTTCACTTGCACACAGATGGCAGCTGAGGGGATAAAGATGCAGGCAAACTTCACTTTCAGGAGAGGTTTGATATTAATACCTGGTTTCTAGAGAGCAATGTTGCTGCAGGAGCTGAACTGAATCAGAGACCCTGAAACCCCCCCCACCATTTATGTCCCACATGGGGGACCAAAACCCTCAAACTCAAACCTTTCTGCTTAAACTAAAGGCTCCCTCATGCATGTACATGCAGAAAGGGAAAGGGTAAGACCATGTAGCACTCAGATCTGCCACAGTAAATCAGAAAACAGCAAAGAGACAACATCTCCAGCACAGGCAGCCCCTGAGAGCACAGGCATCCCTCCAAGCCCAAGACCTTGGAAAGGCAGAAGCTGGAGTCCCTCCTGCCCAGCTCAACCCCTGCCCTGCACACAACCCCTGTCCGGCCCAATACTTATTGCATACTCTCCAGACTGCGAATATAGGCCTATAAAGCTTTTATTATTGTGCATTTTGGGCGACTGCATTCGCTATGAGAAGGCTATACAGTTCAGCCTGTACAAGCAATAACACAATCTGACAGCAACCATCATTCTTACACACACTGCCAAGGCTTTTTTGTGTTCATCTATGCCCACATTAAGCTTTTCTCTACCTTCTCCCCTCTCTAAACACAGGCCTGATCTTGCAAAGTCCTAAATGCCTTGCATACACAGTCACTTCAGGGAGAGTTCATGGTGCTCAAAGCCTTGTTAGCCCAGGCTTTATCTGTAGGGGGTGATGAGATCCTCAGTGACATCAATCACCACACCTTCATTAGAGTTAGCGGAGCTACACTGATCTTTATGGTAGCTGAGGATTCAGCTCTACACTTCATAACCTTCAGTACATCATCAAACCCATGCTGAATTTCTTTGTTCTCCACAGGATTGATTCTACAGCCCCATAAATGTTTCCCCTGTCCCTCTGTCCTTTTTGAAAACAGAGTTCCCCTCTCCATATATAAACCCCTTTTAATCAACAGGACCAGCGTGTCTGGCAAGACTGCTGTGTCAGGCCTGTTTTAGGAGACCCCAAGCTCCTTCACAGCTCAGGCATCCCTGTAGTTGGCTATGGATTCCAGATTAAACACACAGGTTTATACGTCTGCTGAGACCATGTTATTAACTCAGCCCTTTATGGTGCCCTTTGATGGTGTTAATTATTCTTTACTAGCTGTTAATTGTTTTTCTCCGGACATCTAGTTTCTGAGTACCTTCTTAGAAGAAAAGACAAAAGATAAAAAAAGAAAAGCAAACAACCCTAAACTCCCTACTCCAAAGGCAGTAGAATAAGCACTGTGGAGAGTCAGATACAGCCTAAACAGCTTGGAACCTCAAGCCCTCAGCCTCACATGGCCCAAGTCTGGGTCTCCAGCCCTAGGGCTCTCTGTGCCACACCAGTGCCTAGTTACACTCCAGGAAATTGCTCTGCTCTCCCAGCATATTTAAAAGGACAGAGGCCACTACTACTTTCTCAGCGAGGCCACCGAGAAAAACAAGCTGCCTTTGAACCAAAGTGAAACTCAGATTGAAAACCATTTAGCTCTTTGTTTCAGGCAGTATCAGGTTGAGTTAAGAACCACCAGTTCATTCCAGAGTTGGCTCATCCTATGTGTTCAAAACAGCATCTTATAACCACGTGGTCAGCAGAGGCACACTTGCCCCTGAAATTCAAGGAGACGCAGGGCTACAGGGGCTCAGGTCGATGGTTGTTTTCACCTACAAGTAAGCATGAGGCTCATACGGCTAGGCAAAAGCGGGAAGAGAAGGTGACTATGCACTAGAGAGGAAGAGGAAGGCTCTTACTTGCAGTCATGCTTTTCAATTTCGAAGTGAGGATTGAAGTTGAGGATAATCTTCTGGTTGGATTCAGGGGCATAGATGACCCACTCGCAGTTCTGGTGGGAGGGGTAGTCATTGGGGTACCCTGGGGAGGTGATGTACCCAGCATCCTTGGAGTTCAGGCGGCCCCCACACGGCTGAGCTGCAGAGACACAGAAGGGAAAAAGGCATTGAAACGGGTTCTGGGCATCAGCTGCACACAGCCAGTCCCTCCAGGCCACTGCTAGGGGTGGTCTGATAAAGGCCATTCTCCTGACTGTTGACATCCGCTTGATACTCTAATTTTTCATGTTAATGTCCGGGCAAGGGCAATTATTCTACACAACAAACCTACTCCTTTTCCCCTCCACCTCCTGCCATGCTTACATACCACATTTCACACAGACCAGAAAAGAGAAATAAATGCTCTTGCCGAGGCAATTAGAGAGCCATAAAGTAAGAGACAGATTGATATCAGATCATCTGGAGCCACCTCATTTTATCCCTTCTTTTGCCTCCTTTGCGAGCTGCTCTGTAGCAGTCTCCCACAGCTGCCTCAGGAGATACCAAAATTTAGACACATATGATCCTTGATCCAGCTGCAAGAGCATAGCAAGCTTTGCTGTACCCAAGTAAGGAAACCGAGGCACAGCAGGGCTGATGACCAGTGGGAGAGTCTAGGACAGCGTCCAGCCCTCCTGGCCCTGGCCCACAGCCCTTCTCTGCTTGCTGTGCTCTCCCTCCCCAGCCCCACCACCTCATCTCGGCAGTTTGGCCTCGTGCCTCCTGAAACCTTTCAAGCTAACCTAGCCGTTGGAATTGCAGACATAGATAATCAGCAGTGGTGGTTTTGTGGGGCTAGCCCACAAATGGCTGGCAACAGCTGCGTGGTGAGTGGAGGAAGCACTCTCAGCTTTGGGTTAGAACAGGCCCTGGAGGGTGATTTCATCTTCAAAAAAACACTTAATCTCATGAACACTGCAAATCAAATTTATTATTGCATTACTTGCTGGGAGGAAAATCTGCATCACAGGGTCAGTTGATAACACGCTGCAAATCCCAACAAAGTCCCTTTCTCCACAGGGCCCCTATTGTGTGCCACCCTTCCCTGCCACCGCCCCATCCCGGTGGCAGAGAGTAACCACACATCCCACGCCCCACCGGCTCGGTGAGACAAGGGTCTCTGCGCTGCTCCCCACTACCCTGGACCTGAAGGTTGTCCCTGTCCCTCCCACAGCAACACTCATTGAAAAAGCCCCAGGACCACCCAGGAGAAGCAAAGCAGCGCAGACTTATGTGGGCTCCACACCACGCTGCCAGTCTGGCTCTGTCACTCTGCCAGGTTGTCACAAGCCTGCCCGTTCTCAGTGGGGACATCCCAGCCCACCTTCAAACTGCCCTCTTGCCAGAGCCAACGGAAACAGCAGGAGAGAGGCGGGGACCCCTCAGCAGCAATGCTTCCTGGAAAAAAAGAAAGCAGTTTGAATAAACAACCTGCTGCCTGCAGACTGTCAGCACACTGCCTGCAGAAAATGCATGTGCCCTGTGAGGGAACACGGGCAACAGGACGGCTCTTCATGGGGGCGCGATTCTTCCTTCGCCATGAAAACGCACTATCTCAGCTGCCCTCATATTTTTCATGCGCTGTAACACATTCATTCTTCAAAATAACTTTCTTCTCACACACCCAAGGGCATCTTTGCAGCCTTCCCTTTTTCCTTACAATAATCCTGTAAGTATCCTGAAAAGTATGAGGGGAAAAATCACCACACCACCACAGAAGAGCTGGGAATATTCAAAAACATCTGGTTTTGTTCCACTGGAGAGCTTGCTCAACAGACAAACATTTATAAACCTACGTTCTTGCACAAATCTCTTCTCTCAGCAAGGCATATTTGCCCACACACGTGCCTATATGGGTTTGAGGGGAGAGAGAAAGAGAAATTCACGTGGAAGGAAGAAATTCTCGGACTTGTTGACATCAACGTACAAATAGACGTGTAATTCACACTTCACTCATGTACACACTTTCACACCTTCTCATAAAAATTCACACCTCGTTTGCACACACGTCCACCCCCTCCAGGAAAGAGAAATATTCAAGCTGCAGATTATTTTTCTTGGAAAGGGCAAAGTCTCGAAGCAATGAAAATACAGTCAATACTTCCACACCTCGTCATCCCCTCTCCGTCTCTCCAGCTTTCACACACATGCTACCCGCTAGGCTGATACCACCAACATCACCCACCACTCAGAAGCTGCTAGCCCCTTACTCGTGCCGGGTACTATGAATACTCTGTGAGCTGTTGCAACTCAACCAGTTAGAGGGGAACTGCAATGTGAACAGGGGTGTCAGCTCCAGCTTGCTCTGGCTCTCGATAGATGAACTCAGGAGCAGAACCCCGGGTTTAGCCTGATCTCAAAACCTCTCCTTTGCCCTGCAAGGCCATTCGAGTGGGACTGAGCTGAGCTAAGGAAACCCCTGGGCTTGATCCTGATTTCAGGTTAGTTTGGTGCCCAAGTTAAACTGCTGGTGCTGGTGAGGAGACCCTGAGTGAGAGGGCCTGGAGCCCAGCTCTCTGCGACTGCAATCTCCGCAGCAACAGGAGAAGCAGGCAAAACCACTAAGCAGACAGAAGAACCAGTCACATCCCTCAGGTGTTCAGATACCACCAGGAATGCCATCTTTCTGTAGTAGGGAAAGCCTTCCACCTGCAGGAAACTTTATCTGTGTCTCTGAGGAACAGATTTTGCCCTCTCATTCATCTCTCCCCAAGAAGGTCCAGAGAAATGAAGGGGGCTGCTTCAGTACAGCACTGCCTTGTCCATGCACAGCACCAGGGCACGAGGTAGGCAATAGCACACCAAGGCAACAGGGGCTTCTTAGAGCTGTCTGAGGAGGCAAAATGACTTTAGTATCTTTGTAATTGTTCTGTTGAGTTTTTTCTCTTTTGATTCACTGGTGTCTAGCAGATAAACACCTGCAACAAAAAAAAAAAATATCTATCACTGTGTCCACTGACAGGCAAAGGAACTTTGTTGCCTTAGCAGACATGCCAAGCACTGGCTTTCTGTATAAATTCAGGCCTGTTTTGTACACAGCAGAGGGTCAAGTTTCTACATAAATGCGTCCTTTCAAACTGATGCATTGAATCCATGCAAAAAGATAGAAAAAGAAAAAAGGTGAGTGGCGTGGCTACTGCCCAGGCTGTGTGCTTTGGAAGCACGACCTGCTCCACAGCTAATGGGCTCTGGCAGCTTTTGCCAACCCTGAATTCACTTAATAAAATTAAAATTAGATTCTGAAGTATAAGCCAAGTCTGCCAGGTGCATGGGACATCCCGTTGCTCAGTAAGCGAAACGCAGGGATTGAAAGCAAACTGCTGGGGCCCCTGCCAGCCTGCACAGTGGAGGGGCCAGTGGAGCACTGTGCCAATGGCAAGGCCATGGGAGAGCAGCCGTGCTCCTCAACTGACACTACAGAGGTCAGCACTCCCCAGGAGCATCAGAGCAGGCTATGTTCAGGATGGCGAATCCCCAGATCCCCTCCTTAGTTAAGGTCCACCACATGACTTGTATTATCCCAGCAATCCTCTCCTTACTGGACCACCCAACAGAGGAACTACACAAGAGGACAACCACCAAACTATAGGGATGAGAAAGGAAGAAAGTCAGGAGGGCGGATTCCTGCAAACACCACAACACCCAGCAGGCAATTCCAAAGTTTCCCACGGAGATGGGTAACTGCTCTGAGCTCCTCACCCTTTGCAAGGAGCAAACCCCTCTTTCCCTGCCCTGACCTGCTGGAGAGATCCAGGCTGATGAAGTCTCCCCCTGTCTGCCCCAGGCTGCAACAAGCAATCATCACTCAGGGGACCCAAAAATAACAACCAGGCCCCAGGAACCTCCACCCACACTTGGGGTTTTTCAGCTCTGCAGCTCATCAGCTCATGCTGAAACCTTAGGCCAGGAGCAGAGCATTCTCCTACTTGAATTTCCTGCCGATTAAACCCCTCTGGATTTCCCTCACCCCGGGAGAGCAGGGCTCACTGTTATTATTGGACCTTCAACACAGAAACTAAAGCCAACTCTGCCTGTTACAAAAATAATCATCACCAGAGAGGCCCATTTCACAACAAACACACATACTACAGCCTCTCAAAGTTTGTAGTGTCCAGCAGAAAACTATCATGTGTTTTGATCTGCTGGGTTCAGTTTACTTTGGGGATGTAATTCAGGGCTGCACAGAAAACTAAAGACGCTCTTGTTGCCTTAGAGGCAAGCAGCAGCATCCTTGTCTGTTCAGAAAGAGCAGCCTTTGAGGGCAGCAAAGGAGAGAGATGCCAGGAGTCCCATGCTAGAGGGATGCACTGCCCGGCCTCATCACTTATTTCTCTTCTTCGCATGAGGCCCTCACACTCCATTCTAACCACTGCAGAAGATTTCTACATCCTGGGATTCAGCGTTGGGCAGAGGAGATTCTCCCTGCCAGCCCTCCGACAGCACAGCAAAATACAGGTCTTGGCAGACACGACCTACTGCTCTCAAAGCTGCTCAACTTGGCATGAGCCTTTGTGCAGCAAACTCTCTGTTTCGGTCTTGTTAAAGTCAAACAGCTCTTCAAGAAGCGAAGTTTTTTAACGTCCATGTACATCCAAGCATTTTGCCAAACCCTGGCATGGAGGGAAGAAACAGGTCTCTTCTGCTGAGGATTCATTACCATTAATGTTCATCCTGCCTCATTCCACAAGCTCTGGGCCTGGGGGAAACTCTGGGCACGGCTAACGCGGCATGGCCTCTGCCCCTAAACTGTACAGCACAACTTTCACATCAGGCAGGAACACAAATGCGAGCTCTCGAATTTAAATGATACAGCTTAGCCATTGGCCAAGGAGAGAGACATAGTGCAGAGGAAGCTAATAAGATTAGATATTTTATCCCCAGTAGCATAGATCATTTTAGCAGAAGAGTGTTTGCTTTGGATTGCGAGATAAAGCTTCAAAGGCTTCCTGAACAAATTAATGGACAAACACACCCAAACACCACAAAGCACTTACACGCACGTTTCATCCCAGAGAGATACCCACATCCACCTCTCGGGATTTCACACAGCCAGGAAAAGCCCCCTGAACATTTCATCAAAGGCCTCTACTAGTTTAACTAAAATTTCGCTTAAAAATAGAGGCACGGCAAAGCAGAATTTAGAGTGCTTTTGTGATCTGAACTAGGATTTTGTCTGATTCAAAGTGTCTCAAGCCTGTCACAAGACAGGCTCATAAAAACACTGTCTGGGCTTAAGCGAGAGAGGAACGCGCCAATCCATCAGTTGAGGAATGCAGCCGTTTGACCACTTCCTAAGGCAACCAGGGAGGGATGCAATATATTCACTTTATAGCACTGGACAGCAGTGAGAGGGGAGCGCCGGAAAGCTCAGCAAATGGAACATTTTAGCTGTGAGCCTTTGCAAAAAGGGACAACTTTAAATTATTTTTAAATAAGAAGGGAGTGTTCGAGAGAGAAAGAGAGAGGAGATTTGGAGATTTCTGATACCCGCACTTTCTTTACCCTGCTAATCCATGGAAGAATTAAGTGGAAAGCTGAAATAGAGACCTACTCAAGCTTCACCATAGGAAATGAGAGGGCCAAATCCTGCATGCAAATCCAGGTAAATTTCCTTTGAGATCAGCTGAACTCCAGTGATTTTCACACCTGCAGTTCTGGATAGCCTCCTTCCAGGGGATGGTATCACTTCATACCACCTGAGTCAGTGATAGCCTTGAGCTATAAATGTTGGCACTTTGGGGTGCTGGTGATTCCCCTTCCTCCTCCCCCTCCACCTTTGTATCTGTGATGAGATTTCCTATCCTGGTTTTACATGGTGCCACCTCCACTAACTTTGTTATTTGTCATCTTATATCACAGGCAAATGCAATTCCAATAGGGCAACCAGCTTAATAGTGTTAGTTCTTTATATAGATATATGGGGACACAATCCTCCCAGCTTGCCTGTGAGTGGAATTGGTGGGTCTGGAATAACAACTCCTGGCTACTTCAGTGATGATTCGGGAGAGCACTGAGTGTGTGTGTGTGTGCACGTGCAGGGGAGGGGCATAACTGCATACTGAACATGCAGGAATCATGCCTGTTTCTCCTGCCCCTGTGTTAGGCTCCCAAGGGTTTGATGTCTCGTGAAAGCGCACCGTCATCTTCCAGGAATAGGTGGCAGCTTCAGGAGACCTTCAAGCTGCAGGTCGGTCAGTTTCTGAGGAAACTTCACTGGTATCACAGGCAGGGAAACAGAGACTTGGGGAAGTTGAAGGCTCAGAGCCTAAGGAGAAATAAAGGAGAGGCTTCCCACACAGCAGCCTGCCACCCTACCTATGGGCTACACCAGGAAATAATATGAGGATGAAACAATTTGCTGAGCCACCCCCATGAATGCTATCAGGGGGTGATACAGGCTGGTTTGAGGGCCACAGAGAAAAAGCGAGAGACATTTCTAATTCCAAACATTAAAGAGCAAGCTATGGATTCACCTAGGATTCCTCTCTAAAGAGCTCCAGGCTTGATGAAAGGTGTTCAATGCCTCTGAAATACTAATTAGTATTGTTATTACAACAAATCCAAGAAGAAAAAAAAGCTTTTCCCGTCTCTTATCTCCCCCTGCGCCCTCCCAGCTCCCTCACACCTTTCGAGCCCATCTGTCAGGGTCCGTTCTTCACAAAAACTGAGTCCTGGCTTTCCCCACCGGGCAATGGCAGTTTATTCCTGCCTCTTCCCAAAGCGGCTGCCAGAGCCTCTTGGAATCCTGCACCACCTCTGGCTCAGCCCTGCCTCCCAAGGGCTCTGTTGGAGCCGCAGAGCAAAACCTGGTGCCTCACCAGCGAGCAGCCCCACGGATGGGATGAAACAGGAGGGGATGGGAGGAGAAGCAGTTCCTACAGAGCCACCCGGGGAGAGGCCCCACGGCAGCTCCCTCCACACATGCTGCCGAGCAGCAGCCTTTACGACGGCTTGCTCAAATCCAGCTACTGCTGAGCCTCACTACTAGTGCCGAAGTTATTACATATTCTGGCGAGTGTCTTAAACACATTGTTTCCTGCTGAGCGCATATTCAACGGTCAAACAGAAAGAGAGGAAAGCAGGAGAGAGCCTGGGGGTGTGCAAGAGGGAGAAAGTCGCCGAGGGGCTGTGGGAACACGAGGGAGAGTGCAGGGAAGGGGAGGATGCAGGACCACGTGTGTGGCAGGCAGTAAGGTTGGGGGGGGACCAGAGAGGACTCTGTGTATAAGAGAAGAGGTAGAGATTTGTGTGCTTGTGAAGAAAGGTGAGGAACCAGGGAGATGGTAAGTGTGTGAGTATATGTTTAGATAGACAAGGGCTTGGGGTTTTCCTCCCTCCTCTCCCCCCAGGCATCCCCCTACAAACAGAGTCCAAAGGAGCCTTTCAACAAAACATAAGCAGAGTAAAAGGACAGCATCCTTTTGGCTTCACCATCTTCTTAGGAGGGACGTAGAGAAAGGCAGGCATTCAAGCCCCACATAGACAGCACTTCACAGCTAGGGGTGACCCACCAGAAGAGCTAGGGCAGACGTCTTGCCTTTGTCTCAAATGCACGGGGAGAAACCAGGGCAGGTTTCAAAGACCCTGAGCCCAGCACTTCATCTCTGGGGCCCATTTTCTTTGACTCATCAAGTATGAAGAGAGGGAGAAGCGTTCAGACAGAAAGTCTCTGCAGCCATCCATCCCTGCAAGTAATACTTTGGGGTACTCCACATGCTGACTCAAAGCTTGTACCCCTTTCCCCAAACTGTTTGGGAAGAGGCTGCCTCACCAAGGCTGCAGCCAGGGCCCTGGCCCCGCAGCATTACCCTGGCTGTCCTCCCCCATGTGATCCACAGGCACCACTCACACATAGAAAGGGTTACAGATCCGAGTTGTGATTTCGAGTGTTTGGCCCCGTGCCTGCCGACCTCCTGCTGACAAACCTCTCCTCTGTCTCTGCACTTGTGTCTTTTCACTGCGCAGGCATCAAGCCTGGCTCAGGATTCGGCCTTCCGAGACTGCGATTTGGCTCAGGCAGGGAGGAGGCTGACCCTTTGATTCTGAGTAAGATTAAAACCATGCTACTGTAGCACTAAGCCGTGCGCAACACTGCTAGCAACAGCCCTGATTTATGTTGTTGCTAGTATTGCGGTTTCCACCAGGGTGTAGACAGGGATTTCGAAAATAGCCCAGCTACCTCTTTGTCTGTGTGTGTATTATAATTAGAAATGTGTCAAAGGGCTGTTACAGAGCGAGGGTAGAGCTGGAAACGTTCACACCCCGCTTCTGCTCCCACCTCCATGCCGACACCATCAGCCCCAGCCTGGGTGTGTGCAGGCACATCAGCTCTCCACACTTCCCGGATTAGACGACTGTATTCCCGAGACCCTATGGGGGCACGGTGGCGGTGACTTCACCACACAATAGAGAGCAAGTTCAGCAGCTTCCAGTTTGCTCTCAAGCTGCTGCAATCTGCCCCCACCATC
Source organism: Gallinago undulata (assembly GCA_026546715.1). NCBI lineage: Eukaryota > Metazoa > Chordata > Aves > Charadriiformes > Scolopacidae > Gallinago > Gallinago undulata. The sequence continues at coordinate 30,376,507 of JAOTQQ010000079.1, forward strand.
ATGGCTAAATGCAGACTTTTTCTATTTCGATTTCAGATAGTATCACGGGTCTCAGATATAGACGATTTATTTTCCTAGCGCAGCTGGTCTGTCAGAGGTCATATAATTTGGCAGCGATCCCAGTGCTTAAAAATTAATTTTTCCTTATTAATACAACTGGGGGTCCCACAGGATAGGATCCCAGCCTTATCTGAACCCGACAGCTTCCTTAACTCCATGAAGGATGCTTTCTCCTCTCAGGCTACCTGCAATACAAGGCCGCCAAGTCCTGGAGCCCAGTGGCACAGGAGACTTCTGCTAGGAAATCAATCCACCCGCCTGCCCAGAGCAGCATGCTGCTGGGACAGGGAGGGCTGCCTTCTCCAGCCCAGCAAAGTGGATCACTTCCTCACTTTAACCTTCTAGGCCATGCACAAGGTGTCAAACACAGAGTAAACAGTGGGAAGGGGGCTGGGGGGTGAAAGAGGGGGAGAAGGAGTAAGGCAGGGAGATGGTAAGTGCCTCCATAGAGCCCCCTGGGACTGGTATGCCTGCCTGTCTCTCCAGACACCACACACCATGATTCTTCTGCGACAGAAAAGTTAGGAAAACAAAATGCAGCATCCTAACCTGGGTCAGAGCCCCTCACTGAGCTTGTATCAGTCGTTTTCAGTGATGCTCCTGACAACTGCCTGATTCCTAGGCTAAAAAAGCTTTTGTTCCCAGTAAGAGCCAAGTTAACAGCACAACGGGCAAAAGGCATTACACTCAACACTTGCGTGGGTGTGTGTGCGCGTACGTTTGTATATGTGCAGCCGTGTGCCTGCTTGGCAGCAATTTGTTTTGGTCCCTCTCCCCACCTTGCTACATCTCCTAAGTCATTACTAAAAATACTAGCTTTTAAGCAAACTATTTGGAAGGCTTCAAGAGTGAGCTTTGGTTGGAGCTGCATAAACATCGTCTGAATCACTCAGTACTTGGGTCACTCGAATCTGTTACTTTCTTACTTGATTGCTTTTTACGGGAAGATGAAAAACACACAGCCATCCAGCAGCCTTCAGATTTATCTTCCAGGGTCTCCCACCCACTCCCCTCCGTGGTTATCTCAGGGTTTGCTTGGCTACATACAAATTGGCAGCTGCACCGTTTATCTCTTACTGTAGAAATATTGCATGAGGGTTTTTTTCCATGTGGATTATCATATTATTGTCTATTAAAAACATCTCCCCTCTCTGCTAACCTCCCTTAGGGAACCTTAGAGGGACTTTCATAATGGGGGAAAGCTTTCAGATACAACAGACTGAAACATAAATCCATCTACCTCTGGCGTGTTTTTCTTACTAGGCTGGCTAATTTACTGGAGCATAGCCTGATCGAGGTTCGCATCCCGTTACCCCATACCTTTACTCACTGGGTAGCAATAAAGTCATTTGACCGGGTTTTACAGCACTGCAACAACATCTCGGCAAACAGCCGCCGGTGTCAGCCACAGGGAGACAACTTCCTTGCTGGCTCCAACACCATGTGATGCTCTGCTTAGCCGGGAAAACCCAGCGTTCAAATAAACATTTCTTACAGCGACTGAATGGCCTCAGAGACACGGTTGGCTCATAAACCCCTTCCCAGTTCGAAGTCCTGATCACAAGCCTACTCAAGGATAGAAGGAGGTGCGCACACAGACACAAGCACACACTCGGGCTCTGCAGTCACAGGGATCGCAGCCAGGCTGGCCAGTGCATCCTCAGGAGCGAGCCTCAGGTTACAGCCCGATCTGCCTCAGCACAATACCCGCTCCAGGAGACTGCAACTGGGACCATCTAAAAAGACTGTCGCACTTGGCAGGGTTCTCCCAGGACCTTGCCCTTTCTCTTCCCCCCATCGAGTGCCTATTCATTTGTTTTCAAGATGGGATTATGTTTTTTTCTTTCCTTTTTAAGCGTAAGGAAGGAGGCAATGCCAACCGGCAACTGAATGTACACGGAGCGTGTTTTCTGGGAATGTTTGTGCTTCGCTGCTGCAAAAAAGAGGGACTTTCTCAGGTAGCAGTGGTTTTCCCCTTTCCAAGGAGGAGCTGGTGGCCATGCCGCCCCACGCACGTACATTGTGCCTTGCCATCTAACGCTTCCCGGGTCAGACCGCAGATCGGGACCCTGCATCCCCGAGGGCTGTCCCAGACATGTCCCAAGGCCCAGGCTAACGGGAAGAGAAAACCACAGCTCAGCAGCTAGCGGCTTGGCATAACTATCTTACCAGGGCAGCTCCTGGGCTGTTGAGCGCAGAAGGAGCCCCAGGAGAGCAGTGGATGGCTGGGTGAGGCATATCTTTTCCCCCCAGTGACTGCTCCAGGTGGTGATTCTGCCGCCCCCACTAGCCAGACCCAAAGCCAGCGGCCGGGGAGCACAGGGCCCAGCCTCAGTCCGCCCTTGCCCCCCTCCTGTCCCTAAGCCGAGACAACGCAAGTGCCGGGGCTTCATCCCAGCGCCTCCTGACAGCCCAGCTTAGCTCTTAAACGAAGACCAGAAAAACACACCCGCGCCCCAAAACCTGCCACGAACTCCCCGGGTCCCGGGACACTCCGGCGTTGGTCAAGTGAATGCGGGTCCCGCAGGCTTTCCCGGGGGGCTGCCCAGAGGATGCTTCCCACGGGCGAGCGCCGCCGCAAACCTCGCCTGCTCCCAGCGCCGCCCTGCCCAGCTGCCTGCTCCCGGCCAAATGATTTTAATTTCTCACCCAAAGTTTCCCGAGGTTGTAAGCGGGCACGGAGCCGCGGGCACCCGGGCGCCGGCGTCCGTGATGCGGCTGGTCCCTACCGCTTCCCCTCCCTTCCCCGTGCCCCGCAAATAAAAACCCCAGCACGCAACTTTCCAATGCGGCTCCGTCCCCTCGCCCCTTCACGCCGGGCGATGGGAGCTGCGCGGCTACACCCGCTGCGCGCCGTGCCGGGGGGGCCGCCCCATCTCCGCCCCGCCACACGCACGAACCCCCCCCAAAGCCCACGCTACGAAAGCTGCGCGGCGCTGCCGACTCCTCGTTCATTTCCTTATGCGATGCCCGAGGGCCGGGCAAAGCTTTTGTGCGTGTGCCCGACACCGCGCACGGGCACCTGAAAGTTGGGCGGCCGCGGAGAGCTCCCTCGCCCACGCGTGGCCGGGGGCATCCCCCGCCCCGGCCGGCGCCTTACCTGTCTCCGCCGTGCCTCCGGAGCCGGGCAAGCACAGCCCTAGAAATCCCCACGCGAGAAGAAACGTATCCATCCTTCGGTAGAATTTTTTTTTTAAAAAAAAAGGGGGAAAAAAATTAAAATATAAAATGCAACACCCGAAGCTGCAGGACCAGGCGTCGCGTCCCTGCCCCGGGAGCGCCGCGCCCCGCGTGGGCGCCCCACTCGCGAGCGGCTCCGGCGGGGCTCAGCGGGGGACGGCGGCCTCCCCCGGGCCGGGGCTGCGGTGCCGGCGGAGCGCCTGTCCCCTAGGGCGACCCGCGGGGCCGGCGCCTCGGCATCCCCCGGGGCGCGGTGGCAGCAGCGGCGGTGGCGGTGCGGACTGGGGCGCCGTCCGCGCCTCCTCTCCCTCCCCGCCGGCGCCTCGCAGCCTTTTCAGGCAGGGCGGCATGTGGCTGTCAGCGCCGAGCGCCGGCACCGCCCCCCGCGCCCGCGCACCGCCCCCTCGGGGCTCCCGCGCCCGCGCACCGCCCCGCTCCCGCGCACCGCCCCGCCGGGGCGGCAACGCGGGCGCGGGGAAACGCGGAGGCTCCCGCGGCGACGGGGCGAGGGTGGGGGAGCGGACGACGGCGCGGGGCGCGGAGCGGTTCCGCGGGGCGCGGGGCCGGGCGCATCCCCGGCTGCGCCGCCTTCCCCGAGCGCTCCCCGGCCCGGCAGCTCAAGCAAGGAATCCCCTCCGCCCCCCCC